>ML664199.1:9448514-9925425 GCA_007570785.1 Antilocapra americana
ATACAATGGAGAAAAGACAACCTCTTTAACAAGTGGTGCTGGGAAAACTGGACAGCCACTTGTAAAAGAATGAAACTAGATCACTTTCTAACACCATACACAAAGATAAACTCAAAATGGATCAAAGATCTAAGCATAAGACCAGAAACTATAAAACTCCTAGAGGATAACATAGGCAAAACACTGTCTGACATAAACCAAAAAGGGATCCTCCATGACCCACCGCCCAGAATACTGGAAATAAAACCACGAATAAACAAATGGGACCTAATTAAAATTAAAAGCTTATGCACAACAAAGGAAACTATAAGCAAGGTGAAAAGACAGCCTTCAAAATGGGAGAAAATAATAGCCAATGAAGCAACGGACAAACAATTAATCTCAGATTTTCTTTCTTAAATTGTTTTCTAATTTGCACCTAAGACATTCCTCTTCAAGAAATCATTAAATTTGACATAGCCATACTGTGTATAAACAGTAACAACCCAGCTCTCCAATCCAAGGGCACTATTAATATCTTGTTAAAGTTTGAACTGCTCATGCATTGCAATGTTATGCAGTCAGAAGAAAGAATTATTTGAATCCTTGAAGAAATGTGTGCTGGAAAGTCAGGCCCTCTGGACCCCTTCCCTGTCTTCTGGTACCCTCAATTCTTACAAAGGAGCACACAATCAAAGAATTCAAAATAGGACCCTCTCCCAACAGTGTTCCTGAGTTATCACCTAACATTCCCCACAATCTGACAGTTGAAGAGATCTCTCCCACCTTTGAGGAAAGCTGAATAACTTTTACTAATAACCTCAACGTTGTAGACCAAAGCCAATGCACCGCCCCCCACCCCCATCTCCCTGGAGAAAACAGCCTAGAAACACATGCACAGGGGCCTGGACCGCTCACATCCCCCCACTGGGCCTGATGCCCACCCCACCTCCCCATACAGTGATCCTAAGGGGTCTTCCCAGATGGACCCACAAAGGCGTTTCTAGTCCCTTAAATCCCAAACCCCTAGACACTAACTTTTAATTCACTTGGTTGATCAATCACGTCAACTTCACTGGAGTTGTTGGACATTTCATAACAGGGGGAAAGTCATCATATGGTGGCCAAATGGACCACGGAGCCCAGTGTTTGCCCTCTGGTATCCACTCTGCCTCAGCTTGGCTTAGGATCCGTCCTTTCCCAAACTCCAGCTGGCACTGTCCCTGCCTCTGTGAGTCATACTCTGTCAATCTTGTCTCTCTTTGATCCTCCTCATTTGCCCCATTTCCTTCACTGGACAGAGAGCTCCCGCTGGCAGGGCCTGGAACCCAGGCCCAGGGAATCCAGCACAGGCTGGGAACCCATAGCGTGTGCTCCCCAGGGACTTGTGGAATTAAACTCCAAACAGAGGCTTTCTCAAACAGCCTAAGTAGTCCTTAATAATCCAATAGGAATGCCATTCGTAAGCTTATCTGTAACACACAAATCAAGTAATTTGTCATACAAATCCTTCAAGGTATTAGCTTCTGGAATGTGGCTGGCAGCTATAGCCCCCTTTGCCAGAATCATCTATGAATATCTGAAACACAGAATAAATCCTCTAACAACAGAGAAATGTTAAAAGTTTAAGTAACAGAGAATATTATGCAGCGCGTGTATCAGAAAGCACCAAGGCATTGCAGGCCCCCTCCTCATCTCTCCCCGGGCCCCCCGTGAAGCCCACTCTGTGCACCCAGCTCAACTCCAGTGTCTCCAGCCCTCCTGCTTCTCTCACTGCCAGTGTCCTTTTTGAGTCTCCCTCAGTCCCCTTCCGCCAATGGTCCTGCTTTGATTTGCTTTTCTGCTTATACATTTCTCAGGCAATAGGGGTGAGCCTTTTCCCAGTCACCTAGCTCCCTGCCAGTGACCCTCTAGAGAAGAGGGCACTATGCTTAGTGTGCACTGATTAAAGTGGGACAGTCTAAGATGTCCTAAATTCAAGTTGTCCAGGACTCCAGGGAAAGCACCCCATCTTACACTGGAGCCTCAGCCTCAGCTCTGAAAGCCCTTTCTTGGGGCAGGAGCAGAGCCCCAGGAAACACGGGCGCTCCCAGTCACCCAGCTGACTCGGTGTGCCGACTCTGCCGCTCCCACGTGTCTTGCCGGAGCCCTTACCACACAAGCACCCGTGACTCCCACAGCCGAGAGCCTGTGACAACACTCTTAGTCCCTGCAAACACTCAGGCGCTTGGAGCTCTCAACAGGAAGGGAACCCCAGAGGTTTCAAGTTCTCTATAGCCGTGCACTCAGTCCTTGGGGAGGACAGACCTTCCCCCTAAAGCACTTGGCATTCACGGAAAGGAAGCTCCCTTTTCACAAAACTTTTCAAATATTTTAATTATAGAAAACATGTGCAAAGTTTCTCATGGGCACACACACAGGCACATGAACACAGAAGCATGCATGCTTGATTGAAAAACAGGAAAGCCAGCCTAGTGAAAATCAGCAAGTGGTTAAAAACATAATTCTAATATAGTTAAGCACATTTAAATTCAGTTTATTTAATACTTGAATTATTCATTTGAGTCAAAAGAAGATACTTTGTATCTTTCAAAGAATTTTTTTCCATTTCATCTAAATTGTCAATTTACTGACATAAAGTTGTTTATAATATTTCCTTATTACTCTTCAAAGTGACATCACCTCTCTTTCCCAATATTGGAATCATATATTGCTGTTTTTCCTGATAGGCCTGACAAGGGGTTAATCATTTCTCTTGATCTTCTCACAGAATCAGCTTTTGATATTTTTACATTTATGGAATCTGAGTATATTTACTTTTTCACTGATTTCCTTCTTGGTCTCTACAATTCCGCTTTTCTGCTTACATTTTGGGTTTTATTTGCCCTTCTTATTCTGCTTTCTCAATGTCAAAGTCCTCTGTGCTATCATTGTTGTACATTTTAATTCTACAAGTTATAAAACACATTATTTTTGCTTTAAAATTCTACTATCTTTTAAAGATACTTAAATAATAAGAAAAAAGCCTATACATTTACCCACAGTTACTACTATCTCTGGTGCTCTTTATTTCTTACATTGATCCAGGATAACGTCTGGGATATAATCTTCCTTCTACTTGAAGAACTTCCTTGAACATTTCTTGTCATGCAGGTCTGCTGGTAATGAATTTTTTTTAAGGCTTTTTTAGGTCTCATAAAATCTTTATTTCACAGTGAAGGATATATCACTTGGTAAAGAATTCTATGTCAGTATTTTTTCTAAATTTCAGTACTTTAAAGATATTGTTCCACTGTCATTTTACTTACATTGTTTCCAATGAAAATCCTGTTATCACTCTTATCTTTGTTCCTCTGTCCTTCTCCCCTGGTTGCTCAGTTGGTTTTCTCTTTGCTATAGGTAGTAAACAATTTGATTATCATGTACATTGATTTAGTGCTCATATTTTTTTGCACTGTACTATGCATGTAGAACTGACTCTTGAAGTTGTCCCACAGTTCACTGATTCTGTGCTTTCTTTTCTCCTTTCCAGTCTTTTTGCTGTTCCATTTTGCTTAGTTTCCATTATTGTCTCAAGTTCATTCATTTTTTCTTCGACCATTTATAACCTGCCATTAATTCCATCTAGTGTATTTTTCACCTCAGACATTAGTTTTCACCTCTAATAGTTCAATCCAAGTCTTTTTTGATATATGTCCCACGTGTCTACTTAATATGTTCCACCTTTTATGTAGCTTTTTAACATACTGAATATTATTACAGTAAGTTTTAACTTTTGTTCACAAAGTCTATCATCAATATCATTTTTTGTCAGTTTCAATTGATTGATCTTACCAATTATGTGCTCTGTTTTCATTTGTTTCTTTTGCACACCTAGAAAATTTTGATTGGATGCCAGGCATTGTGAATGCTATCTTGCTGAGTACAGAGTATTTTGTATTCTTACAAAAATTTTCAAGCTTTGTTCTAAAATGGAGTTACCTGGAAACATTGATTCATTTGGGCCTTTCCTTTATGAACCAGAACTGCATTTTGTCTAGGGTTCATTTTCCCCATTACCAAGGGAAAATGCTTCTCAGTTACTCTAACCTATACCCTGGAAGTTATGGGGTTTCTAGTTGGCCACTGGGACTAAGCACTATGCTCGACTACATGGGATATCTGGTGACTATCTGATCCTCTAAACCTTTAGGTGGTTCTTTCCCAGGCCTCAGGTAGTTTCCTCACATGCATGCATCGATCAATACTCAACAGCATATTTGAGGGGGACCCTCTATAGATCTCTGGAACTGTGAGCAGTTGTCTTCTGGTTGCTGTTTCGAAAAGTCTAGCCATCTTGGCCTCCCTAGGCTCCAGTTCTACCTCCTTAACTCAAGACTGACAGTTTCCAGGTTCCCCTTCCCTAATCCACAGCCTGAAATTTTCCCCCAGGCAGTAAGCTGGGGAAATTATAGGACTTACTCATTTATCAGTCCTTCAAGGATTACTGTCCTTTGTTGCCTGATATCCAAAGTCTTGAGAGGTATTGTTTCCTGTATTTTGTCTGATTGTTTGTTTAAGGAATTTTAGGTAGAAGAATCAGTCTAGTTCCTGTTATTCCATATTGGGCAAAAGTGGCAGTCCGGACTGTGGGTCATTTCACTCTCTGCTCTAGTGGAAGCCATGCCACAGTGGAAAATGCGAGGGATAGAAAGAAGGTTTATTGGCTCCTAAACCAGAGGATAAAATTCAAAGAGGTTATAAAATTATCTTGCAAGGGCATAAAGAGCCAGGAGCAAAATTCACTCAAACATGTCAAGTAAGTCTAAAAATGCAAACTTTAACAGAATGAGTGGCAGAGTTTGTTGTAACCTTGGCAAAGTAATAAACTGTCACAAAAATTAAGCAATGTGTAACTTGCTACTAGATGTAGAGGAATGGGCTTACAGTGCCCGGTTGGAGGTCAGGGAACAGAACTGTGTTCCAGATCACGGACAAGAATCAAGCCCTGTGGCCTGGTCAGGGTTTTCTCTGATTGATGAGAAATTTGTATCAGAAGCCCTGAGTCACTCAAATTAAAATAATACAACAATACAAATCATACTATTGGGTAAATGCCTTTCTAACACTGCGTGTGCTTAGTCACTTGATCATGTCAAACTCTTTGCAACCCCATGGACTGTAGCCCACCAGGCCCCTCTGTCCGTGGGGATTCTACAGGCAAGAATACTGGAGTAGGTTGCTATGCCCTCCTCCAAGGGATCTTCCCAACCCTAACACTAGGAGATTAAAAATTAAATATAGGGACTCCCCTGGTGGTCCCATGGTTAAGACTCTGCGATTCCACTGCATGGAGCACGGGTTCAACCCCTAGTTGGGGAATTAGGATCCTGCAAGCAGTGCGGCACAGCTGAAAAACAATAATTCTTTAAATAAATAAATGCATGACTTTACTGAAATCCTAGCTCATTTCAAACTTATAACAATAGTGCTCTTAGAAAGCACGTAGTGTGTGTAACCCCCATTTAGGAATAGGAAACATATAAGAGGTTAAATTACCTTCCTAGGTCACACAAGTCAGAGAAGATCTAGAACAGTCTCTCAGTCCTAGAGGTTTCTGAGAGCTCCTCTGAACCTCCTGCGGAGGCTGCTTTGCCAGGGACACAGAAGTCAAAGGCGGCCCTGGGGGCATTTACAATCTGTTTGGCAAGACGAAGGGTAAGAAATATGGAAAGCTTGTGGTCATTCCCTGACACTAACTTTGGAGGCAAAGGAATTCAAGTGGGTGAAAGTTTGTCCCTTTCCAAAATAAACACGTCCTCTGCCTGGGCCCAGAGGATCTAACTGCAGGAGAATTGAGTGACGTCATTCCCCTTGTAACATCTGGATCCATACAGGGAGCCACAGGTGACCCAGAATCTCAAGGCTTGTGTTGATCTGAGCATGGAAAATGGTTCACACGTGCACAAGTGGATGGTCTGGGAAAGAAAGAATCAACTTTCACTCATTTCAGACTCCTTGCTGCCAGGGGCTCTGGTCACCAGGATTTCTCAAGGTTCAAAGCTGGGCAGCAGCTGCCATGTCCACACCAGCACCGTGTGTGCCCACGTCCCATTGTAGGTTTGAACCCTGGCCAGGGAACTAAGATCCCACATGCCAAGTGGCGTGGCCAAAAAAATTTTTTTTAATAATAAAATTAAACATGTGCTGTGTTTAGTTGTGCCCAATTCTTTGCAACCCCATGCACTATAGCCCACCAGGCTCCTCTGTCCATGGGATTCTCCAGGCAAGAATGCTGGAGTGGGTTGCCATGCCCTCCTCCAGGAGATCTTCCCAACCCAGGGATGGAACCCAGGTCTCCCACATTGCAGGTGGATTCTTTACCATCTGAGCCACCAGGGAAGCCCAAGAATACTGGAGTGGGTAACCTATCCCTTTCTCCAGGGGAACTTCCCAACCCAGGAATCAAACCAGGGTCTCCTGCATTGCAGGTGGATTCTTTAAGGTAACATACAAGCCCAAGAATACCAGAGTGGGTGTCTATCCCTTCTCCAGGGAAACTTTCCAACCCAGGAATCAAACTGGGGTGTCCTGCATTGCAGGTGGATTCTTTGCCAATTGAGCTACCAGGGAAACCCCAAATTAAGTAAGTATAGAAATAAATAAATCAAATTGATACTAAAGGTTAAAATGTTAAATTGAGAAAAAATATGTGTTAGTCTAAGTCCATATAATGTTTAAGTACATATATTCAAGTCCATATAATGTTTAAGAGGATTTACATATTACAGTATCTAGCAAATTAGACTTGTGATTCTAATTTGTAATGTGTATTACTTTTAGACTAATGATTTTAAGTTGAAAATTCTAAGATGCATTAGGTTTATAAATAATATCAGGAAATTTTTAAAAGATATCAGAAATGACCTTATTTATATGTTTAATTTCACATATTTTAAAAATTACAAAATACCTCAGAAGATAAGTGTTGATTAATTGGATAGTTGCAGCACTTAATAGAATTTGAATTTTAAAGGCAGTTTGAATATTTTAGAGGACGTTATATGGGCCCCCTTCAACATGATTCTAAATATCTGCTAGACTAATTATGAAATTTGCTGGTTAAATTTAAAGGCCCAGGGGAAAACTAGTGTTTTCGGTCTAAAATGTAAATGTAAATTTTGAAATGAAAGTAAACCCTGAGTAATCTTTTGTGTGTTAATGCTCCCTCCTTCCTCCAGAATAACAAAAAACTCACAGACACCACAAACCCTAGCCCTCCTAAAGCACAGTATGAAAACTCTTGCTGTGAGCTGAGGGCAGACACTGAAGGGTTTTCATAAGGCTAAAGACAACTAACCTTTATTGGACACTAACTCTGTACCACGCACTGTTCTTTACTGGTCTGCTCACTGAACTGTCACCATAACCCTCTGAAGTAGGGATTATTTTTAGTCCTAGTTTTACCAGTGAGGCAACTAAGGTTCACAGCCAGGAAGTGGTACAGCTGGGGTTCAAATCAGGCCTCTTAATACAGTGACTGTGCCTTCCAGAACCATGCCAAGTGCAGCAGGATCCCGTTAGGTTTGGTTTTATTTGTCTTTTGCTTTCAAAGAGTATTCTAGCAACAATACAGAGGATGGGCCAGCAGGAAGACAGTCTGGGAAACCAGCTGAGAAACGGCTGCCCCCATGCATGTGATGTGTAACAAATACCTGCGTTACAGCTGTAAGCCTGGAGTTGGAGAAGAGAGGACAGATTTAAAGGGAAGTTGGCAGAGGTACATGCGCTCGAGAAGGAACCAACAGGCAAGGAGCTGGGCAGGGGAACGGAGGAGGGGAGCAGGGGACAGGGTAGAGAGGAGGAGAGAAGGACTGAATCTGAAGTGTCCGTGACAGTCAGGAAACTGCTGGGCATGTGGGTCCAAAGGCTTCTAGACAAAGACAGGGGCTAAAACTTGAGGAGGCCAAACATTTGTTAGCATGCATAACGATATGAAAAGAATATGGCGAATCCAACTCAACTCATAACTAGTTTTGTGGTGAAAGTTATGGTTTTGTTTGCTAATTTAATCAAATGAAATTATTACGCATCATTTTATTGCCCCTTTGAACAGAGTCACTCGACTTGCTTTTCCTGGAGGACATGGAAACCTAAGTCGCTAAGGGCTAACATGGAATCATGGTGGGAAATAAAACTGCCTTTTACAACCATCCTAAGGTGAAAACTGGGTAGCCAACTGCATCAGAAAAACAGCAAAACAGAGCATTCCCCAAACCGACTATGGCCATTGTCTGTGCCAAGGGTAAGAGGAATACTAAAGAGTATTAAGCATGGTACCTGCCTTCAGGGGGCAACCAAACTCCTTTGCCCCCGGCTAAACATGTGCTACCACTAGGGAGCTAAATGGGTCAGTCCAATACTTATTGATGCATCTGTAGTACCTTTCACAATTTAGGATCTGGTCTTGCCTTAAAGTTGCCAGGTTCTAGAAACTTTGTTATTTCTTTTATTCACTTGGATCATCAAAGGGGTAAAACACTTAATCATTTTTCCATTGTTTGAGCAGAACCCATTACAGTTGCAGAGAAGTGGTAATTGAGTTTATCAAATGAAATTATCTCCACTCAGCCCACCTCCTCTTCAGCTTGCCTTTCTCAATCAGGAATAACCAACACCACCTTTCACACAGGACACTTGCATATTTGAATGGCTTCCCAGGAGTCTTTGAGTGGCATATAATTACACTTAATTTAATTTTTTTGTCATTAGTCCCAGAGGCTTTGATCCAAAGTCTGTATTATTCTGATACAAGGAAAATAAAGCCCCACCTTAAATTAAATATTTTCCTTTGAGTAGTTTGCTGTTCATTGTACAACTGACCTTCTGGTAGAGTTTTCAGTTTCCAGCAGCCACTTCTGAGCTTGGCATCTTTTCCAGTTCCTTGTGTTTCCCCATCAGTTGTCAGGTCACCAGGAGCCTGAGCACACTTGAGTTTCAGAGACACTTCCAGACTCGAGGTCCCAAGAGGTGACATAAACGAGAATCTCATATCTCTTGTATCTTCCGTGTGAGGCCAGCCATCCTGACCTTGAGTTTAAGGGATGGAGTGTTTGTGTTGAAACACACCGATGGACAGAAAATGAAGCATTTTTGTATTTGTTACAAGTAACATAAACAACACCAGTCACAATCTGGCCAGTTTTCCATTTCTAAATGAACATTTATTAAGTCCCTCCAGTATGAGAATACATCATACCTTCCCTCAAGGGTCTAACAGTATTGAAAAAGAAGACTGAAAAAGGTCAGCAGTAGGAGGTGGCCAAATGAAGTACAGGCTATCGTAGAAGTGTACAGAGGAATCTCAGAAAGAGGAATGAACTTACCAGGTCATTCTTGTTCAGCTTATGGGAAAAACCTCCTCCCTTCTTGGCAGCTAAGCCAACTATCTCATTGTCCCCAACTGCCTATTATCATGATTCCCTAGGAGCTGCCTGAATCCTCCTCAACTTAGATTGAGGAGTCAATCATCCAGGCCCACTGATTTCCTTTTCACCCTAATTCCCGGCATCATCTCAGGAATTTTGCATCCATGCAAATAGCTAGCATCCCAGTCTCCAGGTCCTTCACATTCTCAGCTCCAGGGACCTTCACCTCCTTTCCGTATTGGGCTGCCCATCCCCTTTGTCCCACCTCCTATATTACAACCACCCAAAACCACTTCATCCTCACAGTCTTAACTTTAATAATCCACTCTCACATCTTTGATTTCTCTAGCTCTCACTCAAGACCTCCCACTATACCTACTCTCTGACCTCCTCTTGACCTCTGAGCTCCTAACTCTACCTGGCTCTCCACTTCTGTCAGCAGCTCCTAACCTCACTTCCTTCCCCATCTACATAGTTTCACTTCCATTGTTCTCTCACTCCAGCGCTATCATCTGCTTGTCTTTCTATCACATCTACCCCATAAACTCCTAAACCTGGGTTAACCTAAATCTCTGCCTCCTTTACCATGACTACTGTCATGCTAGAGAAGAGCTCACTGCAATGAAGAACTGTGCTCCACAAATTCACAGCATCAGCTACACCCTCACCACGCTCAGCCACTCAACTCTCCCACTCCCCTCAAGGTTTCTTACGTTCGTGTTTTTCCTCAACTTTCATATTCAGTTCCCTTCTCTTTTAGTTGACCCTGATTCTTATCTCAGAGAGATATAAATTGAAATCTCTCAACTTTTTGCCCCTCCATTGCCACTACCTAGAAAACTGTCTAGGTCTACCTTTCACATGGCCCTTCCTCAGAAAACAAGACATTCCAGATGTTCAGATACATCCATTATCATGGACTTCCTCAAGGACTTGGCTCTGTTAGGGACAATTTCCCTTCTGTACTTGTCAGCCTATGAATTCCTTGTTATTTCTTCCTGTAAACAAGCTCATGTTTCTCCTTTGAAAAATAAAAACCTCCCAGTCCATCCCTTCCCTTCCACTTTCACTGTGCAGTCATACAGTATACCTTTCGTCCACAGGCAAGCTTACAGCACAGTCTCCACTTGCTCGCTTCCAATCCACTCCTCAATACGGACAATCTGGAGCCCACCCCTCCCACGCCCCTGAAGATATCTAGTCAATATCTACACTCAGGTACCTCGTGGACAGCTCAAACTCAACATGTCCAAAACCAGACTTCTCATATCTGAACCCAAACCTTCTTCACTCACAGTCCTCAACAGCTCAGCTGAGGATAATGCCATCCTTCCAGTTGCTCAAGCTAAGAAACTCAGAACACTCCTCTTTTCCTTTCTCTCATATCCTACATCCCAATCCACCAGGAATTCTGCAGTGTGTATCTTCAAAATTGGATATATCCCAACACAAAATAAAAAGTTTAGAGTCTGAGGGGACTAAAAAGGGGGAAAAAACAAACAGAAAGAAAACAAAACAGATCTGTAATTGGACACTTCTATTTCCACCATCCTAACCCAAGATATCCTCTTGTCTGGATTACTCCAATAGCAGGTCTTCCTGCTGCTCCCCATCCCCACCTATAGCCTATCTTCAATGCAGTAGTCAGAATAATCTGTATTTTTATAGCATAAGTTATACCATATCGTTTCTTGGCTCAAAACATTCCATTGCTACTCAAAGTCCTTCCAAGGCTCTGCCAAGCCCTAGAAGGTTTGCCTCCACTCCACCCCTTACCTCCTGATGTTATCTCCTACTGTTTTCTCTCCTTCACTCACCCCTAGTCATGCTGGCTTCCTCGCTATTCAGATCCCACCCTGAGGCCCTGTCACTGGCTATGCTTTTTGCCTGACATGCTTCTGCCCAGATATTCATGTGGTCTCATCACTTTCAAGTCTTTGCTCACATGTAAGCACCAGATTAAAAATCACAACCCCTGCCAAACATTCCTGGTTCTCCTCTAACTATGTCTGACTTTTTTATCTATAGCATTTACATACCCTTCTACTGCTGCTGCTGCTAAGTCGCTTCAGTCGTGTCCGACTCTGTGCGACCCCATAGACGGCAGCCCACCAGGCTCTGCTCTCCCTGGGATTCTCCAGGCAAGAACACTGGAGTGGGTTGCCATTTCCTTCTCCAATGCATGAAAGTGAAAAGTGAAAGCAAAGAAGCTCAGTTGTGTCCAACTCGTAGACACCCCATGGACTGCAGCCTACCAGGCTCCTCCGTCCATGGGATTTTCCAGGCAAGAGTACTGGAGTGGGGTGCCGTTGCCTTCTCTGACACACCCTTCTAGCATGCTATAAAAAATACTTGTCCATTATTAGCTGTCTCCCCTCACTAGAATGGAATTATTTGCTGAAAAATCCCATGTTCTAGGAATAGTATAGTAGGTATTTAATATATATATTTGTTGAAACTGAACTGAATTACCATGTTCACCAGTGATCCAAAGGAAATAGATACCCCTGTAATTCTAACACTGTGCCCCCATGCATCTCCCCGAACCTCTCTCTCTCCTCCTTTAATTTTCCTTCTATATCTTTCTCTACTCCTGTTTCTAGGTTTCTCTTTCTTTAAGCTGTGATGGTCCTCAATCTTCCTTTCTCCCCAGTCTTCATATTCTCCCTAAACAAGCTCATCTACTCGAGGTTTCAACCACCACCTGAACATGATGTAAAACTTACCCCTCCAGACAGACCTATCTCCAGCTTCAGACCCATGTAAAGCATCTGGTTACCAGATAATCTAAAACTCAGTAAGTCCAAACCTGCTCCTCTTCCCAAGCTCCCTTTCTCAGTGAGCACCATTCACCCAGGTGTCCAAACCAGAGACCCAGGAGTCGGCCCAGATCACTCCCTCTCTCTCTCACCCTCCACATCCAATACCCTTGTTTCCACTCCCAGCACCATCTCTGGTCACCTCTTCCTTGAACTGCCATCATAGGCTGCTCACTCTTTCTGCTTCTGAACTCACCCTCCAGCCCTTTCCAGCCTCAGTATGATCATTCAGGTTGCTTCCTGCCCCTTGGCCACTACAGGGGAAAACAAACTCCCGCAGGCAGGAGTCCCAGTCCCTATCATGTCACAGCCCTCCCACTGTCCACTCAAACAGTCTGGAACTCGTGCTTGCATCCTCCTCTGAACACGCATGCCTGTGCAGGCTTCCAAGCCTGTGCACATGCTTCTCCCTCATCCTGCCGCTCTCTCTTTAGACATCATGTTCTTCAAATTTCAGGTGCCACGTCCTCCTAAAGCCTTGTCCAATTCCTCTGAGTAACCCGGAGCATTCCATTCATTCTTCAGCCATGTTATGTACATGACTCCACCATGCCAATTACCTTGTGGGCTTGTATTGATGATTATAATAAACCCTCCCTTTGACCTCCCATGGTCGTTGTAAGAGACAAGTCATAAAAGGAGAAAGGGCTTGGTAAGCTGTAAAACCTCAAACAGCTCTTAGTCATGGACAGAGGCAGGAGTCAATGGTGAGAGATACATGGAAACAACTACAATACAAATAAAGAGATTATTACTACCATGGAGCTTCAGATATGAAAACTGAGGTTCAAAGACCCTTCAATCTTCAACAGGAAGAAACAAAACTTGAATCTAAGCATCCTGACAACCATGGAGCATTAGTCAGGGTTCAAGTACAGGAAACAGAAATCACTCTTGCTTGTTAAGGAAAACATGTTTTCCTTAAGTCCCCTTAACATAGGGGACTCAGTGCTTACAGAATGGATCGTGGAAAGAGCGTGAGAAGAGAGCTCTAGGCTAGACCATCAGAAATAGCGATCAGAACCGGCCGATCAGGGTAGCTGCCACCTCTGCCATAATCAGGATGGCAGAGAATCAAATCTCAACACATAGAATCATTGAAATCAAGAGCACACTGCCATGACTCCAGTTTCAAAATCTGGGAGGACTGCCAGCCCACCAGCACCCATGGAGCTTGTGACCGGACGCGAAGTCGTGACTGCAGGAACACTCACACCCAGAATCACCCTAGTCACTTTTGGCATGAGCCAGTGCAGCATGAAAATGACCTCCCTTCAATTCTGCCTCCACATACTACATTAGACCATCTAGGGGTGGAAATGAAAGTGAACCTAGAATCCTAGGAGCAGGGGAACCTGGGAAATGGTGTTTTCCACTTCACAGTCTCTCGGGCACAGGAAGACACATATGGGCTTGCGACGGACACCAAGCGGCAACACACGGCATCTCCCACACAGCACAAAGGAAACCACACATCTTATTATGGAAAGTTCCTCTCAGGGGAGACAGTGTTTGCTCACTGGTTGGTTGTTTCTTTTAGAACAAAGACCCAAAGGGCATTTTAGTTCCCAGGGAAGGAAAGTTTTTCCTCATACAAACTGCTGAGGGAAATTTCTCACATGGGCGCATCCCACGGAGGACACTGTGTGAACCAATGTACAGTGTCTTCACCAGAAACCTCACAGCAGATACAGAGGAGTATTCATGTGCTGGTCCTTAAGGTACCTTTGCTAAAATCAAAGGTATGCTATGGACATGGAATCAGGGACCTCCCTTGTCCCCACAGCTGTCATTAGACTGTTTGACAGGTTCACAGAGAGGCCTGGGGACTCTCAGTGCCCCCTCCCACAATAGCCAGAGTTTTATCTATCCTATCTCAAGTCCACATAAAATTCCCTTTGAAGAAAAGGGTTTAATTGCTTTTAAAAGTTTCTGAAAATTAATCTTTGCTCATCTCTCATAAAAGTTAATTCTTACAACCAGTTTGTGATAGGAGCCAAACTTTAGACAAGGTGAAAACTGACACTGGCCCACACAAGACCAGAATTCTGTTCAGCTGACCAAGACGGATGCAAAAGCTTTCGAGAGGCCCACGAGGGCCAATTTTGAGGTGGCCTTTTCCAGATGCCAAAGACTGTGTGTTTTTCTTCCCCACTGCCCGCAGAACCCAGGTCCAGGCTAGGACCATGACGCAAAATAAACTAATCTCCGGGTACAGAAGGAACTTGGAGGTCCTCCAGCCCAATACCCTCACTTGACAGGTGAGAAAACTGAGCTCTAGAGGGAGGAAGGGGCTGGTGAGCCACAGAGCTGGGTGCTCCCTCCCCTACCCAGCTCCTTTTTGTGGGCACTTACCCCTACCTGCTCCTGCCAGTTCTATATTTAATCAATGTCTTGCTTGCATCCGCAACTCCATTAGAATGAAAATGCACACCTCACAATGCTAACAGTGTTCTCCTGCAGGGCACTGAGCATTTACTAGAGAGTAGCAATTCCAAGAAAACTGCGGCAAATAAACATCTCCATCAATCATATGAGCAGCTATCTGAATGACTCTAAATTGAGGGATAAAATGCCTCCGGCTACCTTTTGCCCTTCCAGAAAAGGATCTACAACCTTTGTTTCTCTCCCCACTTCTTAGGCAGAACTCCTGGTCTCTATTCCCAAAACAGAGGCTGCCAGATGAGGTTCAGCTGTCAATCTATCCAGCAAAAACAGCTGAATCTGGTTCAACAGGAAGAGGAACAGCAGCCCCCAGTGAAGCGAAGCCCAGGCACAGCCTGGATCTTTCCACTTAGGCCAAGATCTGCCTTCCATTTCTTCAACTGACTGGTAGCTGAAGGCTGAGTCAGAATGTAGGCACAGGATGGAGGGCACTTTCTGAAAGGCCCAGGAGACCAGAAGAGTGAGGAGAGCCTGCTGGAGGAGTCCCATCAGTTGAGGGTTTTCACTCTCCTTCTCACCGGTACGGCTTATATTTGGCCAAACGAAACCAGTCACTTTGGGTGGAGTGCCTTTGAAGCTGAACTCTTCTCCCCTCACTAGGCTTTCTTTAGCCTTTCTGGTTTCTTCCACAGTCCCACCAGCCTCCCTTCTCAGAGGCCTAACCTCAGTCAAGCCCTGTTGACCTTTCCTACACAATGGTTTCCACCTGGGGTGCCATCCTGGTCTCTCACACCATCCTCTCCAGCCTGGAACTTATAGGGGCCTCCAAAATGGGTCCCTCCAGTCGATCTCTCCAGTCCCCTCTCACACAAATGGCCACATCCTCTTCCTCACACTCCTTTGCAGGCGATCCTTGCTCATCAACTTGCAATGTTGCCCCAGGTAATGAGCTGCGACTTCAAGGCCCCCCATAACTGGGCCGCCAACCAAATTTTCCAGAATCGTGTCCTCATTATGGGCACACTTGCATGGGTGTGTATACACACACACACACATTCACAGAGCTTTTGATTAAGCCAGAATGACGTCCCCACTGTTCCTAGGAAATGTTCCATGGATTCCTGTCATTGTGCCATTGTTCCCACCACTTCCCCAACCTGGCACTCCCTCCCCCATAATGTGAACTAAGTCCCTCTCATCCTTTCCACCTTCCCTCGTCCTTCCACCTCCCAGGTCCGCAGAGAGCCATGCCCATCCTGACTGCACACCCCATTTGTCCTGTGCACCAGCCATACTAACACAGCCTGCAAACAACTGACAAGTTAGAGCGCAGGTCATTACTGCCGTTTAGCAGGAGCAGAGCCGCCACACCAAGAGCTGAAAGAGCCCTCTCCCCGAGCCCACACAGCAGTGGGTAACTGCAGCACAGCTCCCCTGGGTGTCCAGCCCAGTCCAGCCCTCTGCTGGGACCCCTGCAAAGCCAGAGGCAGAGGAGCTGGAAGGAGGAGGAAAAGGTAGGGGGAAGGGAGGCGGACCACGCTTGTGGAGGGTGAGGGAGAAGCAGTGAGTAATGGTCGGCTCTCCCAGCCAGCCAGCAAAAAATAGGGCAAGCTCAGCTTGCGGAAGCACCCAGCACAGCACTCGCCACGTGATCCGCCAGAGGCGGAGACCGTGCAGGGGCCCCGCTTCCTATAAACAAGCCCATTGCCTTGCGGTAAAAACACGAGGGGGCAGTGTTTCTGGTTTCCTGGAAGGCAGCCCGGAGGCCACTGCCATTTTTGCATCTTTTTGCGTTATCACATTGACTTGGGGGAGTCGGACACAGTTTGTTGGGCTGTATAGGAAAACACAGTAGCCAAGCCTCCCAAACAGGGCGCTTTTGTCCACAGCTGACACCCTGGCCCGGAGCCCAGCTCAGCCTCAGGGAAGATTTAGGTCAGAAGGAAAATGGGGGCGGGGGGTGGCTGCAGCCTTAATATCTGGCCTGGCGCAAGAGGGAGACGGTTCCCACGGTCACACCTGTGCCCCTCCGGCAGGCGCATGGGGTGGCTGGCCTTTCCTCACCCGGTACTGCGGACTCTAGGAGGACATGTGGGTAGGCCTCATCAGCCCTGCAAACGAGCTATTTGGCAAATTCCCACTGTGCTGGAAATTCCCCATTTTGCCATTTCGTTCTGTTGTCACCACTTCCCAGTTAGCTCAAGTCAGAAGCTCTTCCCTTACCTGATTGGGGGGTGCAGACCTGTGAGAAGGAGGAATTGGGACCCCAGAGAAGCGTCCAGCCCGCTGCGGAGGTGGCCAGGGAGCCGGGAGCCACTTCCGAAGCAAATGAGCTTCCAGAGGCAAAAGAGCATGTCGTCCTGAGCCACGGAGAGTTTGAGGGCCGTGCCTGCCTTTTAGGAAGTTCATTTTCCACAGTGTTTTCCCCATTCAAAGGGGAGTTTTTGAGGACCTGCCCTTTAACCGCTTGCTGCCATGTTCCCCCTGAAACACCCTTTCAAAAAGGCTCCTTTTCACAGAGATCAGCCCGAGAACCTATCCCTTAGTTCTTGTCGCCCATGCGCATTTATGGGGTTGGCAAAGAGGCTTCAGGTGCCCACATCTTTTGTTAAAAAGGGTCACCTGCGCAGGCCTGGCGCCTGGCTGCCTTGCGAAGCTCGCTTGCTGGCCTCGCCCGCCATCTTCTGGACGAAGGTAGAACTGCTGCCAGCGAGAGGCTATTTGGACAGAGGCTTCCAGGGCGAATTTGAAAACCAACCAACCAAGGAGGGGCCATGAAAAAGAACTACTCTTGAATTCCAAAAAAACTGTCACGGACTTCATTTTCAACAGCAAAGATGCATGTAAAGATACATCTCTTTGTTGTTTGTTTTTTTTTTTTAAATCATTCCCAGTGTGTCTTGCCTCACTTATCACCAAACAAGTATGCATTTGAACCCCAGCTATAAGCCAGAGGCCATGCTAGGCGCTGGGGGCAAATGAATCACACAGTTCCTCTTTTAAAAGAAAGCCTGGAGTACTTTTCGTAGGAACTTAAAACTTCGCCTTAAAATTCAATTTAAAAAATAAAAAGTCTGGAGTCTCTTTGGACAAACCAAAATTTTCTCTAAAAGATTAACTTAAAAAAACCTAAAGTCCGAGAGGTCCAGCAACCTGTGAGACAAGGGTAATATAGCAATGTGATCAGTGCCACGAAGGGGTGTCCCACGTGCCATAAGGCCTGGGAAGGAGGAAGTCTGCCTGGGGCAGAAATGGAAATTGTCTAAGGGGAACAGAGAAGGTAACATTTGACTGGTGGTGAGCAGCCAAAAAGGGAGGGCAGGGAAGGCTCAAGTTAGTCTCATAGAGTCACCGGCCACTCCCCGTCTTCCTCCCCTTTCCATAGGGGCCAGCGACATTGTTAGCAGATGGGAACATTGTTAGCAGATGGGAATATTGTTAGCAACTGGTCCCTGGGAAACTTGGAGGGTGCTGAACTCGGGTGGGACCCTTGGAGAGTCTAGAGAAGGTGGAGAGGTGAAAGGTTATGGGATCTTTTTGAAGATGATTTTGGGGAGGGGGTGCTGCAGAGCCACTGGTTCAGCCCACTGGTGTGAGACAGACAGTGAACCCTGTGGCCAAGAGGAAGTAAAACACCAGACTTTAGAGTAAAAGGAAACTGGGTTTGGATCTCAACTTGGCTGCATCACAACTGTGTGACATGGGCAAACCACTTAATTTCTCTGAGCTGTGGTTTCTTCACACATAAACAGGAGTGATAGTAACAGTCTCTGCTGCTGCTAAGTCGCTTCAGTCATATCCGACTCTGTGCGACCCCATAGACGGCAGCCTACCAGGCTCTTCTGTCCCTGGGATTCTCCAGGCAGGAACACTGGAGTGGGTTGCCATTGCCTTCTCTGAGTCTCTGCTAAGGGGAGTTAAATGAGGCAACGCCTATGGAGCCCTAGCCCAAGGCCTGTCCGTGACTGGCTGTGGCAGCCTTGGGGCATGATACTGGGGACCCAGTCTGGGTCTTCTGTAGAGCTCTGTGTCCACTTGTTCCTAGAGGCACCCACACCTCTCAGGCATCTTCCAAATAGAGTTCGCACACCTCATGAGACATACTTATGCTAAAACGCGATTACTTGTTTAGCTTTGTTGTTGTTCAGTCGCTAAGTTGTGTCCAACTCTGTGACCCCATGCACTGCAGCAGCTCACCTGGCTCCTCTGTCCTCCACTGTCTCCTGGAGTTTGCTCAAACTCACGTCCACTGAGTCAATGATTTTAATTAGCCATCTCATCCTCTGCCACCGCCTTCTCCTCCTGCCCTCAGTCTTTCCCAGCATCAGGGTATTTTCCAGTGAGTTGGCTCTTCGCATCAGGTGGCCAAAGTATTGGAGCTTTGCCATCAGTCCCAGCTGGTCCTCCTGTATTTTTAGTGGCTAAATCTGGCAAACCTACTTCCAATCCCCTTGGGGGATGAGGCAAGGTAGTAGCCAAGATAGATAATGGAAGTAGTTTGACACTGCTATGGAAACCCCTGGAAGCTGCTGAGAACTCAGGCACACCAGAGTCAGAGATTTTCAGGCATCTCCTGCAGGTCAAAGCTCATTTCAGCCCACCCTGTAATAACGATGCAGCATCCCTAAGGTGGGGCCCCTTGAGTTTTGTAGGCAGTTAATTCTAAGAGCAGGAAACACAGAGCATACACGGCAAAGTGAGTCTATATCAAATATATTTGCAGGTTAAACAGGGTCCTTCATGGCTAGACCTTTATTATGCTGAAGTGAACTGGGAGTTTCTAGAAAGGGGAGTGGGAGAAGGTTTGCAGTGCTTCCCGGGTCCCATCTGGTCCTGGGAACTTGATCTTCGCATGCATCCCTTAGGCTTGGCTTTCTAGGAAATGCTGCTCAAAGATGACACCTGAGAGCAAAAATAACATCAAAAACTACTGTAATCCACAGGTGAGACACAGGGGCTAAGCAGTCCCTGTCAGAGTGAACCACTTTTGATCCTGCCAGCAATGCAAGCGTCCGCTCACCAGCAAAGACACCACAGCCACAGCCCACATGTGGGTTTTTAGGGAGGCTCCTACTGTGAGTGCTGGGATTTTAAGCTGATGGGGTTTTTGTCATCTTGTGGCACAGCACAGAATTTTCAGAGGCCTTCCCCAAACTCCCAGCCATCTCTCCCATTATTTGCTGCTGCTGCTAAGGCGCTTCAGTCGTGTCCGGCTCTGTGCGACCCCATAGACGGCAGCCCACCAGGCTCCGCTGTCCCTGGGATTCTCCAGGCAAGAACACTGGAGTGGGTTGCCATTGCCTTCTCCGAAATGGCCACTGGATTTATAGAAATTATAGATGAGGGGGGGGGGAAGCAGCACTGTGAAATGATACTTATAATTCTTTTAGATAGCAAGGTTCCCACACCTATTACCCCACTTCCCAATCATTTAATTTATATCCACTTTTGTGGGGATTCATCTGCTGCTAATTTACTCATATCACAGTAGAGAGATCAAACAAGGAAAGTGGTCAGAACCTTCTGGCTCTCCTTGGAGGGTATAAGGATAAAAAGGAGAAAATGCAGCTCCTTGACCCTCTGGCCTGCCACCCTGGCCTACCCTTTGGCCCACCTACCTCCCACTCACTAGCCAGAAGGGAGCCACAGCCTGACCAGGGCCATCGGCTACACTGACCCTTTACTGCCCCTGCCATGAGACAGCATGTCCTGCCCTCATCCACCTGCTGCTCTAGAGGGAGAGTGAGACAAGCACCAGGTCACTTAACACAAGGCAGCTAGAGACACACAAAGGACACAGTTTCACAGGTGGCAGTAGCTGGGATGGGCCTTCAAGTCTGGAGGGACGTTCATAGGTAAAGAAGAGAGGGTTTTGTAGGCTGAGAAAACTGCCAGCCAAAAGTCAGGAAGGCATGTGCACTTGAGTGTGCCTAGGGAACGCCAAGAAGCACTGTCCCTCTCCAGTTAGATCACATGCTCCACCAAGGTGAGAAGTACATATGATGAGCCTCGGTATCCAGCACAGGGTCATGAACCTGGAAGGGGCTTGTGAAGTATCATTTTGGGTCAACTTCTCAAAAGGCAGCACCTCCCCCTGGGGTACTGAGGCAGCAGTGTTGACAGGGAACTGAATTCCTAGTCCCTGCATGCTATGTCAGTTATCAATTTATTGCCTGTCAACTGTACATCCACCCTTAATTGCCCAGCTCCTGATACTGAAGCAAAGCCCTGTAAGCATCTCTCTTGCCAGCCCCTGATATTAAGCTTTGTCAGTAGAGGGCGCTGAAGAGACATCATACTGTTCATGGGGTTCTCAAGGCAAGAAGACTGAAGTGGTTGGCCATTCCCTTCTCCAGTGGACCGCATTTTGTGAGAACTCTCCACCATGACCCGTCCATCTTGGGTGGCCCTACACAGCATGGCTCATAGTCTCACTGAGTTAGACAAGGCTGTGGTCCATGTGATCAGATTGGTTAGTATTCTGTGACTGTGGTTTTCAGTAGGTCTGCCCCTCTGATGGAGAAGGACAAGAGGTTTATGGAAGTTTCCTGATTGGAAAGACTGACTTAGAGGGAAACCAGGGTTTGCTCTGATGGGAGGGGCCATACTCACTAAATCTTTAATCCAATTTTCTGTTGGAGCTGGAATGTTAAGTCCCTGAATCAAGACAAATTAGAAGTGGTCAAACAGGAGATGGAAAGTGTGAACATAGATATTTTAGGAATCAGTGAACTAAAATGGACTGGAAAGAGTGAACTTAACTCAGATGACCATTATATCTACTACTGTGGGCAGGAATCCCTTAGAAGAAATGGAGTAGCCATCATGGTCAACAAGGGAGTCCAAAATGCAGTACTTGGATGCAATCTCAAAAACGACAGAATGATCTCTGTTCGTTTCCAAGGCAAACCATTCAATATCACGGTAATCCAAGTTTATTTCCTGATCAATAATGCTGAAGAAGCTGAAGTTGAATGGTTCTATGAAGACCTATTGGACCTTTGAGAACTACCACCCAAAAAAGATGTCCTTTTTGTTATAGGGGACTGGAATGCAAAAGTAGGAAATCAAGAAACACCTGGAGTAACAGGCAAATTTGGCCTTGGAGTACAGAATGAAGCAGGGCAAGGGTTAGTAGAGTTTTGCCAAGAGAACACACTGGTCACAGCAAACACCCTCTTGCAACAACACAAGAGAAGACTCTACACATGGACATCACCAGATGGTCAACACCAAAATCAGACTGATTATATTCTTTGCAGCCAAAGATGGAGAAGCTCTGTACAGTCAGCAAAAACAAGACCAGGAGCTGACTGTGGCTCAGATCATGAACTCCCTATTGCCAAATTCAGACTGAAATTGAAGAAAGTAGGGAAAACCACTACACCATTCAGGTATGACCAAAATCAAATCCCTTACAATTATACAGTGGAAGTGAGAAATAGATTTAAGGGACTAGATCTGATAGAGTGCCTGATGAACTATGGGCAGAGGTTTGTGACATTGTACAGGAGACAGGGATCAAGACCATCCCCAAGAAAAAGAAATGCAAAAAAGCAAAATGGCTGTCTGAGGAGGCCTTATAAATAGCTGTGAATAGAAGAGAAGCGAAAAGCAAAGGAGAAAAGGAAAGATACACCTATTTGAATGCAGAGTTCCAAAGAATAGCAAGAAGAGATAAGAAGGCCTTCCTCAGTGATCAGTGCAAAGAAATAGAGGAAAACAATAGAATGGGAAAGACTAGAGATCTCTTCAAGAAAATTAGAGATACCAAGGGAACATTTCATGCAAAAATGGGCTCAATAAGGGACAGAAATTAAGATATTAAGAAGCAGAAGATATTAAGAAGAGGCAGCAAGAATACACAGAAAAACTGTACAAAAAAGATCTTCATGACCCAGATAATCACGATAGTGTGATCACTCACCTAGAGCCAAACATCCATCACTCACCTAGAGCCAAACATCCTGAAATGTGAAGTCAAGTGCGCCTTAGGAAGCATTGCAACAAAGTTGGTAGAGGTGATGGAATTCCAGTTGAGCTATGTCAAATCCTAAAAGATGCTGCTGTGAAAGTGCTGCACTCAATATGCCAGCAAATTTGGAAAACTCAGCAGTGGCCACAGGACTGGAAAAGGTCAGTTTTCATTCCAGTCCCTAAGAAAAGCAATGCCAAAGAATGCTCAAACTACCACACAATTGCACTCATCTCACACGCTAGTAAAGTAATGCTCAAAATTCTCCAAGCTAGGCTCGCTCCAACAATACGTGAACCATGAACTTCCAGATGTTCAAGCTGATTTTAGAAAAGGCAAAGGAATCAGAGATCAAATTGCCAACATCTTTTGGATCATGAAAACAGCAAGAGAGTTCCAGAAAAATATCTATTTCTGCTTTATTGACTATACCAAAGCCTTTGACTGTGTGGATCACAATAAACTGGAAAATTCTGAAAGAGATGGGAATACCAGACCACCTGACCTGCCTCTTGAGAAATCTGTATGCAGGTCAGGAAGCAACAGTTAGAAATGCACATGGAACAGCAGACTTGCTCCAAATAGGAAAAGGAATACATCAAGGCTGTATATTGTCACCTTGCTTATTTAACTTATATGCAGAATACATCATGAGAAATGCTGGGCTATATCATGAGAAAAGCACAAGCTGGAATCAAGATTTCTGGGAGAAATATCAATAACCTCAGATATGCAGATGACACCACCTTCATGGTAGGAAGTAAAAATAAAAGAGCCTCTTGATGAAAGTGAAAGAGGAGAGTGAAAAAGTTGGCTTAAAACTCAACATTCAGAAAAATAAGATCATGGCATCTGGCCCCATCACTTCATGGCAAATAGATGGAGAAACAGTGGAAACAGTGGAAGACTCTATTTTGGGGAGCTCCAAAATCACTGCAGATGGTGACGGCAGCCATGAAATTAAAGGACAGTTGTTCCTTGGAAGGAAAGTTATGCCCAAACTAAACAGCGCATTAAAAAGCAAAGACATTAATTTGCCAACAAAGGTCCTTTTAGTCAAGGCTGCGCTTCTTCCAGTAGTCATGTATGGGTGTGAGAGTTGGACTATAAAGAAAGCTGAGCACCAAAGAACTGATGCTTTTGAACTGTGGTGTTGGAGAAGATTCTTGAGAGTCCCTTGGACTGCAAGGAGATCCAACCAGCCCATCCTAAAGGAGATCAGTCCTAAGTGTTCATTGGAAGGACTGATGTTGAAGCTGCAACTCCAGTACTTTAGCCACCTGATGCAAAGAGCTGACTCATTTGAAAAGACCAACTCTGATGCTGGGAAAGATTGAAGGCAGGAGGAGAAGGGGAGGACAGAGGATGAGATGGTTGGATGGCATCATCGACTCAATGGACATGAGTTTGGGTGAACTCCAGGAGTTGGTGATGAACAGGGAGGCCTGGTGTGCTGCAGTCCATGGGGTTGCAAAGAGTCAGACATGACTGAGCGACTGAACTGAACTGAAGAGACCTCAGAGGAAGAAAGGGCTCCTCTCCTGGCTCCGGTGCTCTTCGCTTTCTTCTTCCTCTCTCAATGCTGAACGTGGTACTCATCTCCAGAGAGTCTCAGGGGCACCTTAGGAGAAGCTTGTCCCAACAGGTTTCCTAGCTAAGGTTCTCCAATGACTTCCTGAAAAGTTTAACACCAGCTTCTAGGCAGCTTCCAGGTGAGATTTGTTGGCACCTCGTGGTCAGTTTCCAGCTCGACCTGGATCTCAGTGAACAAGGCTCGATGACTCCAGCCACACCCTCTCCAGTGAGGTCTGAATCTCAGCCTCTAAGAGGCACTGCTTCCAAATTCATTCCTGTATTTACAGTTGTCTTTACTCCTAAGTAGCCAATTCCCTGTCACTAGTTAATAATTCTTTACATTCTACCTTTCCTGTTAGAATTTCTGTGTGGCTTCTGTCTTCTGATCAGGCCCTGACTGGTAAAATGCTCATACACATGCCATGGGGCTGCACTCCTCAGGCCTGAAAGTCTTGTCATGGCCCAGTCTGCAGGCCCAAGAAAGAGCCTGGAAACAGCGACAGGGCTGTTAATATCAATGGTTTGTTGGATAGGGGATCTTACACACCTGAAGTCAGGGAGGCTACCATTTATAGGACGAATTGATGTCAGGTTGGTTCATCAGTTACCAGGGAAATCAGTTGCTGGGGTACAGCCCTCACGAGGGCTTAACAACCATCACGAGAGTGGATGTTTCCTTTTAATAAACTAGCAGGTGGACCTGTTCTGGACTAAGGATTACAACAATCACTAGTTGGGGCAAGGGGCAAACATGTAGGCAGTTACTAGTTGAGTCCCAAGATTAGGAGGTTTGGATAGTCAGGTAAGAAGGGTGCAGGTGAAGCAGGCACTGGTGGAGAAGGGGACACACAGAGAGCAAGCCACACACGTGCCTTCATACACATCCTGGCATACACCCTGGGGGCGTGTGTCCTTACGTCAGATGCACCCAACAAATCCTCTGAGCATTTAGGTCTCCTCTTCCTCTTGCATACTCACTGTATATCAGCCAGGGTTCAGTCAGGAAAATAGAAACTGCTCTCAGTATGTCCAGCAGGAAGGCGTTTAATACAGGGACTCTTTGCTTAAGTCCAGGCTTTACCTGATCCAACCTGCATCGCTATGGGCAGGCGACTTAGCCTTTCTGAAACTCAGTTACTACTTCTGTGAAGCCAGAGATAATCATAGTACCTAACTCATAGGGTTTCTCTGAAAAATTACATAAAGTGATCCATGAAAAATTCCCAGTGCCTGGTAGATGGTTAGTGCCTGGGATCATTGTAAACTATTGTGGGTATTACCATTCAGTTCATTTCAGCCACTCAGTCATGTCCAACTCTTTGTGACCCCATGGACTGTAGCATGCCAGGCTTCCCTGTCCATCACCAACTCCTGTAGCTTACTCAAACTCACACAGTCCTCTAAATGCTCCAGCACATCAGAGCTGAAATGTCTCAAAATCCCAACAGTCTGCAGCTGAGGCAGCCAGAAAGGGAAGAGGACATGTTGGCAGTTGGACATCTGTCCCCAATGGAAGTAAAGGCAACTCCAGATGGGAGAAGGGGCACAGAGGTGGGGGGTGGCATGTAGGGTGGGTGTGACCCAGTGGCTTAAAGATGCCTACCTCTCTTCAACTAGAACAGATTATACAGCCTAAACTTCCTTTCACCCATATGGAGCAAACCTCTCTCTTCCAGACACTTTTTAAAAATTTTAACTGAAAACATAATATAGGCACATTGCTTTTTTAAAAAAAAGTTTAAGAGTACAAAACGCTATACAGCTAGGCATATCTCTGTCCTACCCCAAACCCTCAATCCCTCCATCCTCCCACCTCAGGCACAGCCATCAGGAACCAGTTTCTTTTATGGTTTTATAGGCATATTCTAGGCCTATACCAGTATAATATGTTTTCCTATTTTTAATATACACGAGAGCACTGCTTTTGCTTTTCCACTGAGTAATATATCTTGGAGAGCATTCCATAATTCTGTTAATGCATCTACCTTATTTGTTATTTTTTTCTTTAGTCTTATTCTTTTAAAAATCGCATAGTATTCTTGATATGGATACAGCAATAACCAGGTTGCTTCTAGTGGAAATTTAACTTTTTTCCAGTCTTTTGCTATTATAAGCAATGTTGTAATACACATCCATCTTTCTTTTATTCAAAGTAGAAAATCATCTTACCTCTTAGAGTTGGAGCCCCAAAGACCATCCTACAGTGTGGTATAAACACATCAAGGAAGGAGACGGGAAGCCCGCATTCCAGTCGTAGCTTAATCACTAACGTCCTCTGCACTCAGACACTGATCACTTCATCTCTCTGTATCACTCAGGTTCCTTGCTTGTCAGGAAGCAATAATTACACCTGCTTTAAATGGCCTCATCAGGCATTCTGAGAATCAAATGAGATAATGGGCATGGAAGTTTGAGAGTGCCATATTAATGTACATACACATCTCTCATCAGGTTATTTGCCAAAACATTGACACTTTACTATATGAATCTGTCCATCATCTTTCAACATGGTGCCTGCTGCACCCAATGGACCTTCCAAGGGAAACTGGTCACCCCCCACACACACACCCTCAGCTCCTGCTTAGGAACCACCCAAGGCTGCCGCACACTGTTCTGTATAGCCCTGCCTCCCCACCCCTCCACTTTTCTACTGCCCACCAGGCAGGTTGGACACCTTTCCAATCTACAGGCTGCCCAGCAGCTAGAATGAGAAGCTCTGCCCACATGGAGACAAAGCAGGTCATTCTGATTCCTGCTCTTGGGAAAGTCAACTAGGAAATCATGATGACTAAGACAGTTAAGACAAACACAGCCCTGAATGCAAAGAGACCATGCAGTCAGGGCTATGAAGGGTTATTAGAAGCTCAAGTTACAATATGCTGAAATTGGGAGGACGCAGAAACCTTACATACATTTAAGCTATGAGATAGGGAAAGAAGTGAGAAAGGATGCTGATTAAAGTGAGAGGTCACAGAGAAGCAGAAACATCAGAGCCAGCCAAGTAACAGTGACAAAGCACACGAAGGCGCACCAGTGCTGGCTGCTGAAGGCAGCAGAGTCCCCGGGGGCTTCCATGTGATCCTGTCTCCTTGTTCCCTCAAGAGGCTTTACTATAGCCTCCTTCCCCTGGGCTCAGTGGAAGAGGGGAGATTCTTTTCATGGTGAAGAAGAGCCAAACCAACCCAAAGCTCATGAGAGCTATCTCCCCAGCTTCCTATAGAGTCCCCTAAGGACAGGTATCTGCAGTTCTTACCTTGGGACAGGGGAAATGAGAGTACATCTTGCTTGCTTGGAATATACTGCTTTGCTTAATGAATTCATGTAGTTTCATGGAGGACAACCTCCTAGGGAAAGGGCAGGATGGAGAAGGGCAGAGAGCAGAAATGGAAAGACAAATGGATAATAATTATCAGCTAAGACTTTGCCCATGTTGATCCTCTTGCCCAAACCCCACCTGCCCTTCATGCCACCTCTTCCACCAGACCTTCCCCAGCTGCTCCAATCAGAGCAGCACCAACCTTCTTGACTACAATAGGAGATTGCTTTATGGGCCCCAACTCTTCTTACTGCCTCATATTGACACTTTTTACACTATGTCTTCACAGTTCTTCCCACTAAAAGGATGGAGTACATTTCCCCATCATTCGACTTTGAGTTTGGTCAAAGCCAAAGCCAATAGCATAAGATGGAAGTGATGGTATGCCAATTCCAAGACCTCTTGTGCTTTTCCCATTGCCATGAAGAAAGAATGCCAAGGCCAGCCCACTAGCCCTAAGAAGAGTAAGAAGCTGCCTTGACCAAGAGGAGCCTAGCCTAGATCAGTCAACTCTTAGATGTCTGAGTTAAATAAATGTTTATTGTTGTTACATCACTGAGATTTTATGGTTGTTTAATATACAACTGATACAAGTACACTTACCACTTATTATACACTTGAGTACTTAGTGATTTTTAATAGCAGCTCAGTTCAGTTCAGTCACTCAGTCATCTCTGACTCTTTGCGACCCCATGAACCTCATTACTCATATATGATTGTTCCTCTGGGCAGGTCTCTCCTGGTTAAGACCATCACATTTAGCAAATGAAACCACAGGATCCCCAGTTACAATAAATTTGAATTTCAGATAAACTATAAAGAATTCTTTAATATAAATATGTCCCATGCAAGTTTCAGAACCTATTTATCCTAAAAATTATTCATCTAAAACTCATTTAAGTGTCTAGATAAATAGATTTATCTGGAAATCCTACTCCTGGTGCTCAAGGCAGGATCAACATCTTACACAATAACTGTGAGATAGTTCCCATGGTCACCATCATAATTCTGGGAGAGGAAAACCATGGTTCCGATAAAGATTTGCAATGGGGAGTTCCCTCGTGGCCTA
Organism: Antilocapra americana; assembly: GCA_007570785.1. Classification (NCBI taxonomy): domain Eukaryota; kingdom Metazoa; phylum Chordata; class Mammalia; order Artiodactyla; family Antilocapridae; genus Antilocapra; species Antilocapra americana. The sequence goes on from ML664199.1 coordinate 9,477,040, forward strand.
GAGGTTAGTATCTTGGGCTATCACTGTTGTGGTCTGGGTTCAATCCCTGGTTGGGGAACTAAGATACTGCAAGCTGCCTGGCATGGCCAAAAGACACCTTTCAAGAAGGTAGATGTTGAGCACTTTCTTCTCTCCAGTGACAAACCCTCTTATAACAGAGGTGGTGTGGTTATCATTTTCCTAGCCCCTGTATAGGCAGGTACTGGGCAAAGACAGTAGCTTAGTTTCACATCAGTGCTACAGTGCAGCAGAGTGCTTAGTCACTCAGTAGTGTCCGTGTCTGATTCTTGCAACCCCATGGACTAGGGGGGGAAACCTAGTAGGAGCAACCCTACCAGGCTCCTCTGTCCATGGGATTTTTCAGGCAGGAATACTGGAGTGGGTTGCCATTTCCTCCTCCAAGGGATCTTCCTGACCCAGGAATTGAACCCACATCTCCTGTGTCCCCTGCATTGTAGGCAGGTTCTTTGACCGCTGAGTCATTGGGAGAGCTACAGGGCAGGGTAGTGGGCAAATCCTTATTCTCCTCCACAGATGAGTACATAGAACATCAGAGATACGAAATAACTTTCCCTTGGACTTCCAGCTAGAAACAGTAGCAAAGCTAGAATTCAAAAGCAGCCCTTCCTCTCTCCATATGCAACTCTGCCTCCAACTACCAACAATGTTTTTTGTCATTTCCACAAAACTGAAGACAACAAAGAATATTCCCTAGCACCGTCTCTTTACTGTTCCCACTCAATGCGTTCAAGGAATAATCGAGGTTGTATCAGTTTGCTAGGTCTGCCATAGCAAAGCACCACAGACTGGGTGGCTTAAATGAGAATGGTTTATCTTTTCACAGTTCTGGAAGCTAGATATCCAAGGTCAAGGTGTCAGCAGGGTTGGTTTCAGCTAAAGGCTGTGAGGCAAGGATCTGTCCCAGGCTTTTGATGGTTAATTTTCTGTGTCACCTTGACTAGGCCCTGGGATGCCCAAATATCTGGTTAGACATTATTTCTGAGTATGTCTGTGAGGATGCTTCTGGAAGAGATCAGTATTTGAACTGGTGGACTGGATAGAGTAGACTACCCTGTTTCAGTGTAGATGGGCATCATCTCATCCTTTGAAGGCCTGAATGGAGAAGAAAGCTGAACTGATTCTCTCTGCCTGAGATATCAGTCTTGGACCAGGACTTACACCAGCAGTGCTCCTGGTTACTAGGCCTTCAGACTCAGGCTGGAAGTTATACATCAGCTGTCAGGAGTCTCCCACTTTCTGACAGCAGATCGTGCCACTTCTCAGCTACCATAATCACCTGAGTCCCTTCTTTATAAGTTCTACTTGAATGTATAAGATAGGGCTCCTGTTGGTTCTCTGGAGAACTCTGAGACCTCTCTCTTTGGTCTTTAGATGGTCATCTTCTCCCTCGTCTTCACATCATCTCCTCAAGTGCACATCTGTGTTTACATTTCCTCAGTCACACTGATTAAGACATCAGTCATACTGGATAAGGACCCACCCTAATGACCTCATTTTAACATAATCACCTCTGTAAAGACCCTTATCTCTTCATGAAGTCACATTCTAAGGTACTGGGGGCTAGGCCTCCAACATATGAGTGTGGGGGGGTGAGAGGACAAAATCCAGCCCATAACAAGGTTTGTGGAGCTAATTGTGACTCATCTCAATACAGCCTGCATTTAAAAGAGGAACTTCAAGAGAAGAGACTTCAAATGATGGAATTCTGGATTTAAAGTGGGGGAATTCTAGTTTTCAAAGTGGTCCCTAGGGGTGCTGAAGGCCCATCCTGTAGTTCTTCATAAAAGGTACCTCAAAGGTATCCCACCCTCTGCCAAAGGAGCCCTAGGGACTGATGGAATGTGGGTTATTATGAGGACAGGCAATTGTGATGGTGGCCAAGCTGTGGAATCTTGTGAGGCCAAATGTTAATGCCTCAAAAAATGTCCTTTGGCCCCAACTGGCAGTGTTGTGGTTTTCCGGATGGCAACGGAGGATAGGGAAATGATGGAAGGCCGAGGGGCAGGAGAAAGTTGCCCAACCCTCCCCAAGATGGCACCCGATGACCCCATGTCTGAAGGAAAGCCAAGGGCTTCGTTGGTAAGTGGCTCTTCCCACAGCCCCAGCCCGTCCAAGTGAGGGGAGGAAGAGCACAATGGGAACACCACAAGCTAGGGGCTGAGTGCTAGGAGATTCCAGAGAGCTGCTAAGAGGGGAATGACACGCACCTTGTCCCCGCACTGGCACCTGGCTGTATCCAGGGACCAGGTAGCCTTCATAAGATTGTGAAGTCACCTGAAGTTGGCTTTGCTCTCTCCCATCTACCTCTCCACTTCCCAGATGGCTCGTCTGATAAAGAATCTGCCTCCATTGTGGGAGACCTGGGTTTGACCCCTGGGTTGGGAAGATCCCCTGGAGAAGGGAAAGACTCCCCACTCCAGTATTCTGGTCTGGAGAATTCCATGGACTATACAGTCCATGGGGTCCCAAAGAGTCAGACTCGACTTGCTCTCTCTCACACACACACACACACACACACCTCTCCATGGGGGGGTGGGGGGCCGCTTTCTTCCTCCCACAGATGGGGATCCCGGTGGTCATATACAGAGGAACTTAATGCAGAGCCCAGGTTTCTTCCTCCCTCTGTAACATCTAGAGGACTGGGTAGCTAACTGATCTCAAACTTGTTGTGGGGGTGGGGTGAGTCACCTGCAAGCAGTGATTTGAAGATCACCAGGAAGACAGACTTCTACTCAATTCGCCCACAGCACCCACTCGCAAATTTAGGGCGCCATTCCTGTCAGTTTGCCCTCTCCTTCTTCTTAATTCTCAAGGTCCTGATAACTCTGTGTAAGTTTCTCCTAAGAATTCAGTCTAGATGCTTGCAGTTCACAACACACTTTCAAGCACCCCTGGGGCACTGTGCCGGGGATGCGGGTACACAATGGGGTGGGAGGCAGGGCCGCCCCATACTGACTCCCATGGGCCGCCCCATACTGACTCCTCCCATCCCCTCATCTCCGTCTCCCCAGCCCGCGGAGGCAGACACCCCAAAGCCAGACTCCTCCTACGACTACCTGGAGGAGATGGAAACTTGTGAGGACGGAGGCTGCCCGGGGCCACCTAAGTCACTGTCCTCCAAGGCTGGCCCAGCTGCCACTAAAGGACAGGCGGGCGATGGACCCAAACCCGCGGAGCTGCCCTCGGTCCCAGCCACGGCGGCGCCGGGCACCCCGGTGAGCGAGCGCAACGCGGAGATAGAGCTGCAGAAGGTGCGCATGGAGTTTGAGCTCACGCGGCTTAAGTACCTGCACGAGGAGAACGAGCGCCAGCGGCAGCACGAGGAGGTGATGGAGCAGCTGCAGCAGCAGGCGACGCCCCGCCTGGTAGGTGACAGGTCCTGCCTGGAGGCCAAGGGTGCGGGACACTGGGGGTGAGGGGAGCCCGTCCCTGACCTGCACGGGAAGCCTCCTTGATCCATTTGACGGCTGCGTCCCACCCTACCTCCGCTCACAGCTTTAGAGCTTCCATGTTAATAAACTCAGATCCAACTCTTAAAGGAAGGTTGACCCCAGAGAGGGGCCCCAGAACCACCTTGTCCACGGTTTTCCTCCTCAGGGAAAACTCAACATTTCCTCTCTGGGTGAATTCCCACCCCCCCTCCTCTCTTCTTGGCATCTCTTAAAACAGGATGTCTGGGCCTAGACTGCAGACACCCCCAACCCCCACCCTCCACGCCCCCCTCCATGTCCCCTCCAATGCCCCCCCACCCCACCCCCGCCGCTGCAGCCTGGCCGGTGGATTTTGACAGAACCATCCTCCGCCCCACCACACACAGACACACACCTCCCCTGATCAGGGCTGCATTTGTTCTATTGGATCACACTGCCTTGCTGTCAACTAAAACTTAGGTATCTTTTGGCAAGAAATGGGCCACTCTCCCCTAATCTAAATGGGGATAAGAAAGCCTGTGTGTGATTAAATGGGATGGGAAGTTCCTAACACTGTGGCTGGACCATCATAATCACTAAATAATGAAAGATGTTATTGTTTAAAGCAGCACTGTCTGAGCTTTAAAATCAGACAGTTCTGGATTAAAATCCTGGTTCTGAAACATATGAATTGCATGACACTGGGCAAATTACTGATCCTCTTTGAACCTTGGTCTGCTCATCTATAAGGCAATACCTACTTCATAGGGTTTTGGGGAGGATTAAATGAAAGAATACTCGTGAGGCACTCTGAAATGAGCCTGGCACATTGAGGTAAGCACTCAATAAATGTTAGCTATTACCATTTTTATGTACTCATGCAATTCACTTCTTGACCCAAATGCAACAACCTACATCCATCACTTTATAATTTTATTGGGATGTAATGTATTAGCTATGCTTCCCAGTTCTGAGTCATGCTCAGTTCTGAGAAACGTGCCTTCTGGCTTTATCCAAGTCATTGCTAATAATTGTTGAGGAGAATATGACCTAAAGTAAATACCACTAAGAGATCTCCCTACAGGTTAGCAATGTTCCATTAATCAGCACCCTTGAGTTACATTTTCTCCAGCTCACATTTCTCTACCTTGTCCAGAAAACTGTACTGATACACACAGTCAAATGGTTTCCCAGAATTAAGATATTTCATGATAGTATTTTCCCAACTGACTGGTCCATGTTCTTTTTAAAGAAAATTAGGTTGGCTTTGTATGATTTGCTCTCAATGAACACACGCTGGCTTCTTAACAATTATGTTTTGCTTTTCTTGCTCATGAAATACTTGCTTTTTAGTTTGAAAATCTTTCTCCTTGCTGGAAGAGATAGAAATCTTGATAGTCCTATCTGCTCTCTGTCTTCCACTTAAAAAAAGAGACCATTGGAAGTGTTTTGAAAAGTCTAAAAGGTTTCACAAATGCACAGTTTGTTATCAAAATCACAAATGTCAGTCATTAGCATGCAGACCACCAACAGTGGCAAAGAGTCCATGGACACAGAGCCACACCAGGTCTGCAGAGAAACACAGTATCTGTCCAGCCCTCCACTCCCACCCCAGAACACAGGGTTTCTTCCTCTGGTCTTCTGCCTTCCTTGCCATTCATTTTAGAGGCAGCTTTACTGGAGTCATTTTCTGCCCTGCTCAATTTAGTTGCCCTCACATTTTATGTAGTTGTTTCAACAGTACTGTGTCCAAAACCTCACCTTTAACAATATTTTACAAAAGCGTTTTACTTCCTGTGCATTTCCTTGGAGAGCTGAGTTTATCTTTTTCTGGGTGGGTGGGTGAGTAGGTAGACAGTTGTTACTGTATTGAAAAAATACCTCTGAGTATGTTTCTAGTGAATTCCGAGCATCACCAACCCTGCTTACAAGAAATGTGGCATGAGTTGAAAAGATATTTTAAAGAATGAACCATAGGGGTGATGCCTTCTTAACTACAGACCATAATAGTTACATCAGCTTTTACTCCACTTATATGTTAATGCTTTCTACAGTTTAAATGGGGATCTATCTGTTTGACCTTAATCATATAGATCCTGGAAAAAAGCAACACACAGGCAGAATCAGCCAGATAGCTCTGGCTGACCCTCCCCCACACCCAAGACCCTGAGGGTTTAGGGAGGCCCCATCACCTGTCTACTACCTGTCCACAGGAAAGACACACCCTGGGCTGAAGGACTGCAGCCTGTCCCGATGTGACACGCGCCAGCACCCAGAAAATCAGATACAGTCATTTGTGCCCAAGGGATGCACTCTCATTGGGCCACCATCCAGCAAAAAGATGGGGCATCAGGGGAGACTGTCCAGGGAACTAGCCCAAGACCCAGCGTCCAGATCTGGGGATCTCTGAGCAGGAGAGAGACTGCCCACATGTGGGACCCACAGGCTGCATGGAGTGTGCAGAGAAAGGAGGGCGGTGGCCTGACTCGGGAGGGCTAAGGCCAGGCTCAAGAAGTGAAAACTGATGAGTCTCTCTGTGCCAGTAGCCTTGCCTGGAATGGGTCATTCATGTCTCACTCTTCCTCCTCACCATCTTGTGAGGTGGGCACAATTACCCTCACCTTGGGTGAGGAAGACAACCTGCCTAAGGTCACATTTGAGAAGGGACAAGAGCAGGAAGGAAGTCACTTCTGCCTGGTGCCCAGGCCCCTGTTTTGCAGGACAGAAGCCCAGGTCTGCCTGGTGCCCAGGCCCTGGTTGGTTGTTTCCACTCTCTTCTTTCCCCACAGTTCTCGGGAGGCCTCCAGGACCTCCTGCTTCCCCAGAACCAGTTCGCCATGTTCCTGTACTGCTTCATCTTCATACACATAATCTATGTCACCAAGGAGATGATCCTCTTTCTCTTCTCCAAGCACTACCTGTTCTGCATTGTGGCCATTTTGCTCTGTTTGATTAAAACTTTATGGTCATACTTCCAAGTGCCTTCGCTGTCTCTCCATCACTGGGCACCTCCTTTCCTCACCTGTGCCCCCCTCTCCCAATCAGAACTTGCTGTTAGGAAAGGTTTGCTGTCAAACATTTACACCTTAGTGTGAAGAAACATGTTTAGGCCTTGTACTAAGCCTGAGTTCTCACTGTGGGTGAAGATGCTTTGTTTCCCGAGAGGAGGATTTCAGAAGGTAGTGGGCTAAGGAGGCATCTGTAGAGAGAAGGGGTTTAAAAAGCCTTTCCAGAATCATGGAAATTATACCATGACTGGGCAGACTTTGGATCCACTGAATCTGCTCATTTAGACAGATCTTGTCTGAGGTGTGGGGAGCTGAGGGAGGCTTGGAGGCAGGCCCGCCAAAGAGGTCCACATCCCAGTTCCCATATGTTGCCTTATATGATTAAAAAAGACTTTGGGATTTAATTAAGGCCTTGAAATGAAGAAGTGATCCTGGATTATCCAGATAAACACAGTGTAATCAAAAGGGTTCTTATAAGACGGAGGCAGGAGAGTGAGAGGCAGAGAACATGTGGCCATGGGAGCAGAGCGGGGAGTGATGTGGGACCACGAGCCAAGAAATGCAGGCAGTCTACAGGAGTTAGAAAAGGCAAGAACATGGGCTCTTTCCTAGAATCACCAGAAAGAATGCAGCCCTGCCAAAGCCATTTTAAATTTTTGATCTCCAGAACTGTAAGAGAATAAATGAGTTGCTTTAAGCCACTACATTTGTAATAATTTATGACAGCAGCAAAACTAACACAGGAAACTAATACAAGAGCCAAAACTCTGTAAGCTTCTTCCAGCTCTGCAGACATGTCAAAATGGCATCACCATGCCATTGGCAAGGGTCCATTTAACCCTGGCCTGAGCAGGACTTCACAGTCCATCACACAGGCTCAGAACCTGCCCTCAGCAACATGCAATTCAAGAATAGAGATGCTGAAGCTCCAGGGAGCCCAGGATGGGCCTATTGGGTATCCTAATCATTGAGCAGTACAGGCCTGGGTGAGGTGGGGGCAAAATCTGGGCATACTCCTAGGGGTCTTGGGAAGGAGGCACTGATGTCTGATTAGAACCACAAGTCAGCAATGCTGCTCTGGTGGAAAAGAAGGAGGAGGGGGGACAAAACCAAACAGGCCACACAGCCCAACCCTCAAATCACACACACACAGAGCTAATAGCTGTCTACAATAGATAGGTACACAGATAAGCAGGCAGCAATGACTAAAAGGAACAGACTTCGGGCACTAGAGGGCTCACAGAGGGCACAAATGGGGTGGCCCAGTTTGTGTGTGTTCAACTTCCCTGTCCCCTACACACACACACATACACACACACACACACACACACACACACACACACAGAAGGTTGTCAGCTGCCTGACCCCATCTAAGAATGATGGCCGGTGCAGGAGACTTCAAGAATAATGCAGCAAACTGAATGGACGCAGCTGTGCAATCAGTCAAGTCTTTATTTTTATTTTTATTTTTTTTTTGACTCCTCCTCTTCCTGGGCATGAGGCTCTACTTTAAGAGGAACAAAAGAATACGTTTCTGTCTTGTTGGGCTCTCTGAGTGATGCTGAGTGAAAATACATGGAAAGAGAAGACCATCCTGGGGTTCAGTGTCAGGACACATTATCATGCACTTCAGTCCACAGTGACTTCTTATTTTCCACCCAGTTCAATGCATCCATTCCCATTTGTAGCTGCATGTGGCAGGTATTTACTTGAAGGTAATAAAACTGTCATTTCTCATTAAACTTTCAATAGAATTTTTTTGCTATGGGTCACTTCTCACAATCTCTTAATTTGATCTGGGTTTCTGGGGGGCAAGGAATGAGGCAAAAGAAGGAGGAGATCTTGCTTTATTAACTACACCAAAGCCTTTGACTGTGTGGATCACAGCAAACTGTGGAAAACTCTTAAAAGAGATGGGAATATCAGACCACGTTACCTGCCTCCTGCGAAATCTGTATTCAGGTCAAGAAGCAACATTAGAACCGGACATGGAACAGCAGACTGGTTGAAAATAGGAAAAGAAGTACGTCAAGGCTGTATATTGTCACCCTGCTTATTTAACTTATATGCAGAGTACATCATGAGACATGCCGGGCAGGATGAATCACAAACTGGAATCAAGTGTGCTGGGAGAAATATCAATACCCTCAGATATACAGATAATAGCGCTCTAAAGGCAGAAAGTGAAGAACTAGAGCCTCTTGATGAGGGTGACAGAGGAGAGTGAAAAGAGCTGGCATGAAACTCAGCATTAAAAAAAATGAGATCATAGCATCTGGTCCCATCACTTATGGCAAATAGAAGGGCAAAAAGTTGAAGCAGTGACAACTGCTTGGGCAGTTGACAATTTTCTTGGGCTCCAAAATCACTGCGGTCAGTGACTGCAGGCATGAAATTAAAAGATGCTTGCTCCTTGGAAGTAAGCTATGACAAACCTAGACAGTGTATTAAAAAGCAGAGACATCACTTAGCCAACAAAGGTCTGTGTAGTCAAAGCTATGATTTCTCCAGTAGTCATGTATGGATGTGAGACTTGGACTGTAAAGAAGGCTGAGTGCTAAAGAATTGATGCTTTCAAATTGTAGTGCTGGAGAAGATTCTTGAGAGTTCCTTGGACTGTAAAGAGATCAAATCACTCAATCCTAAAGGAAATCAACCCTGAATATTCATTGGAAGGACTGCTGCTGAAGCTCCAATACTTTGGCCACCTGATGAGAAGAATCACCTCAGTGGAAAAGATTCTGATGCTGGGAAAGATTGAAGGCAAAAGGAGAAGTGGGTGGCAGAGGATGAGATGGTTAGATAGCATCACTGACTCAGTGGACATGAATTTGAGTAAACTCCAGGAGATAGTAGAGGATAGAGGAGCTTGGCATGCTACAGTCCATGTGATCACAAAGAGTCAGATACTACCTAGTAACTGGATAACAATAGTGACCCTCCCCCAAAAGGGGGAAATTCTTCACCCATCCCCTCCCCTGGGGACCATGTTCTTGCCTTGACCTTCTCTTCCCATTTCCAATCTAGGAACATTCGTCCTAACGTCCCCATGTGAAGATTGCATTTAGCTGTAAAAGAAACCCAATCACAGTAGCTTAACAAAGTAGGAGTTTACATGTCTCACACACTAAAAAATCCCTGGTAAGGCAGTCCGTGATGGTGAAATTTCTCTAGGAAGTCATAGAGAACCCAGTCATAAAGGACCCTTCTTTTCATTCCACCATCCTTAGCATATGGCTTTTATTCTGCTCACTTCATGGCTTTTAGCCTCATAATCTCAGTATGGCTGCCATAGCTCCAGATATCAACTCCTGGTCAGCAAAGGGGGAAAAGAAATGAAGCCACCTTTTAAAAGCTTTCCAGAAAGATCCATGTAGAGACTTCTGCTTGCATCTCATGGGTCAGACTGTTTATGTTGCTGCTCCTAGCTTCAGGACATCTTTAGTATAGTAAGTTTTTTGCCTGGACACTGTTACAGCTCTGAACAAAATTAAGATCCTGATAGTATGGGGAGGAGAGGAAAGAGAGGGATGGATATTGAATAAGCAAATAACTGTGTCTACAGTATCTTGCTGCTTTGTTAGCCCCAGCTCCCACTCCCGGCCTCAGTGCTGAGGCAGCATCACAGTCCTGTCCAGGTTGAGACAACGGGGTGGAGCACAACCGGGTGGCCAAGCTGGGTCTGGCCCACAGCTGCACTTCTGCCTTAAGGTCGCACTCACATACCACAGCAAGGAGGTCACGGTTTTCTCTCAATACAGGACTGGAACAGCTCTGCCTTCATCCTCCTGACCTCTGCCTGAGGCCCCAGGATCCTACACAGGGGCCTCAGCCTTGCGTAGGGGCACACCCCTTGGTGCTAGTTTGCAGGAGGAGGCCAGTCTGCCCCGAGAGTCCCTCCCCTTCCTGAGTCCCAGATCCAGCAGAACAGAGCCCAGGGCCCCAAAGTCTGTCCTGTCATCCCACTCACACTGTGATGCTGAAGACTGAGAGCATAACAGATCCTACACAGTACACTCCACTATAGCCCAAGCAAGTAAGCACTAATAATAAAGTGTCAAGCAGTCTTAGGAAGAGAAAGAAGAATCTTGCCTGCTGTCCCAGTGGAATCACACAGGTTGCCACCCTGAGCCCAGGGACAGGCTAGGATCCTGGAAATGCTTAGATCTGCAAGGAGGGAAGGAGGAGCAGGCTTGGCTTCCAACTTCTCACCAAATCTGTTTCTAATCCCACTTCAAGAGGCGATGGCAAGCAAGTTGGTTAAGCTTTCTAGGCTTCATTTGAGTGACCTACCAATTACCTAGGCTCTCAGTTTAAAAAAAAAGAAAGAAAGAAAATTAAAAGGTGAGGGGTGGAAAGAATGGGACCAAAGAGCCTTGGGTCTGATTTCAAAAATTCCAATTGATCTGAGATAATGTCCAGAGAGTTTGGTAACTTGAACACTGCCGCAGTTGATTGTAACATTTTCAGCTTCATTACAAAAACTAAATCCTTATGACTCAACACATGATCTGAGGACCAATAGCTCCAGGTATCTTAGAAATGCAGCATCCCAGGCCCCACTCTGGACCCACTGATCATTTGTATTTTTGACAATATTCTCAATGACTCTTGTACACATGGACGTCACAAAAACGCTGCTCTAGGTGGTGATTCAACCTTTGTCGGCCTGAAGGGTCTTGGGCTGGGGGTGGGGGGAGAGTCGGGGCCTGGGGTGTAGAGGCAAGACAGAAAGGAAAGGAGAGAGGATAACCCAGCGTTCAGCCCCTAAGAGGGCTGTGGGAGCCCCCCTCACAGCTGGCAGGCACAGGCTGAGTGGCCATACTTCCGCCCCTCCCCTCCATGCTCTTCACCAGTCCTTGCCCTGGGCTTCTGAGCAACCAAATAATTGCTCCCAGCACTAGGCGATTCACCAGAAACTTCCGGAATCCCCCCAGGCCTGTCTCTGCCTCTGTCCCTTTTATTATCTGGCTCCGTTGTAGCTTGGGGGAAAAATCTTGCTAATATACATTCATTCATTATTTAAAGGTTGCCACTGTTCTTTCAGGAAGGTTAAGCATGATTAAAAGCCGGGATTATTTTTTTCCACAGGGCACAGCAGAAAAGCTAGGACTCCCGCATTTTTAAGCTGTTTTGGCCAGGCCTTGTTGCATAATTTAAAGTCTGTGACTCATTTAGATTTAATTAGCCAGAGGAGCAGCAGCTGCCGGTTCATTAGTTGGTATTTATTAAGCACCCTCAGAGGGCTAGGTCTGCTGTTCTTTAAGAGCTTCAGACTTGCAAATTTCCTATACTTTAAGAAAGGGGATCACAGAGAGGGTTAGGAGGCAAGCATTTTTGTTCCTCAGGAACAAAGGTGTGGCATCAAAGCCCCTGGGGTCAGGAAACAAATCCCCCAGACACCTCTGCCAAGAGTCAGTGATTTAGGGACTCAAGGTGACAATGTGATAACAGGGTGCAGGCTCAGCTCTACAAATGAGAGGTGTTAGTAAGAGAAGGGCAGAGAATGTAGGGGTCAGAGACCTGACTTTAAGAACTGGGAGAAGTGGAGTGATCAGAACTCAGCTCCAGGATCTTTGGGGCCCAGTGCAGGACAATGAGGGTCCCTTGTTCAAGAACCACTGAGGATTTCAAAGTGGGGACAGAAAATCCTGGAACCAACTGTGGGGTCTGGCTAAGTGCAGGTCATCCCCCACAACAGAGCATAGAGCCCGGGGCCAGTGCTGCGGTGATCCACCCGTGAGGCTGGCCCCCGAGTGAGTGTGGGAGACCTTCTGGGACGGGGGCTTTTGTGGATCCTCTGAAATCCCCCTCTGGTCCCTGACACCCCATCAGCCAGAAGAAGAACAGGTGCTATGCATTTTGAAAGGGGGTAGGGACCATGGGAGCAGGCCCAACTGCCGAGATGCTGAGTCTGGTGGTCTAAGGGGAGGAAAGGTCCCCACGCAGGCAATGTCCGGGGTGGTGTGGGGGCGGGCTCAGATGCCCACCAGCTCTGGAAGCAGAGTCTGGCTGAGTGGGAGACACCTCTTGGTGTGCAGGTCACGCCCCGGGCTTGCAGCTGCTAATCTCAGGGCTAACACAAGCACTGAGTTCCCCAATTCTTGGCATTTCCTCTCCCTCCTGGCTTCCTCCCCAGCCCCATTCAGCAGCTAGCTTTTCTCTGGGCTAGAAAACCCCCAAATAAGAGAATAAAGCTACACTTTTTACCCTCCTGAGCCTCATTTGTATCAAATGACACAGTCACTTTGCCTCAAACTTTGCATCAAAGGAGCCTTTGTAGGGTCCTGGGGCAGAAAGCAGGTCTTGGAAGAGAGCCACGGGAAAGCCATGCGGAAAGTGCTGAGCAAGGCAACCCTTGGTTGAGAAGGTGGGGGTCAGCGGGAGGGAGGTGGGGGGTGTCCTTGGGAGCTTCCCCCACCCTAGGTAGGGCGTATGCCAGACATTCTCTACCACAGAGCCACTCTCCTCCCAGCTGGAGCAGCTAATTGCGTGCTGCAGAGACCACACTACTGCCAGGGCTTCAGTCAATGCTTGAGGAGCAAATGAATGAACAAGTCGATGAACAAAAGGATGCAGTAGACAGCCTGAGAGAGGGCTCTGAGCTCAAGCCTTCTGTGAAGATGTCCTAGAGAGGAGGGAAGGGCTCATGCACTTACCCAGTAGCTACTGTGTATTCTGCCCCATCCAACACACTTCATGTCAACTCATCTCATCCCATGGCCACCCCGTGAGACAGTACTATAACCACCCTCACTCTGCCAATGAGAATGTGACTCAGACAGGTTCAGGAGTTGCCTGAGCTTCCTGAGCTGGAAGCCTGGCAGGGACCAAGTATAGCACGGAGCTGAAAGTTGCTTTAAAAAATGCTGAGAAATCTATCTCGTCTGTTTGGATGTCAATGAGATTCACAGCTGCTTTGATAATAAATGTGAAGAGTGATGTTACTATATTTCAAATGCTGTTGTGAGGTCCGCGTATCTATATTGTGCACACCTAGGGAGGGTGGCTTCAAAGGTACTCGACTGAAAAATCTGCCTTTTTATTCCACCCATTCTCTCCCTTCCTCCCACTAAAGGTTGTGGAAGGAAATATCTCTGAGAGGGGACAAGTATGTCAGTCCTCACTGGCTCAGGTGGTGTAGGTGAAAGAGGGGAGCTGGCCAGGTAGAGCTAATAAGAAAGGAAGAATCAGTGTAAAAGAGGCAGACCCCCACTCCCTCCCCTCCTGCCCATTTTCACCCTGTGTCTAGTTCAAGGGCAGCCAGGAATCCAGTCTTTTTAAGTGATACCTGCTGATTTTTAACTGTTGACTCCATCTTTTTAGGCACTCTATGGACCTAACAAATGTCTGCAGGCCCACCAACTCACAACCTTTGAACTTGAGATGTGATTTCTCTTACGGTACAGTCTTCTGTTTCACTCAGAGATGTGCTGGGGGAATTCTTTAAACAGAAAATACTCCTAGTTACAAAAATAGAATGTGATTCACTCTAGCCCTGCATTAAGCAGAGAAGCGGCAGTAAAGGATGTTTCTTCCCTTCACAAATTGCCTCACCTTGAGGTGTTTCAAGAGACAGATGTCTTTATGCATTTCAAATCAAGTTAGAGTGGGAAAAAATCTAATTTTCATACGACTTGAAGGAAAATGGGAATTTGACTCAAGCCTGGATCAGGATTAAAGAAGGGGCAAGGCAGGGGCCTGGGGTGGAGAAATGAGGCAAGAGAGTGCATTGCAGGCAGAGGGCAAAGCTGGGTGCCCTCACTGAGGGATGTGGAGAGAGGCAGGCAACAGCCCTGTGAGATTGGTGAGACAGAGAGATGGAGCCTGGGGACCAGATCCAGCCAGAGAGGGGAAGAGGATGAGGGCATATCATCAGTTGCCATGGCAACGAAGGAATAAGGAAAGGGGAGGGGAGAAAAGGAGGGAGGGGGGAATCCCAGAGAAGAGCTATATCGTGCTGCTACAGCCAGGTCTCTCCTCTCCATCCAGGCACCTTGTCTATAACTCCTGGGCCCTCTACCACCTCCCCCACCTGACTCCACTCAACCCTGGCATGGATAAAATACTATCAAATGAAAATACTACGAACTGACGTCAAAGACATTCAGATCCGATATGTGTAACTATAGGATGTGTAAATACTTACTTCGCATCAGTCTCTAGAAGACCTCTTTTAAAACATTTTTTTAAAATATTTATTTGGCTGCACTAGGTCTTAGTTGCAACGTGTGGGATCTCTAGTTGTGGCATGAGAACTCTTAATTGCAGCAAGTGGGATCTAATTCCCTTACCAGGGATCCAACCCAGGCCCCCTACATTGGGAGCCTGGAGTCTGAGCCACTGGACCAACAGGGAAGTCCCTTCAAAAGGCCTCTTGAATTAAAAAAATATTTTCTCCACTGTCCTGCTATGAAAGCCTGTAATTCAACTATCAGGGCAAAAATTCTTGGACTAAGGATTTGTTCGTGTTCAATTACAAACACTCCTTAAAAACAGTAATATCTTGGATATTAACTTCTAGAACCTCATAAATTAATCTATCACACGTAGCAGGGGTCTTGGCTTCAGCCTAGGTATGTCTACTACTAGGATTCAGGCATATCCAAACATGTATGATAAGTTATGGGATAGACCCCAGACAGGTCAGCTTATAGCATGATTCCAGGGACATCTGCTATGTGTACCCAGTGTTCATTCCCCACTGATTTTCTTTGGGGGAACTCCCTGTTCATCAGTCTTTGTAAATTTCCAGTGGGCTGACTTCCAGTTGCGGGTGGGCCCCAGACCCAGACCTGGCCAATCAGAGCATTCCATCTTTTGGCCAAATGATAGGTTCTGGTGTGGACACAGGACCCAAGCCTGACCAATGAGTCTCAGACTTAGGACTTTTGCTGGAACTCCTGGGAAAGATAGACTCTCCTTTGGGTACTAATTAGGCAGAATAAATATCCAGAGCTATCGGTAGCTGTCTTGTTCCACTTTGGAAAGCCCAACCTGAGAATACAGATTATATGGGGAAAAGCAGAGCCAAGAAGGAATGAGAAGACTCTGGGGAAAGGAGGGAGGAAAAGGAGAGAGAGTGAGACCTTGCTGGCATGATTTGAGCTCCTGGATCCACCTGAAATAAGAGACTTCCCTAAGCTTTTCAGTTGCTATAAACTTTTATTTAAATTAGGTTTCTGTCACTTGAAAGAGTTCTAAAGCATGCAAGGGCTTTCCCATTTGGCTAAGGAGAAGAGAAATACATGAGTTGGAACATGAGCTCAGCGATAGCTAATGGAGGAAACTTGGCATCTGTTTCCAGCCTGTCCTATAGAGAAAGCCAAGCAGATGAACCTAAACAAGGGAGTCTGAGAGACACGGGGAGAAGTGGCGCTATTAGAGGGGCACACATGAGAACTCACATGTGGGAAGGGAGTCATTACTCCACTTCTGGAGGGAAAACAGCCCTGCTCTGGCACCATGAGGGGTTGAGGTATTGATGTCTCTGCCAATGGAAATGGCGGCAGGGCATCGCTGAGAGGGAAAACCATAGACAAGCATAGCCTATACAATCACAAAGGCTCCATGATAAGACCATGAACAGTCTGGAAGCAACCCAAGTGTCCATCAACTGATGTGTAGATAATCACCATGTGGGACAGCCATACCGTGGCATATTATTTGGCAGTAAAAAAGAATAAAGCATTGATCCATGCTACCACATGGTTGAACCTTGAAAACATCATGCTAAGTGAAAGAAGCCAAACATAAAAGACTACAAATGTTATAATTCCATTTACATGAAAATGTCCAGAACATGCAAATCTCTAGACAGACAAAGTAGATTAGTAGTTGCTTAGGATCAGGGGAGCAGAGGGACCGGGAGATGAGAGCTATGGGTGCACAGTTTCCTTTAGGGTGATGAAATGTTCTAAAATTAACCATGGTGACGGTTGCAAAACCTGAAATGCTAAAAGTCATCTAATTGCACACTTTAAGTGGGAAACTGTACAGTATATGAATTATATCTCAATAAAGTTCTTACCCTCCAAAATGGCTCTTGAGGTTTCTGCTGAGTCTGCGTGTGGTGGGGACAAAGGTGAAAGGTTAGCCTCCAGGAGACTCCAGGTAAGCCAGGGTACGTGATGAAGCTGCTGCTACTTTGGGAGGGAATCTTCCCTTAGATCTGACAAGAGAAACCTTGCTCTGGGCCAGCACTATAAGAGGGCTCCTCTCTGACTCTCATCTGGTCTCACCCCTCCCCACAGGGTAGAAAGTCTGTAGGGCCAACTGGATGTGCTCACCACACTCCACCCCCTGAGAACACACCAGAGGCATACAGGACCCAGGAATTCCTTGCCCCACAGGTCCTAACCCTGCTTCTCCAGCCTGCAGTCCTCTTCCCCAGGTTCATCCTCCACAGGGTAGACTGAATCGGGGGAGTGGCACATACAAGAGGTGTGGCTGGAACTTGGATATGCAGGCTGGTTGCCCACGCCAGGCCCCTCGAAGACTGAGGCAGAGCTGGGGGTGAAGGATAAAGGGACAGGCCACGGGCCGTGAGTGCAGGGTTGGGGGTGGGCATGGGCCTGGGGCCCACTCTGCCCACCATCACCAAGTATTCCAGCAGGTGATCAGAGAAATATTAGCATTCTCAGTTCAAACTTGATCTTCCAGGTCATCACGAAGACGTATCTTTCAAGACAGAAAGTTGGAACATTTAACAATTTGTTAGCCCGCTTTATAGCTGTAAGTCATGTAAACACGTAGCTTGTGGACCTCTGTTTGTCTCCATGCTCTGGATCCCCACAAACGCAGAGACCTGATGCTGAGAGATGCTTCGCTTGAGAGAAATCTATCAGAGATCTTCTTTCTACAGAACCCTGCTGAGGGATTTCCCAGGCTTCATTTACAGATTTAGGAAACAGCTCAAGGATTCTTTGCTCCAGGCTATAGAGAGAGCTGATACATAGCTGCCCACAACCTGAAGTTGAATGATTCCTCTCAGCCCGTTCTCAGCTGAGCCCACAGCTTAGGCACATAGTGAGGTGCAGGCTGGAGACCCAGTGGTTCTCAGAGCCGTACTAAGGAGTTGGTGCCTGTCTGGCTCCCTTGTCTTTCAGTTTTGTTGTTGTTGCTTTTAAGATATAATGTAGTAAGAGTCTGACTGGCAAAGAATCCTAGCAGAAGCTCACGGGAAATGTCTGAGAGCAGGACTGAGGCAGGCCAGGGAGTATCCATACATCCTTCCTCTACATCTTCCTGTCGACCAAAAACTCTGAGGAATCGTGTGCTAGTGCCCTTGCAGGAGAGACCTCCTGTCTTCCAAGAACTTATCATCTGGCTGCAAAGTAACACTGATGCGGATCATTAAAACACAACGATCCCTGGTGGTCCAGTGGTTAAGATCACCTTCCAGTGTAGGGGACCCTGATTCCATCCCTGGCCAGGGAACTAAGATCTCACATGACGGGGCAACTAAGCCCAAGCCTCAACTAGAGAGCCTGTTTGCCCTGGAGCCCATGTGCTACAACTAAAGAGAAGCCTGCACACCCAACACAGCCAAACAAATACATAAAAATAAACAGTAAAATAAAAAGAAACGCAATATAAGAACCCCATGATATAACAGGGTGTGACATAAAACATTTTCAAGATTAGAGATCATCTCATCCAGAGTTTCTCCTAGGCACAGCTGACCCTTTGGACTACATTACCCTTTGCTTGGGCTTCCCTGGTAACTCAGTTGGTAAGGAATCCGCCTGCAATGCAGGAGACCCCAGTTCAATTCCTGGGTCAGGAAGATCCCCTGGAGAAGGGACAGGCTACTCACTCTAGTATTCTTGGGCTTCCCTTGTGGCTCAGCTGGTAAAGAATCCACCTGCAATACGGGAGACCTGGGTTCAATCTCTGGGTTGGATAGATCCCCTGGAGAAGGGAAAGGCTACCCACTTCAGTATTCTGGCCTGGAGAACTCTGTGGATTGCATAGTCCATGGTGTCGCAAAGAGTTGGACACGACTGAGTGACTCTCACCACCACCACCCTTTGCTTGGAAAGGGGGAGCTGTCCTGTGCATTGCAGGATGTTAACAGCATCCCTGCCCTCTACCCTACTAGATGCCAGTAACAGGCTCCCTGCCCCAGTTGTAAGAACAAAAAGTATCTCCAGATACTGCCAAATGTCCCATGGGGGTCAAAACTGCCCCTAGCTGAAAACTGTTGCTCTAGTATAAACACCGCCCCCCATCATTTCCAGTATAATTAATGTTTATAGATAGATAATTACAGGAAGCCAGATGAGGGGGTCAGTTTTCATTCCAATCACAATGAAAAGGCAATGCCAAAGAATGTTCAAAGTGAAGTGAAGTTGCTCTTTGCAACCCCATGGACTATACAGTCCATGAAATTCTCCAGGCCAGAATACTGTCGTGTATTCTACAGTAGGAAGCTTTTCCTTCTCCAGGGGATCTTCCCAACCCAGGAATCGAACCCAGGTCTCCCACATTGCAGACAGATTCTTTACCAGCTGAGCCACCAGGGAAGAACATTCAAAGTACTGCACAATTGCGCTCATTTCACATGCTGGAAAGGTAATGCTCAAAATCCTCCAAGGTAGGCTTCAACAGTACATGAACCAAGAACTTCCAGATGTTCAAGCTGACTTTAGTAAAGGCAGAGGAACCAGAGATCAAATTGCCAACATCCGCTGGATCATAGAAAAAGCACGGGAATTCCAGAAAAACATCTACTTCTGCTTTATTGACTAAGCCAAAGCCTTTGACTGTGCAGATCACAACAAACTGTGGAAAACTCTTAAAGAGATGGGAATACCAGACCATGTTACCTGTCTTCTGAGAATCCTGTATGCAGGTCAAGAAGCAATAGTTAGAACTGGACATGGAACAACAGACTGGTTCCAAATTGGGAAAGGAATAAGTCAAGACTGTATATTGTCACCCTGCTTATTTAACTTATATGTAGAGTACATCATGAGAAATGCCAGGCTGGATGAAGCTCAAGCTGGAATTAAGACTGCCAGGAGAAATATCAATAACCTCAGATATGCAGATGATGCCACCCTAATGGCAGAAAGTGAAGAGGAACTAAAGAGCCTCCTGATGAAGGTGAAAGAAGAGAGGGAAAAAGCTGGCTTAAAACTCAACATTCACAAAACTAAGATCATGGCATCCGATCCCATCACTTCATGGCAAATAGGTGGGGAAACAATGGAAACAGTGACAGATTTTATTTTCTTTTGCTCCAAAATGACTGTGGATGGTGAGTGCAGCCAAAAAGATGCTTGCTCCTTGGAAGAAAAGCTATGACAAACCGAAATAGTGTACTGTGAAGCAGAGACATCACTTTGCCAGCAAAGGTCCATCTAGTCAAAGCTATGGTTTTTCCAGTAGTCATGTATGGTTGTGAGAGTTTGACCATAAAGAAGTCTGGATGCTAAAGAACTGATGCTTTTGAACTGGTGCTGGAGAAGACTCTTGAAAGTCCCTTGGACAGCAAGGAAACCAAACCAATCAATCCTAAATGAAATCAACCTTGAATAATCATCGGAAGGACTGATGATGAAGCTGAAGCTCCAATCCTTTACCCACCTGATGAAAAGAGCTGACTCATTCAAAAAGAACGTGATGCTGGGAAAGACTGGAGGTAGGAGGAGAAGGGGATGACAGAGGATGAGACGGTTGGATAGCATCACTGATTCAATGGACATGAGTCTGAGCAAACTCTGGGAGATCGTGAAAGACAGGAAAGCCTGGCATGCTGCTGTCCATTGGGTCACATAAAGTCAGACATGACTGAGGGACTGAACAACAGATGAGGGGGAGATGATTGTGGGTGGGAAGAGTTGGTTCTTGAAGAAAGTGGCACCAGAACTGGGCCTCAAAGGCCGAGTAGGAACTGGTGAATCCGGCTAGAAGGACAGCCCTCCAAGATGGGGGAGAGTGTGCTCAGAACAAGCAGCATGACCCACATGGTTATGAAGTTGTACAAAAGGTGCCCAGCCGAGGGGACAGACAGGGACTGAAACACAGCTCTCCTCTCCTGGCCAAGCCACGCCTCTTGGCACTGGGCTGTGTCAGTCTGGAGGAGAGACTGCTGTTCGTACAAAGGTGTCTTGTGCTCCCCACCTCATATGCTCATGGTGATGTATCTGCCCAAAGAAGGCCATTTCCTAGTGACAAAGGCACCAAGGGCCAGCCAGGAAGGAGCGTGCCCTGGGATGGAGAGCAGAGAGCCAGCATAGCAGCCAGCCCTCCGTCAGGGTCCGATGGGGACTGCAGCATCTCGAGCCTCTTGTTGGCCCCACTAAGCTCGTCTCTGCTCTGACTGGTCTGTGGGGACACCCTCGTTCCTCCTGCAGAGGCCCTTATGGAAGAATGAGAAGGAAGGTCTTTCAAGAGTTCAAGGTAGGCTGAACCAAAAGGAGAAAGGAAAGCTCTAAGAAGAGAGTCTGGATCTGAGACATACAGCAGCCACGGCACCTGGACTCAGATTATTGTTGCTTCTGTCCCTTCCTCAGAAAGACCCTACAGAGAGGTGGTCACCCCTCAGGGATGTCTCCTATGCCCAGAGCATCTTCCCTCCTACAAAGAGACCCTGCAGGGACCCCTCATCCCATCACCTTCCCTGTCTTTGCTCATCCATCCAGCAATGGACCAGCAAAAACTAAGGTACTGGTGCTCCTGGGCATACACGAAGAACCTCCCAAGAGTATTTCGGCACGGGCCATTTTAAGAGCCTCCCATGACACACCCTCACCTTTCACAAACACTGTGTTAAACAGCTGTCTCATCTGAGTACACACGTCGGGGAGACTGCTGGTTCTCCCTCCTGCTTCCCTTATACCATCACCCTTCTCCCACTTCCCCAAAGAGCAGCGCACTTCTTACCCATCCCCAGTCTTCCCAGGGTGCACTGGCTTGCGGGGAAAATGTATGGCACAATGAAGCGAGAATCTAAATTCCTCTATCCACGTGGAGAAGAATGGTGGCTAAATGACTGGGCAAATCAACGAGCTTCCAGTTCGCTACTTTTATTCAAAGTGAAGGAGAATCTATTCTAATTGTCTGTCAACTGATAGGTTTTTAATGATTACCCATATGATTTTTGACATATAACTCAAAAAGAGTTTATAAAACTGAGTGATACCACTATAACAAAACTCCTTACATTCTTTAGTATTTACGTATGTGAAAAGGTTTCTGAGCTCAGCTCTTGCATCTATTTTTTAAAATAGAAATAATACCAAAACTTGACCCCTCATAGCAATGAGTAGTATTCATCTATGGATATATGATCTAATTGGGGTGGAAAAAAAGCACTTCATCCTCATTAAGAGATACATTTTCAATTAAGCTTTACTTTTTATGCTTCCTTAAGTAGCTATTAAATTTTCTAATAGCATTTGTTTTGATTAATTGTGATTAGTTGTCATGGTACAAATACAGACAAAATATTCTCTAATACTTAGAATCTATGGTCAGAAGAACATTTTAAAATAAATTCATTTTTATATACATAGCTTTGTTGGAGAGAAGTATGATTGGGTGAATAAAAGATATTCAATCATAAAAACGTATTAGGATAAAATTCTGTTGGGGAAGTAGAAGGAAACATAAATTCAAGGAGAAAAAAGATATGAAATTTTTCCAACTGTTAAGGGAGAACTTCATGTATTTTTTAAAAGGATTATGCTGGGTATTGGATCACTATACTATTTCATTTAGAAACATTTTTCAGAGTACTGTAACAGTTTTATCTTTAAATGTCAATATTTGCATACACCAGAAAGTACACCCTATGTAACTATTTAAACTATGGAAAAATTTTGAACGTTTGCTCCTAAAAATCTGCAAAGAGGTACACAGATTTTCCGGAAAAAAAAAAAAAAAAATGGAGTCCACAAGAAAAACGTTTAGAGCACCAGGGTCAAAGGGTTTAGCTCTTGCCTGCAAGGGGATGGCCTTCAGTAAATGCAAAATCAGCACCTTTAAGGATCTCCTAAGTCTCCAGGGACCTGGGGACACCCTTAAAGTGCTGGTGGGGGGGGGGGCTCTCTCACTGGTGCAAAACTGGGCCGAGGCGCTCCCCCTTCAGCCTATCAACACTTTTCTTCGTCTTCTTTCTTCTCTCGCTTGTTTTATTTTCAGCTTTCCTCCCAAATCCGATTCTCTCCACTAGATGCCCTGTCCCGTCAGAGTGAGATCTCTTCCGCTTGTTTGTATCCCGCCTCACCGTTCCTTTCTTCCAGAAGATTTCAGGGGGGCAGTGCCCCCACCTGTCCTCCCTTGACTCGCTGACCGCAGTCTTGTACACATGCGGCACCCACTGCCTTCTCCAGTTTTCCGTGCTTTGGGTGAGTCCTCACTCCCCAGCTAAGCCATTCTTTTTCTCATCTGTGTCTCCAAGCCTCTTTTCTCAGCAGTAAGAGGCGGATATAAAGAATTCAGCGAGATGAAATTCGTACGGGCACGGAGCCTGGCCTGCAGCCAGAACTAGGTACCCAGCTGCGTTCAGCAAATACTTGCTAATCGCGCAGTAGAATTTTCCCTCTGGCCAGTGATTACAGAAACCTGGGCTTCCTAGCCTTCTCCTTGTCCGCCCAGGGAACCAAAGAGTTTCCAAACCCCAGGTCTCCTTTCGACAGCCTGCCAAGTAAGTGATGGAAAGGCGCCCCCCTCCCGCCACCGCTGCCGCCGCCGAGTCCGCTCTGGGTGCCGGAGGCCGCACCGTGGACGTGAGGAGTGGTAGCTATGAGGTCATGCTCGGGTCACGTGACCGCTCCCGCATCTGTCAACCGTGATACAATTACTAAGCCGGTCTCGGCGTGTGACATTCAAACCAGTCCTCTCTCCCTCCCTCTCTCGCAGGCTCTGGTCCCTTTCACACCAAGGGACCGTCTCAAAAGTGTAGGATCCTGAAGGATTTGGCTTCAAATGTTACAATTTAAAGGGCTGGGCTACAAAGAAAGGAGTGGAAAGAGAAAAAAGTCCAAGATAGCACTTACTGAAGCTGCAGTTTGAAAATTATGCTTAAGGCTCCTTAAAATCTTTTCTGTCAAAGCAATTTGGCATATGTGTTAAACAGACTTTTAAAAATCTTCATATGGCCTATTAATTCCATTTCTAGCTTGCTTGTATGGGAAGTAATTCAAACTGAGCAAAGGTTTAGGTACACGAAAGTCACTTTGTTATTGAAATTAACCAATCATATAAGGGAAGTGAATAGATTAGAGTATAAAAAAATATAATATTGTTCAGTTGTTTAAAATGATTTCCAAGAATCTTTCATACATGGAAAAATGTATGAAACAATGACCACAGGGAGTATTTGCTGAGCACTTCCTATGTGCCATATGTTCTGCTACATGCTTTCTATGGATTGATACTTCCACCCTTAGGAGACAGATACCATTATTATCTCTCTTCTAAAAACTGTGGCCTAGAGAAGGAACCTGCCTAAGGCTGACTAGCTAATAAAGTGGGAAAATTGAGGCTTAGCAGTTATCCAAAGGGCTTACCTAGATAAATGACAGAGGCAGGATTTGAACCCACAAAACCTGAGGCTGGAGTCCAGCCTTTTAACCTCCATGCTCTTAACTGCCTGTCACAGTAATAACTGGCAAGAAATCAGTATGAATACTGCACACACACACCATCACGTCAGTAGTGTTTACACACACAATATATGAATAGCAAAAGAATGGAAGGACAGACACCCACATTCTCACAGTAGTATCCCTCAGTGGTACAATTACCAGTGATTTAAGTTCTCTTTATACTATTCCAAATCTTTTAATGCAGTGTGTATGTATTATAAATTAATGCAGTGTGTATGTATTAATTTAACAAGTAGACAAAATGTTATATACAGATTGATTTCACTAAAAAGTCATGTTTTAATTATGGTATCATTTATTATTAATAAAATGAAAACTTCAAAGTAGTTCATGACAAAAGATAACTATCAGGGTGGTAAAATTATGTGTGATTTTTAAAACTTTTTTGAACTTCTATAGTATCTTCTGTTTCTTCTATACTAATAAAATATTTTTACTTTTTACTATTTTATTATTTTATAAACACTGATAACACAATATTTTACTGTGTTATGGTTCCATATCAAAATTAGCACAGAGCACATGGGAATCTTTTTTATTTTTCCAGAATGCTTTCTGTTTTATCTCACTTCATTGCCAAAACACCCCAATGAGACTAGGCTCTTTCTCATTTTACCTAAAGAAGAGTTAAGGCATTAAGATGGCAAATGAGTTACTTGGAGTAAACTAGTAAATGCACAGCAACCCTGGACCAGAGCCTACAACCCCAGAACTCTGGCCTATAAACACCAATTTATAAACAGAATTATAAACAATTTATAAATACCTGTAAACCACACCAATTTCCTGATGCAAAGGCTGATGGTGTTGCCTGGAGAATAAAAACAAGGATTAAGACCCCCAACTCTGAGATCTAAGTGTAGATTCTCTCCAGTGAGCAAGAGCCTGGGGGCAGGGAGCATGCCCTATTTTCCCTCTCTGTCTTCAGAGTGGGAATGTCTAAGGCCTAAGGCTTCCCCCGCCACACACTCCAAACTCCTCCACCCCCAACACACACAGCCAGCCATGTTCCCCAAAACAGGCTCCCTGGGAACATGCCTTGGTCTTGGATGGAGAGAGAGGCCAATAGATGTGTAGTTTCTCCTCCCTCACACCGTCTGGTGTACAGTCTCACCAAGAGTCCCCAGAGGAGGAGGCTCAGGGGCCCCACAGGCCAGTATGTGTCAAAGGTTAGTTGCAAACTAGATAGGCACTAGACAAGCAAGCCTGGAAAGAGCATCAGGACGTGCAGGTTGCCAAAAGGCACAGTAAAGGATGCTCAACATCGCTAATTATTAGAGAAATGCAAATCAAAAGTATAATGAGGTACCCCCTCCCACTGGTCAAAATGGCCATCATTAAAAAGTCTGCAAATAACAAATGCTGGAGTGGGTGTGGAGAAAGGGGAACCCTTCTATACTGTTGGTGGGAATGTAAATTGGAGCAGCCACTATGGAAAACAGTATGGAGGTTCCTTCAAGCTAAAAATAGAGCTACCATATGATCTAGCAATCCCACTCCTGGACATATACATGGAAGGCCAAAATCTCTAATTCAAAAAGATACATATACCCAGTGTTCAGAGCAGCTCTATTCACATTAGCCAAGACATGAAAGTAACCTAAATGTCCAGCAACAGAAGAATGGATAAAGATGTGGCATATATATATATATATGTATACAATTATATATATATATAAGACATATACAATTGAATATTACTCAGCCATAAAAAAGAATGAAATAATTCCACTTGCAGCGACATGGATAAAACTAGAGATTATCATACTGAGGTAAAGTAAGTCAGACAAAGACAAATATCATATGATATCATTTATATGTGGAACCTAAAAAAAAAAGATACAAATAAACTTATTTACAAAACAGAAATTAACTCACAGACATAGAAAACAGGTGGGGAAGGGGGCAAATTATGAGTTTGGGATTAGCAAATACACCACACTATACACAAAATAGATAAACAACAAGAACCTACTGTATAGCACAGGGAATTATATTCAATATCTTACAACTAGCCTATAATGGAAAAGAATCTGAAAAAGAAAAATACATATACAAATATATATTTCACTTTACTATATATCTGAAACTAACAACATTGTAAATCAACTATACTTCAGTCAAAAAAAAAGAGAGAGAGATCAGAAGAGGTCAAGTCTCAGCGACAGTGGGCCAAGCCAGCAGTGGGGAACTGGAGGGGCTGAGGAACCCCAGGGAATCAGGTCCTGGTCCCTCATGTAACAGAAGGCGATATGACTTGCCAGGGCCACAGCCAGACTGAGCAGGAGTAAGCCCAATCCAAAGCACAAAGGAATTGGTCAGAGACCAGGCCACAACTCCACAGAGACAGGCTTCATTAATTCATTCAAGATATACCCAGTGCCATTCCTGCTGATCAGATCTTCCTATTGTCATGGGTCCAGAGCCAGTATCCTGTCCCCAGTCCCCTCTCCTTTGGGGATCAGGTGACCTCTATGACTCAAGGTGAGAAAAATGTGGATGTCACAGGCAAGGGGGCAATTACTCCTCCAGAGAAACAAATTCAAACTCCACAGCACAGACAACAAACCAATAGGCTGAGTCCAGGGGCGTGACAAGTCTAGGGCCCAGTGGGGAAAGCTTCCAGAAGGCAGGAGGAGTCAGACAGACATGACTCAAGTGGTCCAGCAGGATGCGCGTGCTCTGAAGAGCTAAAAGAAAACCAAAGGATTCCCATGGGCAAGGTAATGGCACAAAAAGTTAAGAGGGGGAGGAAAGCCTAGGTTTACCAATCCTGATGTCAGGAGAGGGTCCCTAGTCAGGAGAATGGGAGGCGGAAGTGCTTGGATAGGATGATTTCTGTAAACAGTACATTTAAGCGTTTGTCCCCAAACTGGAACGGAAAGCATGGAACACCTGAATGGGAGCAGTTCCTGCTACTGAAGACAAAGGTGAAGGTAATGATACTTTCTGTGTGGATGAGGGCAAGGGTGGGATGATATGGGAGAATGGCATTGAACCATGTTAATTATCATATGTGTAATCAATCACCAGCCCAGGATTGATGCTCGGGGCTGGTGCATCGAGATTTCCTGGGGGGAGGGAGGAGGGAGGGGGGTTCTGGAGGGGGAGCATATGTAAACCCATGGCGATATCATGTTATTGTATGGCAAAACTAATAAAAAAAAATTTTTTTTAATGCAAAAAAAAAAAAAAAAAGAAAGAAAAGGGAAGCGACTGGCCCCAAGTGCTATTTACAAAGAGGCTTTGGAGAAAAAAACTCTTGCCTATAAAGAGACTTTTCCATTGGTCTGAGCTGATGATAACTGGGTGTTTGCTTTCCTATTTCCATGGGGTCTGTGGGACGTGCAAGTGCTGTGCTGGGGATCTAACAGAGAAGCAGGGAGATGGTAAAATGAAATCATGTCCATTCCATGCTTGCAAACCCTCAGTGGCTTCCCACTGTATTTAGAATAAATTCAGATTCCATAAGTGTCACGTGGGATCTGGCCCTGCCCCTTCTCTCTCACCTCCACTCACTCAGTGAAGCCCCACTGACCTCCTCTCTGCTCCTCAGCCCAACAGAGCTTTCTCTGCCTGGTGCCTTACACTGTGGGTCCCTCTGCTCAGAACATCCATCCTGTCTGCCCCCTTGCCCTCACCCTGCTGGATGCACAGCTGCCTCCTTCTGCTTCCCTCTGCTCCCTAACTAAGCATAAACGTTTACTTCTCCATAGTACTTAGATCAGCCCAAATCAGCAGTTGTCTACCTGCTCTGAGTTGAGAGTATCTCCAGCACCCCCAGCCCTGACTCCTCCCACTTGTGCCCCACCCTTCACCTCAGCAGGTTCCTCTGCAAAACCTGGGGCTTAACTGCCCTGCTCACCAAAAGGGATGCGGTGTCTGGCAGAGCGCCTGACACTGGGAACCAGCCAATACGTATTTGTGGAATGAATGAACGGAAAAGAGACCTGCTGCTCAGAATGTAACTGAGTGAACACTCAGAGCTCGAATTCCAAAGGAGAAAAGATGAGAATCTTCACACACTCCCTATTGCTTCCCTCCTTTCAACTGAACCCAATGCAGCTTGCTTCCACTTTCTCCTCCCGTCCCTCCCACCCTCGCTTCTTTCTTTTACAGAGGTTCATGAGCACCTATTCTGGCTAGCGCTGTGTGATAAGCCCACCTTCCCATCCACTCTGCTCCCCAACATGTCCCCAGTGCCCTGACCTCACCCAGGGCCCCAGTCTAACCCTAGGCCCCCTCAAGTCACATCCTTTATACACTCACCCCCCAACCTTGGTATCTCTTCTCTGTGGACCTTCATTGGACCTCTGGGCTGTGAGGACAGACACCCTGGAAAAGAGAAATGAAGGATTCTCCAAGGAACCACTATAGGCATGTATTTGCTAATATATTTGTCCTCTCAGGAGTCAAAGTTTTGAAGTTCCTATACACTAAGTTTTTCCTAAAAATGAATGACTACAACCTGGTCTTATCAGGTTTTTTGCTGATAGTCCAAGAATCTTATTAGCTGACTATGACCCAGGACTACTTTCTTGCTTCCTTTGAGCCTCAGATTCAAATGAACACTTGGCTTTTGAGATCCCTTCATGTTTTATATCTTGTGTAATCTTTGGCACATGAATCCACTCAGGCTTGGTAGGAGCCGGGATGAGTCAAACATTACCCTCTATGGACTCATCTCCCAGTGACAAAAAGAAAAACAAACAAACAAAAAAAAATGTGCTCAATTCCATCACTCAAAGGGTGTACAGGAGTGGGTGGTGAGCTGGGCCAAGGTCTGCCAAGACTCTCTCTGAACTGAAGATCCATTTTGCTGTGTCTGCAAAGAGAATGGAGTATTCTTTATAGAGAGAGGGGTCCCATACTGCAGGAAAAGACCACGAGGTGAGCTGTGAGGTTGTGCAGGAAAGCTGGGGTGCTGTGACAAAGTGAGGCTTTATCATACTTTAGAACAGAGCTTAAGGGGGAAAAAAAAGAACAGAGCTTAGGGAGGTGGGGGTGGCAGGAGAGATTCAGTCCTTCCTAGTGTTGTCAATGGACTTCCCAGGTGGCACTAGTGGTAAAGAACCACCTGCCAATGCAGGAAACATAAGAGATGCGGGTTTGATCTCTGGGTCAGGAAGATCCCCTGGAGGAAGGCATAGCAACCCACTCCAGTATTCTTGCCTAGAGAATCCCATGGACAGAGGAGCCTGACAGGCTATAGTCCACGGGGTCGCAAAGAGTCAGACACGAATAAAGTGACTGAGCACGCACAGTCAATGAACAGGCATAATGTCAGAGTAATGGGCTGGGAGGGTATGGAAAGGATGCAGAGAAGAACAGAGGAAGGGGGCAAAGACTTGAGCATCTCCCTGGGGAGTCCAATGAGGGGCTGCACTGGCTCCCTGGAGGTGGGGGGTTGGGGTTGGCCCAGTATAGGTCTGCTGATCTCGTCAGGGGTTCCTGGAACCCTAGAGACCGAGAGGAAGACCTGCAGAATTTTCCAAAATGCTAGCATGTGTGCAAAGCTCCCTCTCCATTTCCAGCTCTCCAGGCAGCTCAGGCTCGGAATGAAATCCATACTCTCCATCCACCACATTATCCTTGCCTTCCTGGGGCAGCAGGCCTCAGTGAGGGGCAGGGCCTGGCCACCCCATGTTCAGCTCCCCCTAGTTCTCCCAGACCAGGGAGTGAGCCTGCTGAACTGCCTCGGCTGGAGCACAGCCTGGGACTGCATCAGCAGCAAACAGCTTCCCTTGCACGTCGGCAGGAAGTGTTAATGAGAGCGGTGAGGAAGGGCTGTGCCTGCCTGCGGTTGTAACAGTTTGCTCCTTCTGGCTCACAGGCACTGAGGAACTTATACATGGAACATGCCTCCTTGAGAGTAAGATAG
Organism: Antilocapra americana; assembly: GCA_007570785.1. Classification (NCBI taxonomy): domain Eukaryota; kingdom Metazoa; phylum Chordata; class Mammalia; order Artiodactyla; family Antilocapridae; genus Antilocapra; species Antilocapra americana. Next base: position 9,506,981 of record ML664199.1, read on the forward strand.
TTAACCCTGATAATGTGTGTCAGTTTGTAGCAGGTATCAAACAAAGTGCCCAGTGCAAACACTTCTAAAGCAAAGATCTGGACAGCAGTGCAGCTGCCGGAAAGGACAGGATGTTGGCCAGCAACCGACCCCGCAGGTCGAGGGTAGGCCTGGGGGCTGCAGAAAGGTGCCCCTTCGTGGCGGAGGACCTAGCTCATCTACAGCCCCCTACCTTCGCACCCAGGTCCAAAGCAAGCCCCTCTCCATTTGTTTCCCAGGGAGGGAAGGGATGCAATAAAACCCAGATTTGTCCAGGAGGAGCCAACCCTGACTGAAGTGAGTCCTGATTGAGTTCAGGCTCCATGCATCGGCAGCCTTCCCTGCCAGGAGCAAGGAGAGAGGGATTCTCTTATTAAACACCATCCCTGTGTTACAGGGTGGGCATCCTTGCCCGGCCCTCACCTCACCTAAGCACCCCTTTCTGTGGCACAATCCATAGTTGAAGAGGAAACAGATGCTGGAAGCCTCCATCCAGAAACCAGCGCCAGGCCAGGGCAGAAGACTATAACAAGCATAAATGTCTGTTCAGACCCTACAGCGTGCACCCCCAGTGTCAGCACTAAAACAGGGCAGCAGGGACCACAGAGAAGTATGAAGACACATTCCTGCCCACAAAAAGCTGTGTTGAAAAAGATGGTGGGCCAAGCAGACAAAGCTTCTGGCCGGAAATAAAGGCAATGAGGGGAAAGATCTCATCAACCGGGGCTGTGGTTCCTGGCAACCAGGGGCTGGGAGGGCAGGCTTGGACCACCACCGGTTATTGTTTTGTGGAGGGGAGATTATGACAGTATAGACTGGAACACTCAGGTTGAGATGCTGAGAAGGAGGCTGGGAAGAGAGAGATAGTATCAGGCAGCTCTGGAAGAGACATTTTGGAAAACAGAGAGACATTGAAGTGGGACTGGGAGAAATTTTGTAAAGCTCTCAACTTTCCCCAAACCTTTCATTAAAACGCGTTTGCAGAGGAGATGAAATCATGTCAATCTGGGGGACATGGATGATCATTGGAGCCCCAATAATGGATTTAGGCCAACTCAGAGGGTCAGAACTGGGGTTTGCCAAGGGATCAGATACTCCTGGGTTATAGAGTTTGAAGTGGGGTTAGAGTCCCCAGAAGGGAAGGTGCTGGGGGCTCAAGCAGCTGGGAAGGGAATGCTTTCTTTGCTGGGCCAGGAAAGATGACTGGGAGAGTAGGGGTTGGGCTCAGGGGTTGTCCAATGGGACTTGTCAGATGGTGTGAAACTGTGATGTAAAGTCTCAAGCCCTGGACAAGTGAAAGGATTTATTGGGATGGAAGGAAGGGAGGTGAGAGTGGGTAGGACACAGGTCACTGACACTGACCTTGTCCAGCCTGTGTATCAAAGAATTTAACCTACCTCACCAAAAAGATGGGGAGATTATTTATCATCTCTCACCTGGGCTGATGAACAGTTTCCAATGGGGCCCCTGCCTGCAGTTCCTCCCTTTCTCCAATGTGTCCTCCACATACTGTGGTGCTAGAAGAATCTTTTGAAAGTCCAGCTCTCTGGGATTTCCCTGGCAGACCAGTGGTTAAGACCCTTCCAATTCAGGGAGGGTGGGTTTGATGCCTGGTAAGGGAACTAAGATCCTGCATGCCACACAGCTCGGTCAAATATTTAAAATAAATAAAGTCCTTCAAGGACCCCTCATCACCTACACCCTGCCTCCCCTACCCAAATTCATCTAATTCCTGAGCAGGGCACACAGCACCATGTAATCAGGCTCTGTCCATCTTTTCAGCCTCATCCATGTCACCTCCTGTCACTCCCATACTCCATCATACTGAACTACACACAGGTCCTCAAACACAACTTGCTTTTACACATCTCAGGGACTTTCCAAATGCTCTCCCCACCCCCCCCACTCCAACCTTTACTTGATGTTCTTCCCCAGTTCAACTGCCAACACCCCAGAGCCTTCTGTGACCCTTTCCTTCCACCTACTACTGTATTTCCACAGCATGCTGTATACATCACTTCTGCGTTGTTTCATCACCAAGTTACCGTCTGTGAATGTGTCTGTAACTAGTGAAAGAACAGGGCCAGATGGTATTCTTTGCAGCCGAGCAGCCAGCACAGTGCCTAGCTCATTCCTGGCATTCAGAAAATTTTCAATGAATGACCGAGTTTGCGATTCAAAAGGGCCCACAAAGATGACATCTTTTAAGCAGTCTGTCCAGCTAACAAAGACACCCTTTTCTCATAGAACTGACCCTAGACACCAACTGGACTGGAGATGGACATCTGATCTGATCTGGGCCAAATGGACTCCTTCTCAGAAAAGAGGAACTGACTCTAAGAAAAGCAAATTTGTTTCTAAAACTACAACATGTAGCGCATGCATGCTTAGTTGCTCAGTCGTGTCTGACTTTTTGCAACCCCATGGATCCCTCCAGGCTCCTCTGTCCATGGGGGTGCTCCAGGCAAGAATACTGGAGCAGGTTGCCATGCCCTTCTGCAGGGGGTCTTCCTGACCCAGAGATCAAACCTGCATCTCCTGCATTGCAGGCAGACTCTTCACCACTGAGCCACCAGGGAAGCCCACAGCATGTAGACTCTGGGATATAAAGTGTATGGGGAATGCAAACTCTACCATCTAAAATGGACAGTAAAACGTCATTCTTTAAAAAAGGAGAATGAAGTAACCATCTAGAGGACTTCATAAAGCCTTCTGATACTCAGTTCTAGCCCTTCCCTGAGACTATGACAGATGCCTGTCCCAAGCTTCTGTGAGGTGACCTGTTTATGGATAGCCTGCCTCCTATTCTGTTTTTGAGCTTCATGGGATTTCTGTTACACGTATAAATTCCTGACCACACAAGCCAAGCTTTGCCCTTGGTAGAATTGCTTGTGGGTTCTTTGCTTCAAAATACTTCTATTTTAATACAAAAATCATAGTCAGGCATAAATTAGACTTCAAATCACCATACACAGGCAGAACCAGCTGCATAATTTATGGGGCCTAATGTAAACTGAAACTGTGGTATCCTTTGTTCAAAAGTATAGTTGGGGCTTCCCTGGTGGTCCAGTGGCTAACCTCACAATGAAGAAGGCGTGGGTCTGACCCCTTGTCTGGGAAGGTCTCACACGCCATGCGGCAACTAAGCTCACGTGCTATGACCGCTGAGCCTGCGCGCTTGAGCCGGTGCTCTTCAGCTGCTGAAGCCCGCGCACCGCAGCTAGAAAGCAGCCCTCAAATGCAGCAACGAAGATACACCACAGACAAAAAAGAAATTCAAAACGCTTTTTAAAATTTTAAATTACAGTTGAGTGGCTGAAAGTCACTGTCATGTCCGACTCTTTGAAACTCCATGGACTGTAGTCCATGGAATTCTCCAGGCCAGAATACTGGAGTGGGTAGCCTTTCCCTTCTCCGGGGGATCTTCCCAATCCAGGGATCAAACCCAGGTCTCCCGCATTGCCAGAAGATTCTTTACCAGCTGAGCCACAAGGGAAGCCCAAGAATACTGGAGTGGGTAGCCTGTCCCTTCTCCAGGGGATCTTCCCGATGCAGAAATTGAACCAGGGTCCCCTGCATGGCAGGCAGATTCTTTACCAACTGAGCTATCAGGGAAGCCCAAAGTACAGTTAAAGGCACAGAAGTACTTATAAAGCTTTTAACTTATTTCTCCAGTCTCTCTTTCAGCTTGTCATGGTGTTTATTTGCTATTTAATGTCTGGGTCAATAAAATCCTTAGCATGAATCTTATCATTTATCTTTATATTGTGCAATGCCCATATGGAGAATCACCAAAATGACTGTATTTCTTGGCTTCTCCCAGAAGATGCATCCAACTGGCAACAAGAGATGAGCCCAAATTCCCCCGCGCACTGAGTTGTCTAATGGAGGACTCCATGAGGAACAGGGCACTTGACAAGGCAAGTACAGACCCTCATAAGCTTCCGAAAGTCCCACCCTGAGACTCAGGCCCAGAAACCCTAACAACTGTTATGCCCTCCTTCCCACCAGTCCCCAGATTTATGTGTTGTGCCAAGCATCAGGGAAGTCAAGCCATGCATCTCCCATTCCGATAAGCTGGCTGATCCAATTCACAGTAGGCAGGTGAATCCCAGGGTCATTACCTCCACACCGAGTTGTGCTTGGCATATGGCGGGTAAGAAACCCACTTTCACCAAGTTACCTGCTGGATGTGCCATGGAGCTGCCAACCTGGGGCAGAGATGGCCACCGAGTTGTGCTTGGCATATGGCGGGTAAGAAACCCACTTTCACCAAGTTACCTGCTGGATGTGCCATGGAGCTGCCAACCTGGGGCAGAGATGGCCACCATTATGCCCAGCCCTAAGCTTCTATGAAGGGTACAGATCTCCCCTGCATACACTGGGCCCTAACCAGGGGCAGAGGGCACTAGTGTTCACTGGTTGAGGGAGAGGGAGGCAGGATCTTGGAGTACCAGGGAGCTGAGAAGTGGGTGGTCAAGAAACCATCCCAGAGAGATGTGTGGGCTTCAAGAGTTAGTACTTGCACACATGAGCCAGGGCCCAAGCCCCTGGCACATGCACCGAAGTCCTATTGGACTTCATAAAGCACACATTCAAAGATAAAATTAAGAGCTTCAAGATGGTTAGCTACAGAGCATTAGACCCCATTTCAGTTCAGTCACTCAGTCATGTCTGACCCTTGGCAACACCATGGACTGCCAGGATTCCCTGCCCATCAACAACTCCTGAAGCTTACTCAAACTCATGTCCACCGAGTTGGTGATGCCATCCAACCACCTCATCCTCTTTCATAGACCCCAACTGCTGGGCAGTTCTGAGCACGGAGCTCTGTGTGACTACACTCATCATACGTACATGAAGTTGACCCTCTACATAAGAACAAGAGTTCTATGCGGGTGTGCATGCTAAGTCACTTCAGTCGTGTGCCCCTCTTTGCGAGCCCATGGACTGTAGCCCATCACGCTCCTCTGTCCATGGGATTCTCCAGTCAGGAATATTGGAGTAGGTTGCCAGGCCCTCCTTGAAAAAGAGTTCTAAACCGTATTAAGCAACATAAGAACAAGAATCTGAAACAAAAGAAGAAAAACACACTTCAAATACGTATTAAAGAAATTTAGGACACCCAGATGCATATATCAAGATTACCATTCACATCTCAGCTGAAAGATGAGCTAACGAGCAGATGTCTCTACTTCTTTCAGCCTAGACTGTAGAATTGACCAGGAGCTCTAGAATGTATAGATAAAATGGAATTAGATTTATAAGCATTAAGTCAGGCTTTATTCCAAAGTGTAATGCCTTTAGCTAGTCAGAGAGTATTTCATAAACACAGACTAATCCCAGAGCAAAACAGAGGAGGAGATATTACCAGTTTGCTTTGTCCTAAGAAGTTATGCTTTTACAGCTTAGAAGTTCAACAGAGCTTCACTTTCCAGAGGCTTATATAAAAAACTTCCTGTTGGCATTGGCTCCAAACAAGGCCTTTCGTATTTCTGGCATCTTTTGCTGGGATAAGAGAGCCAGTCGACTTTCCAGAGTATTAGAAACCATTATCCTCTGATCACTACTGTAGACCTCCACCCCTCCAGTTGTGCCTGTAGCCAGTTGCACCTCTTTGTCAACCTGAACTTCCACACATCTGTGGGAGACTGTGGTGTACTGGGGGATGGCTCTTTGCACTGCAGCCTCCACCAGGAGGTGGTCCTGTGGCCTGCAGCGTACAATCACCACAGGCTCCAGCAGTCGGAGCAGAGCCTGGAGCACTAGTTTATCCAGCAGCCCCTGGTAAAATTCTGGGTCTGTCACAATCCAGCTGAGTCTCAGCTTTGCATCATTCAGCAACTCTGCGATGAGGTCGTTTCGGGCTCTCAGGACTTTCAGCCTTGCCTGATTCCTCATGGTAGACATCTGGATTTTCTTCTGCTGCTCTATCTGCTTCTCTTTCTTCTCATAATACTCCATAATCTTCAGTCGCTGGGTTTGCACAAGGCGTCCTTTCTCAATGTTGAACTCTTCTTCAGCCTTGGCATCTATTTCTTCTGCCTTCTCATTGGCTTCCTGCTCAATGAAAGCCATCATGTGCTTAATCTGCTTTTGCACATCGACATCACTCAGGGCCATGGCTGCTCCTGGAAAGGGAGGTAAAGGGAGAACTGGTGGACCCTCTGGTTCCTCTGACTTAGGGCAGAATTTCAGGTGTATTTCCGGAGCTCCACTTTCTGAGCTGTGGAGTGTATGAGGGGAGGAAGGATAGAGTTAGGGTCCAAAGGGAAGGATCACGGGGACCATTTATTCATGACTCATTTCACAGATGAGGAAACAGAAGCCCAGAGAGGGAAAGCAACTTGTCCAAGGTCATACCCTAGTAGAATCAGACTCAAACTTGGGTTCCCAGAGTTCCATTTCTACTACACTCACCACCTTTTTGTCATCAAATAATATGAGATGATCAAGACAAAAGATTTCTAGCCAGCAATGGCTCAATCACAGATAACAAGCGGAGAGAATGGAAAGGTCAAATTAATGCAAAAATGGAAAGTGTAGGCACATTTCAGGTTGGAGAGGGCTGGAGGAGTCATAAGAAACTTGTGGTTAAACAGGATTCAATCCAAGAAGTTTGCCTAGAAAAAGAAAGATTTTTTTAGTGCCTCAAATGATATGAAGAGAAACAATACTCGTGGGCAGATGGTGGCACCCTGGAGAGAACTGGAGGTGGGAGAGGTTGATGATAATCCTTTAACTGGAAGTGGTTTTCAAATCTGGATGTACATATAATTCAGGAATACAGCTTTCCAGGCCCCACCCAGAATACCCAGTAGGGTCTGGGTGGCAATCCATGTCTTTAAGTCTCTCTGGGCCCCCATTGTTGGCGGGACTGCAAATTGGTGCAGTCACTATGGAGAATAGCATGGAGGTTCTTCAAAAAACTAAAACTAGAGTTGCCAGATGATCCAGCAATCCCACTCCTGGGCATACATCCAGACAAAATTATAAGGTGAGAAGATACCTGCACCTCTGTGTTCATTGCAGCATTATTCACAAAAGCCAGGACATGGAAACAATCTAAATGTTCATGAACAGATGCATGGAAAAAGATGTGGTATATATATATATATATATATTTACACACACATATATACAATGGAATATTAGTTAGTCATAAAAAAGAATGAAATAATGCCATTTGCAGCTGTATAGATGGACTTAGATATTATCATGCTAAGCAAAGTCAGAAAGAGAAACAAATATCATATATATAGCTTATCTGTAGAATTTAAAATATGATACAAATGAACTTATCTACAAAAAAGAAACAAACTCACAAACATAGAGAACAAACTTGCGGCTGCTAAGGTGGATGGGATGCAGGGGAGGGCTGGATTGGGAGTTTGGGACTAGCAGATGCAAACTATTATATATAGCATGGTTAAACAACAAGGTCCTATTGTATAGCATAGGCAACTATATTCAATATTCTGTAATAAACCATAATGGAAAAGAAAAAGAGGGGAAAAAAAGAAAGAAAAAAGACTCTTTGGGATGCTTACTGAGCCCAGGCAAATGAACCTAACAGAAAATTTGAAGCTAAAGAATATAATAGCTGAATTGAAAAATTCACTAGAGTGTTCAACAATAGACTTGATTATGGAGAAGAAATAATCAGCAAACTCAAAGATAGGCCATTTGAAATTATCCATTATTGTTGGAGAAGCAAACTTTTTTTAAGTGAAGAAAGTCTAGGGACATATGGAACACCATCAAATAAATTAATATATGCACTGTGGAAGTCCCAGAAGGGGAGGAGAAAGAAAGAAAGGAGCAGAAAGCTTCTTTGAAGAAATAATGACTCCAAACTCCCCAAATCTGAGGAAGGCAATTGACGTCCAGATTCACAAACAAAACTGACAAAGTAACTAAATCATGTCACTAAAACAAATCAGTGAAACATAGAGACAGCAAGAGAGGGACAAAAAACGCTAGAAGACAGACAGAAAACAATGAACAAACTGACAATAGCACATCTTTCTTTTATAAGTAATTATTTAAAATGTAAATATATTAAACTCCATAATCAAAAGCTATAGAGTAGCTAAATGAAAATTAAAAACAAAACAAGATCCAATCATATGCTGTCTACAAGAGACTCACCTAAAGAACACACATAGGCTGTGAAATACAGATCCTTTTACTTTCAAGTGAAAAGACAGAGAAAGATAGTCTGTGCAAATGGTAACCAAAGAGAGCAGGAATGGCCATCCTTAAGTTATATAAAATCTACTTCAGATAAAAAACTGTCATAAGAGTAAAAGAAAGACATTTTATAATAATAAAGCCCAATTCAACAAGAAGATATAATAACTATAAATAGATATGTACCCAACATTAGACTACCCAAATATATGAAGTAAACATTTACTGATGAGTAATAGACAGGAACACAATAATAGTAAAGAGAGGTCAATATCCCATTTTTCAATAATGAATAAAACATCCAGAGAGAAGATCAATAAGGAAACAGAGGACTTTAACAATGATATAGATCAAACAGACCTAACAGACATAGCAAAATATTCCACAAACAGCAGCACAATATTAACATTTTTCTCAAGCACAATTTTAACATTCTCCAGCATAGATTACATGTTAGGCCACAAACCAAATCTTAACAAACTAAAAAAGACTGAAATCATACCAAGCATCTTTTCTGACCACAATGGAATGAAACTAGAAATCAGCAGCAGAAGGAAAAATGGAAATTTCACAAATATGTGAAAATTAAAATGTGCTTGAACAACCAATAGCTCAAAGAAGACATCAAAGGGGAAATTAGAAAATATCTTGAGACAAACAAAAATGAAATACAACATACCAAACTTGGGATGTAGCAAAAGCAGTGTTGAGAAAGAAGTTTATAGTGTTAAAAACCTACAATTAAAAAGAAGAAAGGACTGCCTTAGTGGTCCAATGGTTAAGAAACTGCCTGTCAATGCAGGAGACACAGGTTCAATCCCTGGTTCAGGAAGATTCCACATGCCTCATGATGACTTGGCTGGTGCACCACAACTACTGAAGTCCGTACTCCCTAGAGCCTGTGCTCTCAACCAGAGAAGCCAACACAACCAGAAGCCTGCACACCGCAACTAGAGGAAGCCTGCTCACAGCAACAAAGACCCAGCACAGACAAAAATTAAATATTTTTTTAAAAAAGAAGAAAATTTTCAAATAAGCAGCCTAATTTTATACATTTAGGGAACAAGGAAAATAAAAACTAAGCCTGAAATTCACAGAAGGAAATAATAAAAATTAGGGCAAAAATATATGAAATAGAAAAATGGGGGAAAATCAATAAACCTAAGTGCTTTTGAAATGATAAAACTGACAACCTTTACTTAGACTAAGAAAAAAAGAGAAGACTCAAATAAAATAAAAAATGAAAGAGGAGACATTACTAATGGTGCCACAGAAATAAAAAGGATTATAAGAGATTACTATGAACAATCATATACCAACAAATTGGAAAACCTAAAAGAAATGGATAAATTCTGAAATACATACAACCTACCAAGACTAAATATAAATAGAAAATCTGAACATAGCTATAACAAATAAGGAGACTGAATCAGTAATCAAAACCTTCCAATGAAAAAAAACCCAGGACCAGATAACTTCAAAGCAGAACCCTACAAAAAAAAAAATTTAAAAATTAATGTCAACTCCTTGCAAGCTCTTCCCAAAAAATGGAAGAGGAGGGAGCAGCTCCAAATTCACTTTAAGAGGTTAGCATTTTTTCTCGGGCTCCAAGATCACTGCAGACAGTGGTTACAACCATGAAATTAAAAGATGCTTGCTCCTTGGAAGAAAAGCTATGACAAACCTAGACAGCATATTAAAAAGCACTTTGCCAACAAAGGTCTATATAGTCAAAGCTATGGTTTTTCCAGTAGTTATGTATAGATGTGAGAGCTGGACCATAAAGAAAGCTGAGCACCAAAGAATTGATGCTTTTGAACAGTGGTATTGGAGAAGACTCTTGATGAGAGTCCCTTGGACTGCAAAGAGATCAAACCAGTCAATCCGAAAGGAAATCAACCCTGAATATTCATTGGGAGGACTGATACTGAAGCTGAAGCTCCAATATTTTGGCCACCTGATGAGAAGAACTGACTCACAGGAAAAGACCCTGAAGGTGGGAAAGATTGAAGGCAGGAGGAGAAGGGAATGACAGAGGATGAGATGGTTGGATGGCATCATTGACTCAGGGGACATGAGTTTGAGCAAGCTTGGGGAGATGGTGAAGGACAGAGAAGCCTGGTGTGCTGCAGTCCATGGGGTCACAAAGTGTTGGACATGACTGAGCAACTGAACAACAATAATTACCCTGATAACAAAGCCAAAGACACTACAAGAAAAGAAAACTGCAGCCCAATATCCTTGATGAACACAGATGTAAAAATCCTCAACAAAATATTAGCAAACCAAATTCAAGAGCATGTTAGAAGAATTATACATCATGACCAAGTGGGATTTATCCCTAGAATACAAGGATGGTTCAGCACACAAAAATCAATGATCATACAAATGATCATTCAACATGCAAAAATCAATCAGTGCAACATACCACATTAATAGAATGAAAGGTAAAATCACATGATCATCTAAATAGATGCAGAAAAGGCATTTGAGAAAGTTAGACACTCTTTCATGATAAAAAACAACCAACAAAGTAAGAACAGAATGAAATTACCTCAATATAATGCAGGTCATGTATGAAAAGTGTGCAGCTAACATCATTCACCTGGCTTCCCAGGTGGCGCTAATGGTAAAGAACCTGCCTGCAGTGCAGGAGACATAAGGGACATGAGTTCAATCCCTGGGTTGGGAAAATCCCCTGAAGAAGGAAACGGCAACCCACTCCAGTATTCCTGCCTGCAGAATCCCATGGACAGAGGAGCCTGGAGGGCTATGTTTCATGGGGTCGCAAAGAGTCAGACACGACTGAATCGACTTAGCACACAACATCATTCATACTCAACAGTGAAAAACTGAAAGCTATTCTTCTAACATCAGGAATAAGGCAAGGATGCCCACTCACTTTTATTCAACATAGAATTGGAAATCCTAGTCACAGCAATTAGACAAGAGAAAGACATCAAAATTGGAAACATACAAAATCAACATACAAAAATCAATTGTTTCTATAATACTAAAATGACTAATCTGAAAAGAAAATTAAGAAAACAATTCGAATTACAATATCATCAAAAAGAACAAAATATTGTGATTAAATTTAACCAAGGAAGCTAAATACTTAAACACTAAAAACTACAAATTACTGTCGAAAGAATTTAATGACACAAATCAATGGAAAGATAACCTATGTTCATTAGAAGACTTAATACTGTTCATACTATTCAAATCGATCTACAAATTCAATGTGATCTCTAGCAAATTCCCAATGGCATTTTTTGAAGAAATAGAAAAAACAACCCTAAAATTAATATGAAACCACAAGGAATCCTTCATAGCAAAAACAGTTTTGAAAGAGAACAAAGCTGGAGGCTTCAGACTCCTAACTTCAAAATACATTACAAACCTATAATAATCGAAACAGTATAGTACTGGTAGAGAGACCAGTATAACAGGGTACAGATCCTAGGAATAAACCCACATAAACACAATAAAGTGATCTTCAACAAAGGTGCCATGACTACACAATGGGGAAAAGACAATCTCTTTAACAAATGGTACTAGGAAAACTATCCTCAGGCAAAAGAATTAAATTGGACCCTTATCTTACACAGAAATCAACTCAAAATGTATTAAAGAATCTCATATAATCCAACAATTTCACCTCTGGATATTTACCCAAAAGAATTGAAAACAAGATCTTAAAAGAGATATTTGCACTGCCTGTTCACTGGAGCTTTACTCACAATAACCAAGAGGTAGAAGCAACTTAAATGTCTATTGACGATTGAATGGATAAAGGAAATGTATATATATTCAATGAAATATTATTTCGCCTTAATATGACAAGGAAATTCTGTCATATGCTATATCATAGATGAACCTTGAGGACATTATTATGCAATGTGAAACAAGTCAGTCACAGGAAAAATACTACATGATTACACTTAAATGAGGTATCTTAAGTAATCAAATTCATAGAAGCAGAAAGTATAATGATGGTTTCTAGGGGCTAAGTGGAGGGGAATTAGGAAGTTTCTGTTTAATGGGTTTAGAGTTTCAATCACACAAGATGAAAAAGTCCTAGAAATCGGCTATACAGCAATGCGTATATAGCGAGTACTGTACTGTACACTTAAATTTTTTGTTAAGAGGGTAGACTTTATGTTACCTGTTTTTTTAATTGAAAAAAAAAAAAATGCTGTCCCAGAAAGATGTACCACTCACCAAGCTTGTTGGAAAAACAACCCCATGTTCGTGACAAAGACCAAGACTTTGGGTTCAACTTTGCAAACTGTCATCAGAAGTTAAAAAGAAAATAATTTATCCCATCCATTCTCCATTATTTTAGGATGTAATTTTCCTTAAAGTGCGCTTTTGTAAACAGAGCAAGACATTCCCTGCTCCTATATAAGACAAGTCCATTAAATTTTTTTTTAAGGCTCTCTGGGTAACCCTGCTGATCACCAGCTTTGAGAGCCACTGTGAACGAAAGACAGGGTGGGAGATGCAGGAAGTCGCAGGTTAAGCGTGTGGAGGAAAAAATGTACCAGACAAATCCTTACCAACCCCCTGCCAAGGGCCAGCCTTTGCTCTGGCGCCGGGCATCTGCAGGCAGAATGTGGAACTTGGAACACCCGCTGGAACCTGGCACTGTTGCTTCCTTCTTTCTGCAGACGACCCTCTCAGTCTGACCTGGCAGCTCTAATTGAAAGAGCCAGGCTGTCACTGGGGAAGGCGAGCCAAACCAGCCAAAAGGAGGCCAAGAGGAATTTCCTTGGCACACAGGCCTGAGCTGGGGGCTATGCTTGCTCGCCCAGAATCCCAATTAAGTTGGCACACGGTGGGCTTCAACTCTGGGGTGGGCTCACCTTAACCAAACCATCAGAAACAGATACATGTGTGAACCCAGGCAGCCAATGTATTTACTAATGAAAAATACAGCCGTCAGGCTGGCAGGTCATGTGCCTCTTTCTCTATATGTGACTCACATGCAAAGCCAAATGCAAAAGTTGTCTAGTGAGAAACCAGGGCAAACAAAATGTGCCAGATGGTCTCTAAGAGCAGCACACTGGCCACAGGCGCTGGCCCGCTCTGGTCCATAAGCAAGGACATCCTCTCCAAGTCCAGACAGGGCTTAAAGGGGGCATCACTGGCTTCCACAGTATGGGCTCTGGAGTAAGACTGTTGGACTTGAGATCCTATTTCACACTTAACATGTGTATGACTCTGGGGAATCAGCTCATGCCTTGAAGGCTCAATTTCCTCATCTGTATGATGGAAATAATAATAGCATGCGCATCATAGGATTACTGTGAGGCTTAAATGAAAGCAGTGAATGTCTAGCATAATGCTAAGCACACAGTTAATCGTCTTGCTTGCTACCGTCATCATGAGCACCACTACGACTACGCTACTACTTTATAACTAGCTCTTTTCCTCTGCTTTAAGCCTCATCATCCTCACTCTGTGTATGTACCAAGTACTTATGACTACTCTGATTTCCATTCTCAAAAGTAAGTAGAAACACATCCTAGTCTTGCTTTTTTTAAACTTAGGAGCCCTGCAAGGAGCTTGAGAACCTCCCAGTGCTTCATGGCATATTCACCCATGGTCTCAGGTGGCCAGCCATATCCTTGGTGATGGGCGGTAAAGTCCTGGAATTTCAGGGCTGGGGGTGAGGTGGAGTCATCTCACAGCCTGTAACAGTCCCTGAAACTGCAGTCCTGAGTTCTCATACCTCCTCTGGGACTCCCACTTCTCGTCAGTCTCTCAGTGCTGGGACTTAAGAGCAGCTGCAGGGTGGGGCAGGGCTAGAAGTCAGGGATTGAGCAAACGTCTCTGCAGGAACACAGCTGCCTGTATAATGCATCTGGCTGATGTAACTTCCAGTCTGTCTGGGATGGGGATTATGAACTCATATAAGCCTGTGGCTCAAACAAAACAATGAAAAGGAGCTAAGAAATGTGAAACATACATGTATGCTCTTGCACGAGGGCACAGGACTCTCCCGTCCCACGAGGCAAGCTTGCACTGTAAGTGGCATCTGCCCTGCCCATACTTGGTAGGGGACAGCACCTAGAGCTATCAAGACAGTCTTACTCCCATAAACTATTCAATACTGAGGTCTCTTCACTGCCCCCCAGACTCAGCAGGCTCAGCCCTACCTGACTCATGTAGGTTGTGATCACACAGTTCGCTCAGCTAAACAGCCTTCCTCTGCTTCTTTCCACTTAACTAAATCACATCTACATCTTCAGCCCAGTGTGAGTCCCACTACCTCCTTGACCTCTGGACTCCTCCTCAAAATGACAGCATGGCCTATTTTCCAGATATAATTCACAGTCTTTTGATGCTCCAGTTACCTTGCTTTCTCCAGGAAATTCCTTGAGGACAAAAATCTTCTCTAGCAGGGGTTGGATGCAGACAGGCATTTGTTAAACATGAACTGGTTGGATTAAAGGCTTGAGGCTGGGGTGGAGGGAGTATTTTATTATTTTTTATCATTAATTATAACACATATTAAGAAAAGTATATAGCTCAGTGAATTATTATGAGGCAAACATGCAGTAACCAGCACCCAGGTCAAGCACAAGGATATTATCAGCACCCCCATAAACCCCTCCTTGTGACCTTGGGGAAGAAGATATTTCAAAACTGATGATTTTATATTCACAGGCATAAGAGGTGTTCTTAGAAGAAGTGTGGGCTTGGAAATCACCCTTCACCAGTCCTCACCTACAGGAGCCTGTGTGCACCTTGGAAAATCCTTGTTACCACGAGAGGGAGGAGGGAAGATAGGCATGCTTGAGGGGCTAAATGTGTCTATCAACCTGGAGCCCTGTCCAGACCCTCATGCTACTGTTCCTCATTCCAGTGGGATTTGTAAGTCTGAGGGGTCATGTGTCCAGGTCTGGGCTCCCTGGTTTAAAGACAAGAAGCACCAAACTGGGGCCTCCAGACACTTAGAGATGACGCAGTGAGCAAGGGAAGGGTGCAAGGGGCAACTTGCAGGGCCCAGGAAGTGGGTGGGGAAATTTAGAAAAATAAGGACTCCTTTAAGGGGTTTAAAATACTTACTATGTGGAAAGGGGGTGTCCCCTTTTCTGTCTTTGGACAAATATTTGCTGAACATCTACTACATGCCAGGCACTATGTAGGCACTGGAAACAGAGAACAAGCAAACACCAGCCCTGCCTCCCAAGCCCATGATGTCATGGGGGGACCAACAGGTCAACAGGAAGTCACACTACAGGGTGGCCTGTTAGCAATCAGCAGCTCTAAGACAGCTAGGCGAGGACTTCGCTGGTGGTCCACTGGCTAAGACTCCAAGCTCCCAATGCAGGGGGCCGGGGTTCGACCCAGATCAGGGAACTAGATCCCAAACACTGCAACTAAATATCCCACATGCCACAACTAAGACTTGACATGGCCAAATAAATATATAGTAAAAAAATTTTTTAAAGGCTAAGCAAATAAAGGGATCCAATGCCTAACCCCCCCTTTCCCAAGTTCACCATGGGCTCTTTTATAATAAATTGCTCTGCAACCATTTAAACTATGTAGTGGGTGGTTTGACACATACCATTAGTAACAACAGATGCTTTAGATGCAGGTCACTTCCCTGGTGAAAAAATCCACTTGCAATGTAAGAGACCCAGGTTCTACCCCTGGGTTGGGAAGATCCCCTGGAGAAGGAAATGGCAACCCATTCCAGTATTCTAGCCTGGAGAACAACAGGGACAGAGGAGCATGGCGGGCTACAGTCCATGGGGTCACAAGAGTCAGACACGACTTAGTGACTAAACCATCACCACCACTTGGAAAAGGTAGCAAGTTGGTAGTATTCATGAAGGAGGGTTTTCCAAATAGATAAGAATCAAACAAGTTGTTAGGGATACCTGACTCGAAGCAATGCCTTGGGGTTTCCAAAAGGACTCTGGCTCAGAAACGTGGAAAGGTACCTGGACCTAACATAGGAAGGAATAAGAGCAAGGAGAGGACAGAGGCTGAGTGACTGCAGACTTCAGTAGAAGGAGTGGTCCTCTGGGCAAAGGGTCAGTCTAGGAGGGAGAAGCACAGACAGGCATTGAAGGACAGACACTTTGAGAAGCAGGAAGAGAAAGTGAGTGTTTAGACAGGGAGAACGCTGTGGGCAGAGGCACTGCTGGGAATGTGTAGGAGGTCTGAGTGCAGAGAACAGATTGGATCAGCAGCAGCAGTCAGGCCTCCAGTGGCAGTGGGAGTGAGCGATGTCTAGAAAGTCGGAGCTCAATTGGGGAAGATTTGAAATGTCAGACAGAGGGCTGGGACATGAGGCTAAGGAGACCCATTAAAGGTTTTGAGTAGGGATGTCACTTGGCCAAACCCAGGTATAGAAAACTAGCCTGGTGGTTGTGAAGGCTGGAGAGTCTGGCTTTAAGTAAATGCCAGGTCGAGACTGCACGGGTGAGGGCTTGAACAAGAACATGAGAACAGAGGCTTGGGGTGGGAGGAGATGTGGTACAAGAGCTGGCAGGTTTGAAGACTCAGGGTCTGGCCCCGGCAGCACCTGCCGAAGCTCCACCCACAGGGTTGAGCTGCTCAACTCAGTGTGAAGATGTGAGAAAGCAGGTGTGAAGCACCCTGATCCCTCCAGAGCCAGCTGGGGATAGATAAAGCAACAGCCAGAGAGTTCATTTGGTTTGGAATTAAAGAGGAGGAGTTAAAAGACCCGTCCCCCGCAGAGAGGAAGTCAGAAGGTTCCACAAAGCTTAATCTCTGCTTCAGTTGCTGATAACTAAGGGGACACATACAGTATTTTTTTTTTTTTTTTAGGTTTGTATTTTTTTTTTTTTTACTTGTTTTTGCCATACAATGTCATGATATCACCATGGGTTTACATATGCTTCCCCTCCGGAACCCCCCTCCCTCCTCCCTCCCCCCAGGGAAATCTCGCTGCACCAGTCCCAAGCATCAATCCTGGGCTGGTGATTGATTAGACACATGACAATTAACATGCTTCAATGCCCTTCTCCCATATCATCCCACCCTTACCCTCATCCACAAAGTCCACGAGTCTATTCTATACATCTGCGTTCCTTTTGTTGTCTCCCATGTTGGGTTCTCGTTACTGTCTTTCTAAATTCCATATATATGCGTTAATATACTGTATTGTTGTTTTTGCTTCTGGCTTACTTCACTCTGGATAATGGGCTCCAGTTACAGTTTTAATCTAAGAACTCCATCCCGGCGGCAAAGCAGGCTATGGTTGGGACTAGAGAAAGCTCATGCCCACAAGAGGTAGGCAGGTAATGTAAAGGAGAGAACCAGGTAGGGTCAGAGACATTTCTTCCCCAAATAATGTACATTAAGAATTTACAACTTAGTTTCTCCTTTTCACACATCTGCAGGAAGGTTACTTCAAAGGAGTCAAGTTCTCCCGAAGAGCAATGTGCTACAAAGTTGCATGGCTAAAGGTTTTCAGTGGTGGCTCCCCCCACCTCCAAAACAAAACCCCTCCATCTCATCCCTGCCTAAATGGCCCAGGCTTCTGAGTCTTTTGGTAATGGGGATCTGGGGGCACAAGTTCCCATATTTTAGAGAAGCTGAAAATCCCATTTGAAAAGTAAACTCCTTTTCTTTGTTTTATTGTGGTAAAATATACGTAACAAGTTTTTGTCATTTTAACCACAAGTAATGTTCAGGGGCATTAAATGCTTTCACATTGTTGTGGGACAGACAGCACCGATCATCTCCAGAATGCTGTACCCATCAAACACTAACTCTTCATTCCTTCCTCCCGCAGTTCCTGGCAACCACCATGCTACTTTGTGTCTCTATGAATTTGACCACCTTCAGTTCAGTTCAGTCGCTTAGGCATGTCGTTTTGCAACCCTGCGGACTGCAGCACACCAGGCTTCCCGATCCGTCACCAACTCCCAGAGCCTGCTCAAACTCATGTCCATCAAGTCGGTGACGCCATCCAACCATCTCATGCTCCGTCATCCCCTTCTCCTCCTGCCCTCAATCTTTCCCAGCACCAGGATCTTTTCCAAGGAGTCAGCTCTTCACATCAGGTGGCCAAAGTATCGGAGTTTCAGGTTCAGCATCAGTCGTTCCAATGAATATTCAGGACTGATCTCCTTTAGGATGGAGTGGATTGATCTCCTTGCAGTCCAAGGGACTCTCGAGAGTCTTCTCCAGCATCACAGTTCAAAAGCATCCGTTCTTTGATGCTTAGCTTTCTAGAGCTGACCACCCTTGAAACCTCTTGTAAGTGGAATCATTTGTCCTTTGTGACTGACTTATTTCACTTAGCAAAATGTATTCAAGGTTTATCCATGTTGTAGCACTTGTCAGAATTTTCTTCCTTTGTAAGGCTGAATAATATATCGTTGTATGAACATATCACATTTTGCTCAGTCGTCAGTGGCATTTGGGTTGCTTCTACCTTTTTGCTGTTATAAATAACATTCCTCTGAGTGTGGGTGTACAAATATCTGTTCCAGTAGTTGCCTTCAACTATTATAGGTATTTACCTAGAAAGGGAATTGCTAGATCACATGGCAATGCTCTTCCTTTTTGAGGAAACTATGTCATTTTCCACAGTGGCTCCACCATTTTATATTCCCACCAGCAATGCAACAAGGGTTTCAATTTCCCCACATCTTCACCAATATTTGTTATTTTCTGTGTTTTTTACAAAAGCCTTCCTAATGGGTGTGAGGTGGTACTCATAGCTTTGATTTGCATTTTCCTAATGATTAGTGATGTTGAACATCTTTTCATGTGCTTATTGGGCATTTCTGTATTTTCTTTGGAGAAATGTTTATTCAGGCCCATTAAAAAACCAGGTTGTTTTTGTTGTTTAGTTGTAGGAGCTCTTATCACTTTGTGGTCCTGGGCATTCCGGCTGCCAGCCAGGTAGCCAGCCAGCCAGCAAACAAAGCTCCTAGATAGGGTTTTTCAAAGTGTGGGCTGTGAAATCAAAAGGAATAGAAAAATCCAAAATTCATTACAGGTAGTGAGCTTAAGTGTTGTTTGTCAAATTTTTGTCATATATATGATGCATATATACATTCGTATTCTGGTGCACAATGAAAATGTATTAATTAACTGTGATTTAACATACAAAACATTTGAACAACAGTGACCTCCGGACTTTCCTGATGGTCTAGTGGCTAAAACTCTGTGCTCCCAGTGCAGAGGACTTGGTTTTGATTCCTCAACAGGGAACTAGATCCCACATACTGCAACTAAGACCCGGTGCAGCCAAATAAATAGTACTTTTAAAAACAAAACAACAACAAAAAACTCTGACCTCAAGTTAATTGAATCCAACCTCCTTAGAAAGTAACCAGTGTTACTCAAGCAGACTCTGAAAGTTCTCCCTCAATCAATTTATGAAAGTACTCTCTTCTAGGTGGGGATGGGGGTGGGTGGAAGTGGTCTGAGATTCTGTACATGATGTATGAGGAGCATGGTCACTCAGTCATATCCAACTTTATGTGAGCCCATGTACTGTAGCTTGCCAGGCTCCTCTGTCCATTGGATTTTCCAGGCAAGAATGCTAGAGTGGGTTGCCATTTCTTCCTCCAGGGAATCTTTCTGACTCGGGGTTGAACCTGCGTCTCCTGTGTCTTCTTGCATTGGCAGGCAGAGTCTTTATCACTGAGCCACCTGGGAAGCATGAGCCACTTACATGGCTAATATATACTGAGCATGCTCCCAGGGGCTGGGTGGTCACAGGACATCACAGGATGGTAACTGAGGGTAGGAACCATGGATGCCTCCATGGGCCATAACTGGTGTCATGAGAAGTGCAATGGATGGAGCATTAAAGGTAAAAGGTTCAATCCTGATGTCACTCACAGGCTGGGTGATCTGGATAGAGGCTTACAATCTGCCTGAACTCCCTCTGGATAAAGACACAAAGCCTCATCTGTTTACAGAGAGGGTGTTAATGAGGAATTCTGTGAAAACCAAATGCGGTGAGGAGTTATGAAGCTATGTTAAATGCTAGGTGAACAATAGGTGTCCTCATTCACAAAACACCACCCCAATCATCCCTTCCCAGAACCTCAAGCTGCCTTGATGTAGGAGCAGGCCAGCAATCAGAGCCCTAGAAAGCCTCCAGGCAAGTGGACAGTGCGCTTGAGCTCATTCAGGAGCCCCAGGACACAAGCTTTTCCGAGGGAGTTGGCTGGCCAAGTCTCCAGCTGGTGAGCCACGGTCAGGGACAGCCTAGAAAGAGCAGATGCTCTGCTTGTTCAGGAACATCAGGAGCAATGTTTGCTACCAGTCCCCAGTTCAGGGGATGCATTCAGATGCCAAATGCTCCTCTAGTATTGACTTAAAGCTCACTGCTATAGGTCCTGACTGGCTTCACCTCTGCTAAGAGATATAGCTCAAGCCCAGAAGCAGGGAAGCTACTCGCTTGCAAGGAAGAGAGTGTATCCACTAAACTGTGTCCCTCACGGTACACAGGGACTTCCCTATGACATAGTTGGGAAAAGTGCTCTTTCTGACCCTCTCTGTGCTTATCTTAACACTTCGCCAAGAGATCAAACCAGTCAATCCTAAAGGGAATCAACCCTGAGTGTTCACTGGAAGGACTGCTGCTGATGCTGAAGCTCCAAGCCATCTAATAAGAGCCAACTCACTGGAAAAGACCCTGGTGCTAGGAAAGATTGAGGGCAGGAGGAGAAGGAGGCAACAGAGGATGAAATGGTTGGATGGCATCACTGACTCAATGAACATGAGTTTAACCAAATTCTAGGAGATAGTGAAGGACAGGAAAGCCTGGTGTGTTGCAGTTCATGTGGTCGAAGAGAACCTAGCAACTGAACAACAGAGTCCAGTACATAACATTTAAGCATTATCTGTTGGACTCATAGATAAATGGATGGATAGTGAGGAAAGAGTCTTCTGTATAGACTGTCACAATCCTAGGGATCTGCAACTCTTTTTCAGATGGAGGAGAGAGGAATGTGAAGAGGTGTTGCAGTGTTGCCCCAGGTTACCTCCTCCTGTTCCACACACATTCTTGGAACATAGAGCTCAATAAGAATTTATTTATTTATTTATTTCGGTGAGAATACTACAAATTTTACAAATTGTAAATAAAATAAAATGTTTCATAAAATAAAATGTTCAAAGCTTTCATTGAACAATGAAAGATTTACAAACAAAAACAAAACATTTAAAATATATAAAGAATCTTAAAATTACTCAAAGACAATTTAACTCAAATGTTAATTTTTGTTCCTAAATAGAAACATCCCTAAAACTGTGGTTTTCTTTCTTTTTTTTTTTTAATTGTAACAAAGTCAAGAAAGACTTCTTTCTTTACATTATTGTGTTGGTTTTGCCATACATACATTGACATGAATCCACCATGGGTATACATGTGTTCCCCTTCCAGAACCCCCCTCCTACCTCCCTCCTGATTCCATCCCTCTGGGTCATCCCAGTGCACCAGCCCTGAGTACCCTGTATCATGCATCAAACCTGGGCTGGCGATTCATTTCACATATGATAATTTACATGTTCCAGTGCCGTTCTCCCATATCAGCCCACCCTTGCCCTCTCCCAAAGAGTCCAAAAGACTTCTATATATCTGCGTCTCTTTTGCTGTCTCGCATACAGGGTTATCGTTACCATCTTTCTAAACTCCATATATATGCATTAGTATACTGTATTGTTGTTTTTCCTTCTGGCTTTCTTTACTCTGTATAATTGGCCCCACTTTCGTCCACCTCATTAGAGCTGATTCAAATGTATTCTTTTTAATGGCTGAGTAATATTCCATTGTGTATATGTACCACAGCTTCCTTATCCATTTGTCTGCTGATGGACATCTAGGTTGCTTCCATGTCCTGGCTATTGTAAACAATGCAACGATGAACATTGGGGTTCACGTGTCTCTTTCAATTCTGGTTTCCTCGGTGTGTATGCCAAGCAGTGGGATTGCTGGGTCATATGGCAGGTCTATTTCCAGTTTTTTAAGGAATCTCCACACTGTTCTCCATAGTGGCTGTACTAGTTTGCATTCCCACCAACAGTGTAATAGGGTTCCCTTTCCTCCACATCCTCTCCAGCATTTATTGCTTGTAGACTTTTGGATGGCAGCCATTCTGATGGTATGAAATGGTACCTCATTGTGGTTTTGATTTGCATTTCTCTGATAATGAGTGATGTTGAGCATCTTTTCATGTGTTTGTTAGCCACTTGTATGTCTTCTTTGGAGAAATGTCTGTTTAATTCTTGGCCCACGTTTTGATTGGGTCATTTATTTTTCTGGAATTGAGCTGCAGGAGTTGCTTGTATATTTTTGAGATTAATTGTTTGAAAAAATATGGAACGCTTCACGAATTTGCGTGTCATCCTTGTGCAGGGGCCATTAGTATATGCACTGCCGAAGCAAGCACTGAATAAGAATTTAATTCCCTGTGGGGTTTCACTCTGTGCCCGCACATGAGCAGAAACAGTGACAGATTTTATTTTCTTGGGCTCCAAAGTCACTGCAGACATGTGACTGCAGCTATGAAATTAGAAGACGCTTGCTCCTTGGAAGGAAAGTGATGACAAACCTAGACAGTGTACTAAAAAACAGAGATATCACTTGGCCGACAAAGTCCTGTATAGTCAAAGCTAAACTATTTCCAGTAGTCATCTGAGAGCTGGACCATAAAGAAGGCTGAGTGCCAAAGAACTGGTGCTTTCAAACTGTGGTGCTGGAGAAGACTCTTGAGAGTCCTCTGGACAACAAGGAGATCAAACCAGTCAATCCTACAAGAAACCAACCCTGAATATTCATTGGAAGGACTGATGCTGAAGCTGAAGATACAATACTTTGGCCATCTGATGCAAAGAGTTGACTTGTTGGAAAAAGACCTGATGCTGGGAAGATTGAGGACAGAAGGGAGCAACAGACAATGCAATCATTGGATGGTATCACCGACTCAATGAACAAGTTTGGGCAAACTCTGGGAGACAGTGAAGGACAGGGAAGCCTGGCGTGCTACAGTTCATGAGTTTGCAAAGAGTTGGACACCACTTAGCAACTGAACAATGAGCAACTTAGCATAAGCAACAGACTCAAGAGAATACTCCCTCCTCTCTGGTATTCAGTCTTGAAAAGTCTCTCAACTCAGCAAGACCACTAAGGAGAACTTTGGTTCAACTGTGCATTGCGATTCAGATAGTACTTCCATCAGAAAAGGTAATAGTAGAGTTTCCCTCATGTGTTCCCTTCTTTCAGAAATCACAGTCCTGTGCTACATTCAATATCTGAAAACAGGGATTTGGGTATGGTAGAAGTTGGAATCTCTGATCGCACTGCATGAAGCACATTCAATACAGCGATCCAGTCCTGCAATGTCTTCTCAGGAGGCTGGAGCTGTGAGGAACAGAAGCTGGAAATGGTTAACAGAACAGAAAAGGAAATTTTAAGGCTCATGCATGGCTCACAGGATAGTGGCAGGCTAGAGAAGCTGCTCAGGACTGTCTTTACAGGAACCACACCCAACATATGCCTCCGGACCTGCTCTGATGAGAAAACCACTTCTGGTATCATTGCTGCCAACAAATTCTAGATAGTCAGTGTATACAGTTGTCACTTCTGCACCAGGAACTCAATTACACCACAACCACCACCACCCACCCTATGTGCCACTTCCTGTATTCAGCACTGAATTGTGGACCCAGCACCAAAGCTGCAAGAGTGTGCTTTGTATTTAACTGTAGTCACTCCAGCTCTTGAGTCTGACAAGGAAAACAAGAGTCTGTAACAGCTTCCACAAGGGTGATCTTTTTTTTCTTCCCACCAAGACTTACAAAGTGGAAAATTCCCCAAATTCAAAATGTGCTTATAACATTCAGTGACCACAGGATCCACTATGGAAAAACCATCACCAACAAATCTTGGATGGTTTTCTGGCACTGTTAGAACTGAAGCCTGGAATAAAATCATTAATTTCATTTCAGGAAGATGGATCTATGATCCGACCTCCTTTGGACTTTACAGGAGGTGGCCACTCCCAGATCATAGAAGTATTCTGTACCAGCAGCCTCTAAGAAGTGTCTTTTTCTGTGATTCAGCAATGGTGGCAATGCCATCTGCTATAATGACTGGTCTCCTGACCTAGGCTGTAGCAAAAGATGGTTAGAAATAAAGACGGGAAAGCATTATCAAGGGTGCTTGAGCCAAAATTCTCAGAAGCTGGGATTTACTTCTGAGTTTCTAGTATGTAATGAGCTGGAAAAAAAGAAATCTAGATGTATTCTAGAAACATTACTAGAAATGAAACCAAGTGAGCCAGATGTTTTGGATTTTTTAAATCATCCTGATCATCAGGAACCACTGACCTTTAAGAAACTGCTGCAGTGTTTAAGCCATTAACATCTCAGCTAAAAAACTGTATAAGACATTACATCTGAGCCCTAAGGGAAAAAGGATGCAGATGGGAGGTTTTAAGGGTAGGAAGAAAAAGAGGAATAGGTACGGCACACAGTGTGATGCTGCAAAGGTGGGCCAGGTGGAGCCTGGGGAGCAGGAGAGCCCTGGGCAGTGAAGACGCTACAGTCTGAAGAGACTGGGCAAGTATGGAGGAAAAAAGCATAATGGAAGAGCAGAGGAGGGACTTGTTTGGTGGTCCAGTGGCTAAGACTCTGGGCTTCCAATGAAGGAGGCCCGGGTTCAATCCCTGGTCAGGGAACTAGATCCCACATACTGCCAACTAAAGATCCTGAGGTCTGCGACAGAGATTGAAGATCCAGTGTGCTGCAACTAAGGCCAAGTGCAGCCAAATAAATAAAAGAGCAGAAGGAAAAAGGGAAAAGAATGATTACCATTTTACCTCCTTGCCAATAACTCTAAGAAGGAAGTTTGAAGGGGAAAGGAGTACTTACTATCAGCCAAGAATTAGGGACTCACACAAAGCCTGGATTCAGGTACTAGCAAATCAACTGACTGAAATTTAAAACAAATCATAGATTTGACTTGGATCCTTCTCACCTCCCTCTTCCCTTGAAATTTGCTTTTTCTTTATTTCTAGTACAGCTTTGGGAGACCTTGAAACTTTGACTGTTGGCAACAATCCAGAGGTGATAGGTATTGTTGGTTGTCTCCCCAGCATATATCACTCCCTATGCCTGCTGTCCACTGTGCAGGAAACATAGAATTTGAGGGGGAATAAAACTCTGGCCTTGGGGCGGGTCCTGACAGGCCTAATAAGGATGGTTCCAAGCCCCTATCCCAGCAATGGCTTCTGGGACAGCCAGTAGCCCAGGCCCAAGGCAACGAGCATCTGACATTCTAATGGCCACCGTGATGAACTCACCTAATCTGATGAGAGGAAGTCCAAGAATTTTGTGTATTAAGTGAGTCAGGAGAAGCTCTCTCTCCTGCTGGGCAGTGTGGTAGATGGGTGGTAATGCCTGGACCTAGTATAACCATTCGTTTTTCAAGAGAGAAAGCAACTTAAGTAAGACGTTGATCCAGAGAGAAGAGAAAAACTGAGAGAAGGGCAGGAAAAAAACAGATTCAGGGTTTTGATCAAGCCATACTTGACGCCTGAGCTGCTTCTGGTTGTTTCAAAGAAGTCCAGACACTCCCTTTGCTGTTGAAACCATTTAGGGTTGACTTTCCTATTACTTGGAGCCCAAAGCGTCATGACACCAAATGATCTACTAGAATCCAGTTGTCCGTTTCTGGAGTAAATGAGAAGGGACACAAACAAAATGACAGAAAGTGAACACATTTTAGAAATGTATTTAGTGTCCTTCTGGAGTTCTACTCTCAGCTTGATTTAGGCAGTTGGTCACATGTTTGGTCACCAAGAGGAGATTGGTAAGTTTTGAAAAGTTAGGAAGAAACTTAAAGAAGTAAAGAGGATAAAACAGAGAAGATTTAAAAGGAAGAGAGAGAAGGGATATGTCAATGGAATCATAACATAGACACCTCAGAGTATCCCAGCCCTTGCCTGTGTTACCAAGCCCTGTGAACTTGGTCATCTAAACATCCTGCTACTCATGGCTTCCTCTTCATTTTCACAGCCACGCCTGATCCAGACCTCCATGATCTTTCTCCTCCTCACTTTCTCTGCACTCACTCTGGTCTCCTCTAAATCCATGTTCTATACCACTCCCAGAGTGATCATCATCTCAAAAGATAGCTCTAAACTTGTCATTTCCAACTGAAAACTTTTAATGCCTCCTTCATGTGGAACACGGGAAATAGCATGAGCTCAGACCAATCCTTTTGAAAGCTAGCCCTGCCACTTAGCAGCTACATGACTTTGAGTAAATGTCTTAATTTCTCTGTACAGCATCTATCTTGACTGTAGTGATAATACTATCATAGACAAGATTCCTTTAGTTACCAGTGACAGAAAACCAATCTACACCATCTAGGCAAAAAGGAAGGGAGGACTTATTAAGTGACCAACTAAAGCCCAGTAGTATACAACAGAGTTTCAGGGATACCCAGAATCAGGAACTCACAAATATCCTGTGTCATCCCTGCCACTTTTAAGGGGGATGGGTGGAGAGCATCTCTCTCCATTTTTGTTTCTCTGTGCATTGTTGCTTCATTTCCTTGGGTTGACTATTTTGTAAATGTCTTAAACATGAAGCAGGAATGACCCACTGCCTCTAGGCTCTTATCTTCCAGTTTAGTTAGTACCATTTCTGAATCCCAAATACAAACTTCTCCAGAAGGGTTCTGGTCATCCCATCTGGCGTCAGGTGCCCAGGGCTAATCAATGGAGGTCAAGGACAGGATGTGTAAGAGGGCACCTACCATTTAACCATGTGATCGGAACTTCCCTGGTGGTCCAGGGGTTAAGCCTCCATGCTCCCAATGCAGGGAGCCTGGGTGTGATTGTGTGCCACAACTAAAAGATCCTGCATGCCACAACTAAGACCTGGAGCAGCCGAATAAATCAATAGATAAGTGTTTTTAAAAAGAAAAAGAAAATAAACCACATGATCACAGAAAGAACATGTAACACAAGCAAAGGGTGTTGTTTTGGATAGAGAAGCCAATAGGTATTCTCTATGAATTTTATCTTGTGTGGTTATTTTGGGGGTGTAATAGGATGACCTATGAAATGAGCAGCAAATACCCAGGACAGTGCCTGGGCACAGTACACAGTGACAGCACACAGCAAATCCTCCTTTCCTCCCTTCATCACATCCTTACTCCCAGAGCCACTGTTTACCTAGCTAGTGCCTTTGTCTGGATAGCAAGGAGATCAAACCAGTCAATCCTAAAGGAAATCGACCCTGAATATTCATTGGAAGGACAGATGCTGAAGCTGAAGCTCCAATACCTTGGCTACCTGATGCAAAGAAATGACTCATTAGAAAAAGACCCTGAGCCGACTCACTGAAGGCAGGAGGAGAAGGGGATGACAGAGGATGAGATGGCCTCACTGAGTCAATAGACATGAGTTTGAGCAAACTCTGGGAGATAGTGAAGGACAGGGAAGCCTGGCGTGCTACAGTCCACAGGGTGGCAAAGAGTCTGACACAACTTAGTGAATAAACAACAATAACAAATAGAAAAAGATGTCCCTCTGTGGGTGAATGCCACCCCACAGGCACAGGTCTGATAAGCAGAAGTTGCATCTGTGATAAGAAAAAAGTGCCCCTTCTTCCCATGTACACAGCCTTAGGCCAGGATCATGGCTTCGTGGGTATCATGTGGGTCTTTCTAGATATATTTTTCCCTTTGCCTTTGTGCAGTGCACAGACTTCCCAGCCCAGGTTGGCCCTGCATGCCCTTAACAAGGCATCCAGAGGCCCATGGCCTGGTAGTATCACACAGTTCTCAATTAAATACAAACCAGTTCTTTCACATCACTAATCCTGCACTCTGTCCACCCTACATGGCTCCCCATTCCCAAGAAGTTGTGTGTTGTTCCTTCTTGCTGCCTTTCCCAGGCATTCTTATATTATCTTACTCCTATTAGCCTATTAAGCCCCAGGCCAGTGACACCCTTCTGCACACCCAGAGCTAGGTACTAACAGCCTCTCTGCACTTCCCAAAGACTGTCCTTCATGCCTTACCATAGCACTGAACACATTATATAGTACTTATCTGTTGAGATCTGTTTGGTCCTTCTAGCTAACCTATCAGTGGGCTGACCTGGGCATCTGGGATAATACTCCCCTCTGCCTCCTACTCCATATACAACTAGTAGAATCAACCCAGAGCTTGAAGTACTCCTGGCAGTCTGTTTTGGCTTTTCTATGGCCAAAGGATGAGGTCATGATCATCAATGAAGTCACCACTGCATGATTCATCTGACATCAGTTCCCCACTTGGAATGTCCTGGTATTCCCAGAACTTCTCCTTAAGGATCCAGAACCTGGAGACCCTTCCATCTGTCCAGGTTTTGGAACTAATCATCCAGCTCTCTGGATCCCCAGTAAATATCTGCCCTTCTGAAAAGCAGCAAAAGAACTGAGAGGCTGGAGTCTTGAATGGAGGAAGCCTCCATCCTCCCAGTCCTGGGACTGACCTCATTATCCCTCATAAAAGCCTTCCCCATGTCTCTAGCAACTGGCCCAAAGCCTTTACCAGGATATTTCAGAGCATGTTGTAAAGAGTTCTAGAGGTGTCAAAGGTGAGCCTTGATCTCACCCTATGGATGAGCTCACATTTACAAATGAGAAACCTAAGGCCCCAAGAAGAGGGGTGACATGCTCCAGGTCACACTGCTAACTACTGTCAGTCAGTTCACTTGCTCAGTCATATCTGACTCATTGCGACCCCATGGTCTGCAGCATGCCAGGCCTCCCTGCTCATCATCAACTCCTGGAGCTTACTCAAACTCATGTCCATTAAGTCGGTGATACCATCCAATCATCTCATCCTCTGCCGTCCCCTTCTCCTCCTGCCTTCAGTCTTTCCCAGCATCAGGGTCTTTTCCAATGAGTCAGCTCTTCATATCAGGTGGCCAAAGTATTGGAGTTTCAGCTTCAGCATCAGTCAGTTCCAATGAATATTCAGGGATGGTTTCCTTCAGGATGGACTACTGTCAGAGTTGGAACCAAATGACCTCTCTCAGCTGAGAGTATGCAGTAGTTCCTTAACCTCTCTCAACAGACACCTTTCAGAATTCTAGTCCCAGCAAATGCTGCCTGAAGAAGTGGTCCTGCAGGCAAAGGAGGCAAGTCCTCCTTTCTTCCCCTCTAGAAGCAAGTGGCAGAGACTGGCCTTGAACCGAGATCTGACTTCAAGACACTGAACTGCCTTGCTTTACGGGTCTTTCAGATTGACTGCATAATCTAAAGCAGCTGGCGATCTAAGTACTCACACTCAAACACGACGCAGGGGTCTGGTGAGATATCCAGTGGGACTCCACAAGAAACTTCTGAAAAGCCAGGATGTCTTTCAGGACAATGGAAATCAGATTTGGGATTTGAGAGTTGAGGCCTCAGAAGCATGACTGGCGTGAGGACATAACCAACCGAGCATTTCCCAAGGTGTGTTCCCAGTACCTGAATGCTGGAAAGAGGTGGAGACCTTTGGGATAACCGCTTCACCTGTCTGCGTCTCAATTTGCTTACCTACAATCTGAGAGGGATCTCAGGGAGACTGTATGGTTGACCTCTGCGGTGCCTCTCAACACAGCGTTTTCTGATCCTGTGAATTGATGACAGGAAGCGATTTATCTCCTGTCAGCAAGGGGAGGGAGGGTGTGGTGTCAATGTGGAGTGTATCGTCCCCACCTACCCTCTCCTCCAAGGCCTAAACTTAAAAGCAGCACTTTTGGCCAGTGAACAGATGGGTGTTTCCAAGCTTCGTCCAGGCGGGAGGGCAGGGGTTGTCGCCTGGCTCACCGGCCACGTCTTTGAGCTCTGGGATGTATCACTCCTCAGGGATCCCAACCTAACACCTTCGAGGGATACTGGGACTATAAAGGGGCCTCAGAGAATGTCGCCTCTAGGGGGAGCACAGGTACAACCGCAGCATCCAGAGTCACCCAGTCTACCTTTTCTGGCTGTTTGAGGGGGTGGGGGGGGGTGGAGAGTGCGTCAATGGTTCAAGATGCTGTAACTCCCTTAGTCACCAGTTTCATAGCAAATGATTCAAGCTCTGATGTGGACAGCATGGGTTGGGTTGGTGGAGGGGAAGGAGTGGAAACCAAGCCTCAAGTCAGGAGTTCCTACTTTCCAGCTCGGGGACTACTGCCACCCCTCCCCCGTCAACCCCGTGCGCCCGAAAACACAATTTTTTTTTCCAAACTCTTTTGGCATTTCTTCCTTCCCGATTTCTAGTTCTATTGTGCATTTAGAGGCTGATAGAATGGATCCTGCCTTCCGGATGGAGTTTAAATATATATGAATAATTTTGCAAGACTATTGCGTCATCATAAGAGTCGTCGTGGTCCCCCAAGAGGGCTCCACGTCTTCTCCCAGCTTCGGGGCCTTGGGACGCTTCTGGGCGCTGCGGGCACTTTCGCGAGGAGCCCTCGGCTCCGCCCGAGCGCGGGTCTCTCGGCCCCCCTCCCCCAGTCTCACCTTCCTCCCCGCTACGCTGCTCCTCGGCTCCTCCTCCACGCCCCCTCCCCGCAGCCCTCGCGCGGAGCCAAGCTAGGGTGAGCCGGCAGGGCAGAGCGGCGGCTGCGGGCGGGGCGCGGGGCTCTGGAGCGGGCGGGCGGGGGCGGGAGGCTGGCTGCCCGCAATCGGGGGAGGCGCCTGGGCCCGCCCTCCTCCGGGGCCCAGCGGGGAGGGGGCCCCTGCCCGGCGCGGGGCGGGGTGAGCCGCCTGGCCCCTCCCCTCTGCTGCCCTCCCCAAAGTTGCCGTCTCCCCCGGGGCCGGCCAGTCTTATGATCCAGTGGATCCTCCTGGGGAGGCCGGGCCGGGGAGAGGGCGCGGGCGCCGAACGGTGGGGGCAGCGGGCGGGCGCGGCCACCGGGGCCCGGGCGAGGATCCGGGCAGCGACCGAGGCGGCGGC
Organism: Antilocapra americana; assembly: GCA_007570785.1. Lineage (NCBI taxonomy): Eukaryota > Metazoa > Chordata > Mammalia > Artiodactyla > Antilocapridae > Antilocapra > Antilocapra americana. The sequence goes on from ML664199.1 coordinate 9,538,140, forward strand.
AGCGCCCCGGGCCCGTCGCCCCCTCCCCTCGGGCGGGGGGAGCCGCTGCATGGGGCCGGGGGGTCGGCCCTGCTGCGCTGAGCGGCGGCGGCGGCGGCGGCGGACCCCCCAGGCGAGCTGGGGCTAAGCCCGGGGCCAGGGCGGGGGCTCCGGGGGGACCATGCCCGGAGGCCGGCCGGCCGCAGCATGGCTCACGGGCCCGGCGCGCTGATGCTCAAGTGCGTGGTGGTCGGTGACGGGGCGGTGGGCAAGACGTGCCTACTCATGAGCTATGCCAACGACGCCTTCCCGGAGGAGTACGTGCCCACCGTCTTCGACCACTACGCAGGTAAGCTTCGGAAGTGCTGACTAAGGGGCAGCTCCCCAGGCCGGGAACTTTGGAGCAACTTTGGCTGAGCCCCCTCGCCGCCTCCCCTGCGTGCGCTCCCCGCCCCTCCCCCGCCGCGCCCTCCACTGGGCACCCGGCCCCACCCCCAGGCTATCCCTCGGCAGCCCCCTTGCCAGCTGGACCCACCCCTCTTCCCACCCCGCCCCCCCAACCCCGCGCCCAGTCCCGCGTCCCGGCGCCCGGCACTTCCCAACCCGCTCGGTGCTCCGGGCCGACCTCCTTGACCTTCCTACAGTCGCCTTCCGAACAGTCTCAAACCCCGAGGGGGAAACGTGGCTACGAGACTTAGGAGAAGGGAGTGGGCAGCTGGGGGCCACTTCATCCCAGCCTCACCCCCACTTCACCATGAGCCTGGGAAAAGGGGTGGCATCTCCCTGGGAGTTCCCGCCTGCGAGCGCTAGTTTGGGAGGGGAGGGTCTTGATGGGGAACAGAATTACCCCAGAGCCTAGGTAATTGAGCTTCTCTCCCCGCCCCCACTTCTGCCCTTGCAGTCAGCGTCACCGTGGGGGGCAAGCAGTACCTCCTGGGACTCTATGACACAGCGGGACAGGTGAGTGTCTTGGCCCTGGCCAACACCCCCATCCCTTTCCCCAATTTCGGGTGGTCGCAAAGAGCCTTTAGAAACTGAGGTGTCTAGGAGCGAGGGTGTGTCTGCGAGGGTCCCTCTGGATCAAGTATTTCTTTGAGTCAGCACATTGGGAAAAAGATAAAACCTCAGCAACAAAGGCAGACCAGCCCACCCCATGTGACCCCCTGGGCTGAAAGTTTTTGCCTGTGTGTGCCTTCTGTGTGGTGCCTGGTGTGTGGGTCCCAACTCCTGTTGCAAAGTGGCAGCAGCCAATCCTGAAGCGCCCTTATTTTTAGTTGCAGATGACCAGGTCTCCCCTCACAGCCTTTGTCTGGTCCCTCATTGGTGAGTGGTCTGCCTGCCTGAAGAGCCTGATTGGTGGGAAATGGCATCATCTAATATGATGGGAAGGCATTTGGTCCTGGTTATGTTTATTACAACATCATTGCACTCTGGGACTCAAGTCCCTGAAAACGTAATTTGTGGTGTTACTGAGGACCACAGGGAAAAAAAAGAAGAAACAACAACCAACCAGCCACTCCCTGGGGCAAGGAGAGGAAGGAAGGGTTAGGAGTTCAGCCTGAACCTTGGAGGAAGAGCTTTTGTTGTGTTGTTCTCTAGGAAGGCCAGGTGACTTTGTCTGGGTTTTCTTTGGTAGAGATCACTGTGCAGAAAGAAAATGCACCCTCCTCCTGTCAGCCTCTAACCATTAACTGGCAAATTAGACGTGGCTTCTGAAGGGTTGAAGTCTTCCTTCTGACTCTGTCCCAGCTCCACCCTTTTCCCAAACCCACTTTTGCTGTGGGCCTAAGATGTGTGATGAAGTTTTGCAAAATCCAGCCCTGTGATTAGACCTGAAAATTCAGATGGAAGTTTCTACATGTCATCCTTGAGTTCTTGAGGACATGTGGGCAGCTGAGGGCCTTAGAGAGTATTTGTAGGGAATGTCCAACAGTACAGTTTCCTTATGCGTAAGATGGGGTGTAAAAAATTCAGACCATTCCTCTGGGCATATATTATATGCTAGCTAGTGTTGAGTCTGGCACATACTTGCTAGGTCAATAAAGAGGAGGTTTTCTTTGTAACTCGTCTAGATCTGGGTTTCAGAATTGTAGTATCAGGTTAACTTCTGGAAAATGTCTTCTGAGGGGGCACCTCAATGTGACCTCTCGTTTCTGTACTGTGAAGTTACTCAGAGAGAGACTGTTAGAATAGACTCTATAGAATAGTCTCAAAAGAGAGACTGTTGGCAGAGAGAGGTGCCTAAGGCCACCTCCTCTCACCAAACTGACCCAGGTCAGTATAACCGGTTCTTTTTAGATTTTTTTTTTTAATGTGGACAGTTTTTAAAGTCTTTATTGAATTTGTTACAATATCGCTCTGTTTTATATTTTGAGTTTTTGCCCGGAATCATATGGGATCTTAGCTCCTGATTAGAGATAGAACCTGCACTCCCTGCATTGGAAAGCAAAGTCTTAACCTCTGGACCACCGGAGAAGTCCCAGTATAACCAGTTCTTAGCTTTCCAGGGCCGCTTTTCATTACTTGCCTTGTAGCAACTCCTTCTGTCATGGACAGCAAGAGGCAGAACCCATTCAGTCAAATAAGACCAATGTTTAAGTAGTACAGCTGGTAAACAACAGGTTGAAATGAAAGGAGAGAGGTTTTTAAGAACCGTCTCTAATTTTAACTTCTCTCATTAGTGCCTCTTCCCTTTTCTTTGTTACTTGTCACCATGACTGTTTTTTGACCACGAGCCCTATTCAATAGGATGTGTATATGTCAGAGCTGTTCTGTGCACATTCAAATCTAACTAATATTTGCTGACTTTCTTCTATTGTACATATAGCCCAGAGTCATCCACGTGCAAATATTATATCATCTTCTCCACTAAACAACCCCATGAGATAAGTGATCCACTATCTTTGCAGATAAGGAAAGGGGCTCAAAGAAGCTAGGTTGCTGATCTAATGTCACACAGCTACCAAAGGGTGTTGCTGGGGTTAGGACATGGGTCTGAATCTGCCCTAGTTAGAGGTGGTTATATACACAGGAAGCCATGGGAGGTACTGAGATACCTCCAGGGTTGATTGAGTTGCTTGTGTGTCTGTAGACATGGTCCCTGGAGTCTTCACAGCTATTCTCTGAGTGGGGGTTATATGCCAGTCCTGCAGAGGAAAGAACCCAGGTCCAAAGAGTCAATTGCTCTTTCGAATGGAGATTGTAAGCTGTATACCTAGTGGGATCAACCTACCAGTGATTAAAGTTTACTGTTTTTACCCAGTAGTGGATCACCTATTCTGTTGACCAAGAAGTGGACTAGGCCCCCTTGGTGTTTCTCCCAGTGTCTAAGACTTCTTAACAATAATTCATCTTTCAGCATCCAAGCATTTATTACTAATAAGCAGTCTTAGCAACATACTCCTCAATGAGATTAAATGAGCGCCCACTTCGTACCTGTGTGTGTCTGTGCTCAGTCGCTTCAGTCATATCCGACTCTTTGCAACTCTCTGGTACCTAGCCCTGCACTAAGCATCTGGGGGCTACAGAGAATAAATTTAAGATAGGGATCTGCCATGGCCAGTGACAGCATAGGTGGAAGTGTTTGAATTAGACGCCATGTGGGCTATATAGGAGGTACTTGTGTTATACTTGGGCATTAAGGCCTCATGCCTTTATGAATTGATATCAAATTAATCTTACAATAAAAATAGTGATCAACAAACACATATACATATATAGAGAAATTTTAAAGTCTAATGGGCACCAGAAAAAAGCCCATGGGCTTTGGAACCAAATTAGCTTGGGCCCAGATCTCTACTTGGCTGAACTGTCTTGTGATTCTTACCACATTATTAACCTTCTTTGTCATCTAGTAAAAATGTAGATAGTTAAAATCTGCACTGCAGTCTTGTAGGCCAACTTAAATTGTTTAATGTGTAGAAAAGCAGCTGACACTATCTTCATTCATAGTAGTGGATGTGTAATAAATATTTGGAGAAATTACTATGCTCCACTGTGGGCAGTTTTGTGGGATGAGGGGGTCGCAGGTGGAAGAGGGCAGTGTGTTATACTTGGAGTTGACAGAAATTCTACTAGGATGCCAGATCCTGGAGCCTTTTAAGTGGAGCTGTGGTGCCAACTTTGTACTTCAGAATTCCCACAGTCCCCATCACTACCCATGGGCACAGCTGAATGCTCCCTTCTCTAAATGCCCTGTCAGATGGTTTTCCTTTCTCGATCAGAACCTACATCCCCAATGATAGAACTCTTAGCAAAATAAAGAGTTCAGTGTAGAATTTGAGAACCAAGTGGGATATGTAGGTTTCAGTTGATGCTACTTTGGGAGATAGGTTGGGATGGGGAAGGAGCTCATAGCACTTTCAGATGTTCACTTGTGGGTACTTCCCTGGTGGTTCAGTGGTTTGGATTCTGCACTTCCAATGCAGGGGGCATAGGTTTGATCCCTGGTTGGGGAACTAAGATCCTACCTGAGGCCAGAAAAAATTTTTTTAAAGTTTTAAAAAATAAAGTACAATATTCACTTGTGTACTTGGGTGCTGTCTGTATTTGAGTCATAGCAACAGCACCTTCCTCGGATTGGTTGGGACTTCTAGTCTGTGCACCTACTCTTGTGTTCCCTCTTAAAAAAATATATTAATTTTTATTTTTTAGCTACCCTGTTTAGCATGTGAGATCTTGGTTCTCCAACCAGGGATCAAACAGAGCCCCCTGCATTGGCAGCATGGAGTCCTAACCACTGGACCACCAGGGAAGTCCCGTTGGGTCCCCTCTTTGACCCCAGTCGAGTTCAAAGCCATGTAACAATGGCCCAATTTATATATTAAAGAACATATTAGAACAATTCAAGAGATGGCTGTAGCAAATGACCTCTTGCCTTCCAGAGCAGGCAGTTCCCCGCTTCACCTCTGCTGCTGGCAGAGAGAGAGAGAACATGAGTGTGATGGGCAGTGTTAGTCCGGTCATGTGCTCTGCCTGGGCGCATCCCTCAACACCACCTGCATTAGGCCAAAGGGAAGCCCCCCCCCCGCCCCCCTCCCCGCCCCTTGGCCAAGACCCTGGATGGCCCAGGAGTAGGCCAATATTTTACTGCCAAGCTTTTCACAGTGGAAGTTGAGGACACTCCCTCTTCCCTGGGGCCTGCTGGAGGGTCTGGCTTCCGGCCTGGGCCTCTGTAGGGCTTCTGCTTTCTTGCCCGGCTTTCAGGGCTCTGAGGTCGGCTCTGCAGCCTCTGTCTGCTCACAGAGGGGCTAGAGGGTGAGATTTTTCCCTCCTGCCTTTGTACAGGGATCTTGGGGGAAGTGGAAAGGGCTCTGGCAGATGAGCCGGTGGGAGCTGCCTGGCAAGCTGCTCTCCGGCACCCGGCTGATCTCTTAATCCTTGGCAGGAAGGCAGAACTCGATACTTTGAAGAGGGAAGGATAGATGCCCAGTTTATCCCAGATCCCAGAATACCCACACTCAAGAGGGTGTGTGTCGGGGCTGAGTTTGGGTTCCAAAGAGTTCCAGATTTACTCACTGCCTCAGTGCGTACACATCCATATGTGTGCTTTGGGGTGCACTGTTGCTATATGTGTTAACTTGAACCACACAAGTTCAAGGATGCATACAAGAGAGCTATAAATACCTTAGCTCAGGTGTCCCCCGGGGGGTGGTTCAGGGACAGGCGAGGTCTGTTTCTTACTTGTCGCAGCCTAGCAGCTGTGGCTCCCTTGCAAGCCCTCTGGGTGCCCAGGAAAGCACTCCCCTTCCAGAAGGGAATCTCCAGGGCCGGCAGCCTGGGAATGTCCCGCCTTCTGGAATGCCCTGCCTTCAGTGTTGCCTTGGGCAGCACCCAAGGGCCTAGGGTCACAGGAAGAGGGAGGGGAAAGCCCAGGGAATTGCCACTCAGGGAACACCTCCTGCCTTCAGGCCAGCATCCTCACGAAACCTCCCGAGGTGGACTCTTGCCTGCTGAGGGAGTTGAAGGAGCGGGCTTGTGAAAACCAGACCCAGAGAAAGGTTTTCCTTAGTTTGGAGGGGTCTGTGGGAACATGAGTGGGACTCAGGAAGCGCCTCCTCATGTCTCCAGGCCCCCAGGCCCCTGTACCCCTCACTCACCCTGAGGGGCCCAGGGGGCAGAGTGTGACAGGAGCTGCGGTGCCCCCCTCAGACATCAGCCGCAACAGGGGAGACACCGGCACTGAGCACCCTGGTTTCCCTTAGTAACCCACTCTAGATTTGTCATCTCTGCGTTTTGCTAACCTTTTTAGAAGCTATTTATATCTCTAGCCTGCACTGCATCATAGAGAATGCTGGTTTCCCCCTCCGCCTGGGGAAGGTGGATGGCCTTTTTTGGCTCCAAAGCCTTTGCGGTGGCCAAAGGTCCTGTGTCCCCCGTCTTGGGACTCTGATATAGGTTTGGGATGCGGTCCTCTGATCCATCTGGCTTCACTTCTGTCCTGATTCTCTTGAAGCCTGGTGACGTTTACGCTCTGGGAACCAAAGCTTCGCAGCAGGTGTATCAGGAACGGTGTTACAGGTGTGCCCAGATACCATCCGCTTGGCTCTGGGGGAGCGGGGCAGTGTGCAGCCTTCAGGGGGCTGAGCAGATGCGGTCCTTTCTATGTGTGCCAGGATGGGAAAAAGGTGGGAAGCACTGCTTTAAAGCTCATGGGTCAGAGGCCTTATGGGGAGCTGGGTGTTTGCGGTTTTGTTGTGGAATTTGGGGTTTCAAGAGATGAGCCCTAATGGTATTAAAACAACACAAAACAGAGCCACTCTCCACGGGGCTGTCAGTTTCTAGCAATGACACATGTGTTGGCAGCAGCTGGTACTACTGAGAGGCCTCAGACACAGAATAGCAATGTTCAAGGAGGAGGAAAGAGAGGCTGTTACAAAGAAACTAAGCCCAGGACCACACATGTCTTTAAAATTTGTGGGCCTCAGCTGAATTTCTTTTCAGTCAGAGGGCTTGGTTTTGCCCTAATTTGGCGTGCTTGGGTCAAGGAGCAGCTTTCCTTGCCCTCAGCAGTTTGCTGTTCCTCTTTTAGTTTCTGGCAGACAGCTGCTTTGCCCAAGGAAGCGAGGGGAGACCCAGACAGGGAGGCTGCGCACGGTGGCAGGCTGGCCACAGCGAGCCGTCTGAGCCCCCCCTCAGGTCTCCCAGCCCTCCTGAGTTCAGTCCTTCCGAATCCACTGCCTGCAGGTCTGGCTCCATTCCGTCTAAGCTTCATGAGGACAGGCAACTGTGTTTCCTTTTCTCCACCATGTTTCCAGCTCATAGCCCAGTGTCTGGTGCGTGGTATGCCTACAATGAATATTTCTTAAATATTCCCATTTGGCTGTCAACCCATTTCTACTAAAAGGTTAACCAAAGACTAGGGTTATTGCTCTTAAATAAGAGCCTCTGGCATACCCCCTTTCTTGGGGAAAAAAAAAAAGCTTTGTAAATTTAGTAGGAGTCTCTTAAGTTTCAAAGGAGTGACAGGCATGTAGGTAAGCAGCAGGCCAACAGTGTTATCCCCCCTTCGGACCTTGGGGGCCTTTAGTATCACCTGTGGGTCCATCCCCCAGTGCTGTCTCAAGCATCTTTCCTGAGGCTTCTCAGTCTCAAATCCCCTGAGGAGGAGGCAGCTTGGCAGTAAATGTATGGGTATTGGATTATCTGGAACATCTTTGAATCCCGCTCCTCCTTTCTGTGAGAGCATCAGGAAGCCCGGCTTCTTCCCTTCCTATAAAGTAGGGAGATAATGGCCACCTTGCAGGGTTCCATCAGAGTTAGAGATGGTCCCAAATGGCCTGGCACTCAGTCTGTGACAATGGTCCAGGCCGGCTTTGGGGGTTTCACCCCAGTTCAGTTCAGCTGCTGTTGATTCAGGGCTGGCTCTGTGTGTCAGTCTCCTGGGGGAGGAGAAAAGGGGGATCAGATGGCATAAAGGTCCACCTATGCAATAGGGAACACTCTGCGTGTGAAACCGAGTGCCACATGGTCCCAACTGAGAGGAGGTGGTCCAGACGAGCTTTTGGAAGTTGTTGGCTTGCAGGAAGAGATAGAAGGTGGCACAGTACGCTGGTTACAATGGTGGGCCCCCACATTGGACTGCCAGGATCCACTTCTCAACAAGGGTCTTGACCTCTCAAAACCTCAGTTTTCTTATCTATAAAATGGGGATTATAAAATCAAATCAAAGCTTTCCAGCTCCCAAGTAAGGGATTTTTCTCAGCCTCAAGGCATCTGGGTAGGGCCTAGGATGGACAGCCGTGGGCTCAGGTTGCCCCTTCCAGCTCAACCAGCCTGACCTCAGTAAGTTACCCCAAGGCCTCTCTACCCCACCCACTGTGTGCTGAACACATACCTCTTTTGGAGTGAAAGCCTGAGAAGCAATGGACTAAATGGGGTCACATGGGCAGAGGGGCATGGAGAACTGATATTCTGGGTAGAGAGGAAGAGCATGGGGAGTGCAGGCATGGGGTGTCCCAAATGTGTCTTTTTATGGTACCCCAGATCCCTGCTATCAGTGTCAACATGTGGAGTAGGGATGAGTACTAAATTATGGAGTTTTTCACCTGGTAAGTGACAGCTTAATAATTAGAGAGATAGTAATCTGGTGCTGCGGTGCTTGTTGATTTTAATAGAGCAGAACATGGGGGAAGGGGCTGCTGTTTCATTTCCAGTGACTGAGTAGAGGCCTAGCCACCTCTTGTCCCCATCCCCACACTAGCCAGCCCTTTCCAGACTGAGGGTAGACTCTGGGCTTCGATAATGACACCCTTGTCATTGAATGGTATTCTTATAGGGTACAAAGCACGTTTCGTGTCATGCCTCCGTGAGGCCTCTCACCTGCTCTGTGAGTAAAGAAAGCTGGTTGCTGTTGTCTCCTGTGCAGGGTCAGGGAAGTTAAGTAACTTGTTCATACCACAACAGCTGATAAAAGGCAAAATGAAGGTTGCGGGCCAGACTGCCCAACTCCACGGCCTGGGTTCTTTCTGTTAAATCGCTCACATGAATCAGCTCGATGGTGTTATATGTCTCCTTTACATCATGTACACTCCATTGCTATTTCATTTGACAGTGTATTCCAGGCCTGTTGCTTTGCTGGATGGAAGAGTGGGTGGGATGGTATCTATAGTTGGGACACCAGGGGCTGCTGCTGAAGTGGCCCTTAAAGAGACCCCCACCGCACCCCTGGGAGCTTAAGGGCACTTTGTCCATTTGTTCATTAACTTCCATTCTTGCTGAAAAAGAGGCCGTCCCCTGCGTGGTACTGCCGGCTGCCCTATCAGTGAGGCTGTGGAAGAAGCTTCGTGCTGGCGCCTGTATCGCCTCTTCCCAGGAAGGAGGACCAGGCTGTGCTTGATGCCCCTTCATGTTGTCACCCCCGCTCGCCTGCCAGCCCTGACTTGACTGGAGTGTGTGTGCCGCGGCTACTGGGCAGGGCCGTGACAGCCAGCCAATGGCAGGTGTCTTTTCCATCCCATAGGGGCTGCCCCAGGCTCTTCTTTTCTCCTTTTAGGAGTTTTCTTATTTCAGTAAAAATTGCTGTTTTCAACCTGTTTGTCCGTCTCCCATCGGGTATGCTCTGGATGTGCACCCAGAGGCTCCCTCTGCCACCTGCACATCATTTTGCCTGCCTTCCTGAGTATCCTGTTGATACCTCTGCTCCTGCATCCCACAGCCTGCGCTACATCCCACCACTGAGGCTACCAGGACTAGATGAAAACATTCCTTCCCTCAGTCAGCAAGCATTCCTTGAGCACCAGTCTAGGCCACCAGTACCTGTGCAGAGCTTACACTACAGGTCAGGCCCTGCCCCCAGAAGCTCACAGTTCAGCAAAAGGGGCACGGGAGTAGGTGCCTGTTCATCAGGGGGCACGGAGGGGGCTGGGTTCTGTCCTTCACAAGCAATGAACTGCTAAGAGCTAAGCTGACTAGGAGTCTCCAGGTCGATTTTAGGTGAAGGAAGTGCCAGGTTGGATTCGTACATGTACTTCATGCTCAGCAAGGGTTTGAATTACTACGTGGGTGCGTGCCAAGGTGCTTCAGTCATGTCCGACTCTTTGCAACCCTAGAGGCTATAGCTGCCAGGCTCCTCTGTCCGTGGGACTGTCCTGGCAAGAATACTAGAGTGGGTGGCCATGCCCTTCTCCAGGAGATCTTTCTGACCCAGGAATCGAACCCGAATCTCTTGTGTCTCCTGCGTTGGCAGGTGGATTCTTTATCACTAGCGCCACTTGGGAAGCCCTTGAATTAAACTACACAGATTCTCAAATGTGGTCCTCGAGCCAACATGTGTCTCCTGGTAATTTGTTAGACATCCAGATCTTAGGCTTCAACCCAGACCTCCTGAATCAGAAAATCTGGGACAACTCTGGTATAACAGGCCCTGCAGGTGATTCTGATAAAACTGAAATTTCAGAGCCACCATTAATGAATAACCGTGAACCTCATGGACCTCCTCATAGCAAGCCACCTCCCGTCCCCCAACACGTGTGTATACACATACACATACACACATGTGCTGTAAACCTGCTCTACTTACACATTGTCTTCAGAGTGCGGGTACATAACTTATTCATCTTTTAACCCCCCTATCCATCCAAACACGCCTGCACACACCCTCATCTCTAGTCCTTTACATGTGGTTGGGACACTCTGTATATGTTGGGATGAACTGAATCATTCAGCCACTGGTGCTGCCTTCGTCACTTGTCTGGTGGAGATGGGGCCAAGGAGTATCAGCAGCAGAAAACAGAAGCAGAACTTCTTAAGCTGCCCTTGGCTCCGGTGGTATGCTCCCTGGCCCAGGGTGTGCACACATAGGCTCCATGAGTCTTCTTTGATGAAACCCAAGTGTCAAGCCGTGTTCTCCCCTGTAGTGTAAGCAGCCAGACGGATTTGAAGCTCAGGCCCTGCTGTGTTCACTGTAGCTGAGGTTAGCACTCTGGGAGGTGACAGGCCCGTCCCTGAGGACAATGCTGGTTCGGTTTGTGCTAAATTAGCTACAAAGCAACAGGTGGGCATGACATCCTTTTGTATTGAAACTCTCCAGGCAGGTCACTGGGACAGGCCGGTACTCAGACACTCTCCTCAGTTGTAATTACTTTTCAGGCTGACCATGGCTTTCTGTCTAAGTGTCCTCCTCCTCCATTCCCCTTCCCTTAACCTACTTTTGAATTCCTCCTTCATTCCTTTCTTTCTTCCTTCTTTTTTCCCTCTTTTGCTCTTTCTTCTTTTTTTCAAAACCTGTTCCAATGTAGAAAGACGATCCTTTTTCAAATGGCTTAATGGTTGGGATTATAAATGAGTTGGCTCAAGTGTGCCCCCTGTAAGAGCTGCCACTGAGGGAAAGCATTTAATTCTTATTGTCCAGCTTGATTAAAATTCCATTTACCCCAGCTTAATTTTCAAAGAGCTGTCCTTCCCAGTTAGCTGATTAAGGGTTCATAATTAAGGTGTTTCTTGTGACCTCCCTAGCCCTGGAGGAATGGGGAAGGGCTGGAGGTGAGGGTTTCTTGCAGTCTTCAGACAGGGGCCTTGTCTGGCAGGAGGGAGTTTCTGGTCTTTATCCAGTCTGCAGAAAGTGAGGTCCTTCTGAGGCCCAGGCATCCCATGAGCTCCTCCTCTGAGGCTCCAGCCCTCTTAAGGATTGAACTCCTTCTTTGAATTTCAGCTGAGGAAATCATCTGTAGGCTCTCAGCCCCCAGATGGTAAGCCCTGGGAATGGGGGAGGAGCAGGCTGCAAGTGGCACATACACTCAGCACAGCTCACAACCAGGGGTGTGTTGGATTTAGGGGACTCTGTCAGAAAGATAAGCATGGAAAAGTACTTTTCCCATGACTCCACATCTCCTCCATCAGCTCATTTCAGAGGAGATTCTGATCTGTCTGGGTGTTATTGAAGTTCTTTAAAATCAGGTTATAGGTGGTCATTGTAATGTGCTGCCCACTGAAGCGCAGTAGAATTCATTTCTTAACTCATGGATGCCATTAGCAGAAAGGCTTCCAAGTCTATTTGGATAAAATACTGGACAGGATGTGTGCTGTTCTCCAGCAAGCCTGGGTCTATAGGAACCCTTGAGTGTGTTTTATGTTCGGTGTCCCTCTGTTAAAAAGCAGGGGGTTAGTGGGGAGCCCGGACATCTTGCTGCTGGGTCAGGCATTGTGGAAACATCAGTCTAGGCAAGCTGATATTATGAGCAAAGCGATTCCTCACAAGTTTCTCATGGGCCAGACTGCTTGATGTATAAGTTTACTCCTCTTTCCTTTTTAAAAGTTGAGGTATTATTCATATTCAGCAGGTTTTATGCATTCACAAAGTTGTATAGCCATCACCACTATTTAATTCCAGAACACATTCTCATCACTCCCCAAAGAAACCCTCTACCTACCACTACTCTCCATTCTCCCCTCCCCCTAGCTTTTAGCAACCACTAATCTGCTTTTTGTCCCTGTGGATTTGCCTATTCTGGACACTTCATACAAGTGGAATCATACAAGATGTGGCCCTTGTGTCTGGTTTCACTTAGCATCACGTTCTTAAAGTTCACCTATGTTGCAGAGTATACCAGTACTTCATTTATTTTGTGGCCAAATAATCCTTGCCTGTCCTTTTCATTCCTGACAAGTCTTCATTACATGAACATTCTGCCTGAACCCTGGAAACCACTTTCTGAAGTTCTGCTGGTTGTGTACTTCTGGTGCTGTCTTCACCCCAGCCTCCAGAAGGGGTCGGGGCTGGTCTCCCTCTACTCTTCCAGTGTTCCAGTTCTCCTGTTGCCTGTGTTCATAATCCTCCCCCACCTCCCACCATCCACACCCTTATGTCTTTATCCTTTAAGTACATGAGTATCTGTTAAATATAGGTGACAGTGAGGAACATAAAGATCCATCAGATAGGATTCTTCCTCTGTAGGAGCTTAGAGTCTATTGCAAAGAGAAGATGTATACTATGAAAGTGAAAAAGTTGCTCAGTAGCGTCCCACTCTTTGTGATCCCATGAACTATACAGTCCATGGAATTCTCCAGGCCAGAACACTGGAGTGGGTAGCCTTTCCCTTCCCCAGGGGATCTTCCCAACCCAGGGATCGAACCCAGGTCTCCCGCTGCTTGCCTGGAGCCTCCCAGAGAGCTCAGCCCTCCATGGGGCCATTGAGACTTAGAAACCTGATTTCGCTGAGGCATTCACACATCATCAGGTCCATGGGTCTGATTTGTGTTAATTCATAGAGATCCAGATACAAGCAAGGCTGTGGAGGGATTAACTTACCATGTGGCCTCATTGGAAAAGTGGACACAAGCCATAAACCAGTAGCTCACAAGGAAGAAAAGCCAATGGCCAATGAAAACAATATGCAGAGATACGAACATAAAAACTTTTTTTCACTTATCAAACTGAACATGGGAAGAATTGATATTCAGAAGTCAGGGAAGAGGAGGATGCTTTATGTACAGTTTGGTAAAAACTGATACAGTCCATTTGGAAGTTAATTTGGCAAAGATAGCTACATTTTCAATGATCCATTTCTATGAATTTATGCCAGGGAAACATTCAGTGTACACAAAGATTTACATAAAATGATGTTATTCATAGTGATACTTATAATAGGGATAAATATAAACACATTAATGCATAGTAAAAAGGGATTTGTTAAATGATAGCGTGATGTGTATTAGAGTAATCACAGCCATTAAATACTGCTTTCAACAGATATTTAAAGATATATGAAAAGGCTGGTGGTATGTTAAGTGTGAAAAAGCAGGAATCAAAACTGTAGCATGATTACAACTCTGAAAAATATGCATATGTATAATGTATAAGAAAAAAAATTGGTACAAAATTGTCAAAATGTTGATCCATTGGCTCTAGGTAGTAATGGTGAATATTTTTAGAAATTTACTTCTTTATACTTTATTCTGTTTTCCTTCAACTTTTAAAAGAGTTGCTTTATTTATTGAAGTTATATATACAAATGGCTTAAGTTAAAGAGTCAATAGTTCTATAAGATCCTGTTATGGAAAAACAAAAGACTTGTCTCCACTTCTCTGCAGAAAAGTCCTTCCACTCCCCCAAGGCAAGCACTTTCCATTCTCAGCAGTTTATTTTGGTAAAAGAAATCCTCTGTTGCCTTCACACTGTGAATGATGAGGCTTTAGCGCTCTTGCAGAGTATCTTCCACTTCCCATCCACTCATCCCCAGAAGCAATATGTTCATTTTCATTTGATTATTGATCCATGGTTGTATCTTTACTACTGTGTTAGCACCAACCCACTCCAGTACCCTTGCCTGGAAAAATCCCATGCACGGAGGAGCCTGGTAGGCTACAGGCCATGGGGTCACAAAGAGTCAGACATGATTGAGTGACTTCACTTCACTCACTTCACTCACTTCGTACTTTATCACTGGAGAAGGAATTGGCAACCCACTCCAGGATTCTTGCCTGGAGCATTCCATGGACAGAGGAGCCTGGCGGGCCATGGTCCACGGGGTCACAGAGAGTCGGACACGACTGAAGTGACTAAGCAGGCACGCATGCACTGTGTTAGCATAGCTGAGCCATGTAATGTACTATAATTACTTTTCCTTCTTTGTGCCACTTTTTGTTTCCCTGGAGTTACTAATTATTTTGCTTCTTCCCTTGCTTAGTTTTCATTGTATGTCTGTTTCATCCTGAACTTGCCTTTCCAGGCATTCCAGTGTATCAAGTCTTCTGTCCGTCTCTTCTTGGAGACTTTTGCCATGAGCCTACTGTTCTGCTTCAGACTGGGCTAGTTGCCTCTAGCTGCTGCACAGCTGTCATCCTGAGATTTTCCTTCATCATTATTGGGATTCCCTTTGGCTCTACCTTATGTATTACATCTTTTATTTTTTTGTCTGCATAGTCTAGTTCCTCATTTTGGTAGAGTATCTATTTTATTAGTTTCCTGAGAAAAGGTGCGTTGTAGGCAAATTTTTTGATGCCTGTATGTTCGAATGTGTTTTTATTTCCATCGTACCTGACTGACATTATGAAAATAGAAATCATTTTTTTCTTCAGGACTTTAAAGGCATTGCTCCATTGTCTTCCACTTTCAGTTTCTGCTGTCAGAAAGTCTGATCCCAATCTGGATCTGGATTCATTGTCAAGAACTTAGTTTTCCTCTCTGGAATTTCACACTCATGGTCTTTGGGTTAGGGTCCAGCGAACTGTTGTGAGCGCTTTCACTCTAGAGATTCGAGTCCTTCTGTTCTGAGAAACATTCCTGGTTTATTTCTTTTATTTCTTCACTTCCAGTTAATCTCTTCTGTTACACTAGAACTTCCAGGTTTTAGATATTGGAGTTTTGGGATGGTTCTCTGAAAGTGAAAGTCATTCAGTTGTGTCTGACTCTTCTTTGCGACCCCATGGACTACACAGTCCATGGAATTCTCCAGGCCAGAATACTGGAGTGGGGAGCTTTTCCCTTCTCCAGCGGATCTTCCCAACCCAGGGATCAAACCCAAGTCCCCTGCATTGCAAGTGAATTCTTTACCAGCTGAGCCACTATTGTCTTATATTTGCCCTTTCTGTGTGTTTTTGCTCTATTCTGGGAGAGTTCCTCAATTTTATCATCTACCCTTACTATTGTTTGCTTAATGTCTTTCTAGCAGAACCTTTTCCTGGTCTTTGGATGTTCTTTTCTTTTTTTCTTTAGCATCTTCGAAGTTTGGCTTGGCTTGCTTTTGATTTGAGTATCTTCTCTAATTTCTCTGAGGGTAGTTTTTTCTTTTTTTTGGTCTTTTTTAAAAAAATTATTTATTTTAAATAAAGGTGAATATTTTTAATGATAAAAGGTACAATTCACAAAGAAGATAGACATCATAAACCACTAGGCACCTTAACAACAAAGAGATAAAGTTACATAAAGCAAACATCAGAAGTCTCTGAGGGTATTAATGATAGGTTTTTGAAAATTTTGTTTTCCCACTGTCTTTTGTTTTGATCTCTGTCTTTTGTGGCAGTTTCTCAAGTGTCTAATTATATTTATGAGAGTGACACTGGAGAATGTGGAAAGCTCTGTGTATACATGGGGCTGGATGACTCTGGTCCTTACTGAAGGTCTGGGTTTCTCCCCCTAGCACCATTGTATTTTGAGCTGGGCAGCTTGTTGTGGGTGCTGTCGTGTGAACTGTAGGATGTTTAGTGCCTCCCTATTGTTTTTCCCACCCCAGTCATGATGATCAAGAATGTCCCAGACATTGCCACGTTCCCTTGGGGCAACATCACCCCTTACTTCCCGTTTCCCCATTTGAGAATCACTGCTGGAGGGTGAGCTGTCTGGGCCTTTTCCCTGGGGAACCTGGTCCTTCCTCTTGCACTGGTCATGTTCCCCAGAAAAGAATCTTCCACTCTGCTGCCTGAGATGCTCCTGCTAGGCTCCACTGTTCTGGCCTTGTGTGTTAGGTATGTTCAACTGGGCCCTGTGTCCTCCCACCCAGGGAACCCTCTGTTCTACACTTTCCTAGGAATAAATATCTCTGCCTTTTGTCAAGGTTAGGGACAGCATTTATCATAATAGAGAACGGTATCTGGGGTGTAACTGCTTTACAAGCAGACTATCAACCCACCCCTTGTTTGTGGCTCCGCTTTCAACCCACTTTCAGTATACACTGTGTAAGCCCCCACACCTTTAAAGGATTCTGTTGAGCAGAACAAGGTGCTTTATAACTTCCCCTTGTTGCTGGCCCAGGATCCAGGATGTGGCTCCTAGGGTCTGCATATCAGTTCTTATTTGTTCTTTGGCTTTCTGCCTTCTAAAATTATGTGGCTGTTTAATTTGTCCTGTGGCTTTATGCCTTTTTTTAAAATTATTATATATGTCAGAGGATTTGGGAAAGATCAAAGATAGATGCGTGAGTTCAGTTGGCTAAAATTTAACTGAATTCTTCTCCAATTGTTTTAAATAGTCAGAAAACATACATATGAAAAGCAAAGCTATAGTGATAGATATTTGTTCAGTGTACCTTCCCTTAGCATTAAGGTACCAGGGAAAATGAATCCATTAGAAGCTTTCTTGGGATTCAGGCTTTGGAATAACAGGTGGTAGATGCTATATGAATTTCATCTGGATCCTAGAACCATATGGTTAACTGTCCCTTCCATGTGAGAGCTTGGCTTTCTAGTGTCCAGGATCTGTTTTTCCACCAGGTCCAGCCTCTTACTGTTGGGCAAAGTTGGATGGGCATGAATGTTTCTGATTATGCAATTTCTCCTTTGCTAGATTCTACTTAGGGTTGGGAAGATCCCCTGGAGAAGGAAATGGCAACCCACTAAAGTGTTCTTGCCTGGGAAATCCCATGGACAGAGGAGCCTGGCCGGCTACAGTCCATGGGGTTGCAAAAGAGGTGGATATGACTTGGCAAATAACAAGAGTCTACTTAGAGTATCTATAGATAATGATTTTTAAGTCAACATTTTTCAGACAGGCTAAAACATAATCTATTAGGTTACAGCTTCCTTTAGTTACATTTTAATCACCTTGATTAGATTCGGGTGTTCTCAAGCATGTCGGTGATTTCTTAGTAATGTGATCTCTTAGTAATGACCCGTATTGCAGATGACTAATAATGATATGGTTTCATTTTCATGACTTTAGTTCTCAACATGTAGCCTTATGTCAAATTATTAGAGTGTCCTGCTATAGCTCCCCTATGTTTATTAACTGCATCCCCAGATACTGACACTGGGAAGCAGGAAGGAGCAATTCCACTTTGGGGATGGGGACAGGGAAGGTCATGACAGTTTTCTTAGGTGAGGAGGTGGCAGGAGCATGTGCATTTGAGGTTCAGAGGGAATATGGATAGGACAAGGTATTCCATGCAGCCTTCTCCAGTCCTCAGACGGTAGACATAGCATATGAATTCCTGTGGCACTTAGCGTATGTGTCTCTTTGTGCCTACATCAGGGGGCCTTCTTTGGACCTGTGTATCCCATTTGATCATAACAACCACCTCTGAAGTAGGTGATATTATCTACCCCTCCCCCGTCTTTGCTTAAATGGATGAGAAAACAGACACACTGAAATGACTTGTATGAGTTACACACACAGCCCAGGAGAGCAACGCTGGACCTCAGACCAGGCCCGCAGGCTCCAGATCTGTAAGTCATTATTCTAATTAGTGACTTCCCCTGCTGCCAGGGTCTTACTAGATTGCTTAACTAAGCTAGTGGCTCTCCAAAGGGAGATGAATGCTGTTTGATTTTCCAGGAAGCACGTAACGTAGACTCCATAACAGGATTGACGTGTCAGCTTGGACGGGACTTGGCTTAGTGGGTGACTTAGGGCAGTGCTGAGAGCTGGAACCTCACAGGTTCCTGGCCATTTGGCCAGACGCTAGGGTCCACACCTCTGCAGTTGAAAACCGCCTCCACCCCACACTAACTGGCCCAACTGCTCCAGCCATGGCCTCACCAGCACTTCACCCACTGCTCTGGGCTTGGCTGCTGCTCTCTGCCCTAGCTGGGGGGCAGCTCCTGTCCCAGTGCTGCCTTCAAGTGTTTTAGGAAATAGGATCTATGAAAGAGAATGGACATTTGAAACCACTGGAAATGACTGAGGTTTTCCTTGAAATTTTTTTTGTTTCCTCATCTGCTGCCTTTTGATTTTGTTGCTGTGGCTCTTGGTGTGTTTTCTCCAGTGTCACATCTTCTTCTAGCCAGGTTTTCTGTGGTGGGTAATCCAGCTCCTGGATTGGCTGAGTTTCTGGGAGCACAAAGATGCTGGTGCAAATGTGGGTCCAATGAAACTTTTACAGGCAGCAGCTGAAAACTGCCTGTGCAGTGTGCAGGGCCGGGCGGCCACATCAAAGTCCACACGCATCTTCACTCTTTTTCACTTCTCAGGTCTCGTTAACCACTGTTTTAAAACAATACTTTTGGGGTCTATTGATTTAGCTACCTTCAGTTAATTTAGTAAAACCTCCAATTTCAGTTCTTGCCTGCCATGGTAAACATGCACTTAGTAAGCAGCCAAATTTCTCAGTGTGTTTTTCACCAAGTCGATTTTCCCCTCAATCCTCCTTTTCCTCCAATTTATTCCTTTGCGTCAAATCTCCTGAAACTGAACAGAGAAATTGTGCCATCAGGTGGGGTGATAAGTTTGCAGCCACCACACAGGCTCAGAGTCTGTCATTTAAGCTTCCAAGAGTTGAGTCCATTTTACAGAAGAAGGAAATGGAAACAGTAAGTAACTTGCCTGAGGCCACATAGCCAGTAAGACTACGTATGATTCAGAGATTTAAAAGGTCTGTGACTATAAACCAAAGCGGGATCCTCCATGACCCACCTCCCAGAATATTGGAAATAAAAGCACGAATAAACAAATGGAACCTAATTAAAATTAAAAGCTTCTGCACAACAAAGGAAACTATAAGCAAGGTGAAAAGACAGCCTTCAGAATGGGAGAAAATAATAGCCAATGAAGCAACGGACAAACAATTAATCTCAAAAATATATAAGCAACTCCTGCAGCTCCATTCTAGAAAAATAAACGACCCAATCAAAAAGTGGGCCAAAGAACTTAACAGATGTTTCTCCAAAGAAGACATACAAGTGGCTAACAAACACATGAAAAGATGCTCAACATCACTCATTATCAGAGAAATGCAAATCAAAACCACAATGAGGTACCACTTTACACCAGTCAGAATGGCTGCAATCCAAAAATCTACAAGCAATAAATGCTGGAGAGGATGTGGAGGAAAGGGAACCCTCTTACACTGTTGGTGGGAATGCAAACTAGTACAGCCACTATGGAAAACAGTGTGGAGGTTCCTTAAAAAGCTGCAAATAGACCTGCCATATGACCCAGCAATCCCACTGCTGGGCATATACACCGAGGAAACCAGAATTGAAAGAGCCACGTGTACCCCAATGTTCATCGCCACATTGTTTACAATAGCCAGGACATGGAAGCAACCTAGATGCCCATCAACTGACGAATGGATAAGAAAGCTGTGGTACATATACACAATGGAATACTATTCAGCATTAAAAAAAAATTCATTTGAATCAGTTCTACTCAGGTGGACGGAACTAGAGCCCATTATCCAGAGTGAAGTAAGCCAGAAGGAAAAACAACAATACAGTATACTAACGCATATATATGGAATTTAGAAAGACGGTAACGAGAACCCAGCATGCGAGACAGCAAAAGGAACGCAGATGTATAGAATAGACTCGCGGACTCTGTGGATGAGGGCAAGGGTGGGATGATATGGGAGAATGGCATTGAAACATGTTAATTATCATATGTGTAATCAATCGCCAGCCCAGGATTGATGCTCGGGGCTGGTGCATCGAGATTTCCCAGGGGGAGGGAGGAGGGAGGGGGGTTCTGGAGGGGGAGCATATGTAAACCCATGGCGATATCATGTCATTGTATGGCAAAACTAATAAAAAAAAAAAAGGTCTGTGTCTAAAATCTACTGCTTGCTTAGAACAAAGAGGCCATGAGGGTCCTAAACTAGTTGATAGGAGAAACTGCCTTCCTGCCTCACTTCTGCCCAACTCTACTGTGGCTTTGGACAAGCGATGAGTTTCTCTGAACCGCAGTTTCCTCATCAGTATATTGGGAGCTGAAGGTTTGGTGGGCTGGTCGGGTTAGTGTGGTAGCAGAAGCGAGGCTGTGCTTGCTGTGCTTTCTCTGCTGTGAAGTGAGATAAGGCTAAAATAGCGTGGTGCAGTCACTCCATAATAAGCCTGGCAAAGAGCTCTGCTGGGAGCCTCCTGTAGAACAAAGGGGCCAGCAATGGAGGGAGAAGATGAAGCAGGTTATGCAGAAGTGGCAGAGTAGGGGGTGCGAGACGTGCCTAAAGGAGGGTAAGTCGTGCTCCACAACGTGGAAGCGTGTCATGGTGATGAATGCACCTCCTGAGGAGTGGATGTCTTGGGAGTTTCTGCCAGGGACTCTGTGCAGGGGAAGAGTATTTCTGCCTGTGCAAGCACCTCTCTGAATTTCATAGAAATCTGTGTGTGTGTGTGTGTGTGTGTGTGTGTGTGTGTGTGTGTACACGTGTGTGGGGGTGCCCACAAGGACCTGGCTTTGCACACTTGTGAACCCATGTATTTTCCTTAAATTAAGGTGAAATTCACACAATGTAACATTAATCATTTTTAAGTGTACAATTTAGTGGCACGTAGTACATTTATGTGCTTTTCTGGTGGCTCAGAGAGTAAAGAATTTGCCTGCAATGCAGGAGACTCCCATTTGATCCCTAGGTTGGGAAGATCCTCTGGAGAAGGGAATGGCTATACACTCCAGTATTCTTGCCTATAAAATTCCATGGACAGAGAAGCCTGGCGGGCTACAGTCCGTGGGGCTGCACAGAGTCAGTCACTACTAACACTTTCACTTCACTTCTTTTCAGTACATTTACAACATTGCACAACCACCACCTCTGTCAAGTTCCAAAAGAAATTGTGTGTGCTTCCTAAAGGGTCTGTTCTGTGACAGTATTTGTGAGTGGCATTAGGTCATCCTGATTTTGCCTACCTGCCCAGAAGCCTCCTTCCGCCATCTGCCTGCACTGTGTCTTTGGCCAGGGAGTGTAGTTCAAGTATTCAGATTCCAAATATGTTTGCTAGTTATGATTTAACTCCTCTGTGTAGCGTGGCTGCCTCAGGTGGGCATGGAGAAAACCAGCATTTCAGGCTTAATCAGAGGGTAGTTCCTGAGTCTTCTCTTGCTGTTTGTCCCTAATATAATAGAAGTCTGTGTGTAAAGGTGTCTACAATGAGAGGCTTTAGTCATCATCAGCCTCTTTCTCAGCCTCAAAGGCAAAGAATATGGGTCTTAGTTCACAGTCAAGGAAAATGATATTTCCTCTGGATTTGGCCCATCCATAACTCCTAGTTCTATGTTGGCACCCTCACCCACAGGAAGCCCAGGTGACCTGCATCCACAGTGCCCAAGTGTCTTCTGCAGCTCAGGTGTTGGAAGGGTAGGAGGGCTGCTCCCCTGGGAGTATCAGGCCTGAACTGAAATTATCCATGCCTGCATTTAGTTAGCCCTGGGCAAAAACTAGTCCCCTGTGATACAGGGACCACAGCATTGGGCAGAGTCCCTGAACAGTCTTCAGGGGCTGCAGAGATGGGGCCAGTTCAGTTCAGTTCAGTCGCACGGTCATGTCTGACTCTTTGTGACCTCATGGACTGCAGCACACCAGGCTTCCCTGTCCATCACCAATTCCTGGAGCTTGCTCAAACTGATGTCCATGGAGTCAGTGATGCCATCGAACCATCTCATTCTCTGTCATCCCCTTCTCCTGCTGCCTTCAGTCTTTCCTAGCATCAGGGTCTTTTCCAATGAGTCAGTTCTTCATGTCAGGTGGCCAAAGTATTGGAGATGGGGCCAGTGAGTGGTAAATCCTTCCATACTTGCTTTGGCCAGGGGGTAAGGAGTGAAACTCCATGATTGGCTTACATCCAATCAGGACTTACTTTAAGCTAAATATGAGATCATGTGTCTGGATAGAAGAGAGGTAGGTCCTGAAATAAATCAGTTTTGGAAAGAAGGAATAGCAGGAAAAGGATGTTGGGTAGACAGTCAGTGATATTCTCCATCCTAGGTAGAAAAAGTATCAAGACAGTGGAAAAAAGGTGACAGTGAAAAATAGTAGCAGGAACTAAAATACTGGAAGAATCACTCAGTCTGAGGCTTTGCTCCTTAGAGCTTACCTTATTATTTAGGAAGATGGGTTGGACAAGCAGTTGGATTCTTGGCTGAAAGTGGTAACAGCAACTTGAAAAATTCACCTGTTAGTGGAGAATTCAAATGCTTTATCCACTGTCTCCAGCTTTGTAGTGGGTGAAGGAGGTGCAGGCCTCTGTGATCTGGCTGCAACTGGCTCTTCTGACTTCACCTCCTGCATGCTATCCTCGTTCATTCAGCAAGACTTTAAAAGCAGCTACTATAAACCAGACTTTGAAGAGTCGTCCTCAGCCCTCAGGGAGTCCTGCGAAGGATACAGATTAAAAAAAAAAAAAAGAGGCAATCTATTACAACATAAGAAATGGGATGACAGAATAGGGGCGACAATGGGATGACATTGTGTTACAGAGGGCCCTTCATCTGAATTGCGGGTTTGAAGAAAGTTTGTTGGACCAAGAGATTTTTAGACCAAAGTTTGAAAGGTGAGGGTGAGGTACCCAGGTGAGGAATGTGGAGAGGGGACAACAGACTGGCTGGGCAAGTGGTTGACTTACTTTGTGTTTGATGTTGATACTGAGGCCTCCCAGAGTCCTGGTTTGATCCTCATTGAGTTGTGATGTCTTTTCATGAGATGGTGAACCTAGGAAGCCTTGAAAATTTGAGGAAGAAGAAATGACTTCATTTTAGAAATGTCAAATTTCAGATGCGTCTGGTTCAGCCAAAAGGAGACTTCCAGAGCTGAGTCCAGAACTCAGAGGCAGAGAGCTTCTCCAGATACACTTTTCCATTGTCTACTCAACGTCTTGAACTTAATGGGCCCAAAATTGGTCTCTTAAATTTTGTCCCTAATGTGCTTCTCCACCCTCAGTCTTCCTCATCTCTGTAAAAGGCATTACCCATCCAGCTGCACACACTGAACCCTGGATTATTCCAGAAGCTCCCCAACCTGAAAGCCTAAACCTCCACATCCATCACCCAAACTTGAGTCTAATTCCGGAATTTATCTAGAATCCACCATTTCTCTAGCTATCAGCTGCTTCCACTTAATCTAAACCACCATCTTCTCTCACCTGAATTGCTATTATACTGTCTCTCCTTGTACTCCTGCCCACCTCATTCATTCACCACAAAGCAGACTGAATTGCCTTTTTAAAAAAACACAAATTACATGACACTCATTCCGTAGCTTTCCTTTGTAGTAAGCTCTAAGGATCCAGGCGGGCTCCCTCTCCAGTCTCACCTTGTCATGCTGGCCTTTGCTGCATTAGCATCTGTCAGGGCTTTCCTGCCTTGGGCCTTTGGCCCCTGCAATCTTGTATCTGGCTCCTCAACGCATCCCTCAGATCTCGGGTTAGACATCATTCCCTCCAAGATGTCTTTTCACACCAACCAGGCTGAAGCTGGTCATCCTGGTTACCCTCTCTCGCCTAGCTCTTTTCCTTCTCAGCATATCCCAGTTTGCATTCATAATCATTTTTGTCCCAACTTGTTAAATACCTGACTCAGTGCCTCTCATATATATGTGTATATATATATATATATATATGTATATATATATATTTTGTTTGTTTGTTTGTTTGTTTTGGCTGCCTTGGGTCTTAGTTGCAGCGTACAGGATCTTTCATTGCAGCGGATAGACTCTTTAATTCTGGCACAAGCTCAGTAGTTGCAGTGTGTGGGCTTAGTGCTTGGCTGCATGTGGGGTCCTAGTTCCCTACCAGGGATCAGACCTGCATTCCCTGCATCGCAAGGTGGATTCTTAAGCACTAGACTGCCAGTCCAGTGGTTATTTATTAATTTTTTGGCTGCACTGGGTCTTCCTTGTGGTGCACAGTCTTTCTCTAGTTGTGGGGAGCCAGCTTAGTTGCCCCCAGGCATGTAGGATTTTAGTTCTCCAACCAGGGATCGAACCCATATCCACTGCATTGAAAGGCAGATTCTTAACCACTGGACCACCAGGGAAGTCCTTGGTATTGATACATTGGTTCCTCACACCCCCTTTTATTTATTTACTTGGCTGTGCCATGTCTTAATTGAAGCACTCAGGATCTTTGATCTTCATTGCAGCATGCAGGATCTTTAGTTGTGGCATATGGAATGTAGTTCCCTGACCAGGGATCAAACCTGGGGCCCCTGCATTGGGAGCACAGAGTCTTGGCTAATGGAAAATCCCTTTCTCCCCTTTTGATAACAGTTTTTAAAATAGATTTCTCCTATGCTTATCTTCAAATGAATAGGTAATATAACCTCTCTGTATACATAATTTTAAATCAGTGTTACATCCTGGCAGTAGTAAGAAGGAGAAATAAAAGGAAAGTAATTCACCATAAAAACATTTATTTCCGTATTAAATTCCTAAGTTCCCAGGGCTGAGTACTTCAGAAATCATAATGAAGTCATCAGGTGAGCAACTGTAGCAAGAACTCCCAAAGTTCACTAACAGGGTTGTGTTTTAGTGGCAGTTAGGGTACTAGGAGAAGTATTGCCAGTGGTGTACAATTTTCTGTAGTGGTAAGCAGCTCCTGTAATGTTTGAACAGCACCAAGCAAATCTGCCTTTGTCTCATATGCGGCAGAGATAGGTCCTAGAGTCACTGAGTGTCTGGCAAGATACACTCATCAATCACGCGGGACCTAGGACCGGTTTTCATTACACAGGTCAGGTAGCACCCTGGCTCCCAATCCCTGAATGCTGGTAGGGTTCCCACATTCCTGTTGACAATCAAAAATAACTCCTGCATTTCCCCGGTGTCCCCTGAACCTGCCCTAGTGGGGAAGCGCTTGCCTCTGCTGTACAGTGAACTCCACTAGGGCCTGGTGCGCGACTGTTTCCCATTGGAGCACACAGGGTTTAGCGCCTAGTGGGTAGTATTTGTTGGAATACGTGAACGCATGACTATTCCATCAATGTGAAATTTGTACCGAAAGAAGGTAGAAAAGGAACACACTGGGCAGAAGTGTGACCTGACATTGACCATCCTTCTGCCTGCCTTAGGCCAGCTGACCTCTGCTTTAGTTTAAGAGCCTTGCAATTATAGCTCCAGACAATGTAGAATTGCAGCTCTAAATCCTTTACAATGAAGGAAGTCATCTCACCACGCACAAAAGAAATTGCACTGGCTCTGAAGTTGTGGTTTGTCTTTTTTTGGAAAGTCAGGCTTGTCTTGTTGAAGAGCTCAAAACACTTGACCAGCTCTCTCATTTATCTTAACATGTGTATGCTATATTTATTCTCCCCTCACAGATGGGGAAATGAAGCTTGCCGAAGGGCCATATTTAGCTAAGTCTTGATCCCCACTGCCTTGGGGGGTCAGCTTAGACAAAACAGTACCCTAAAACTCAATTTTTATTCGGTAGTTTAAACCTCCACCCACATTAAATCTGTTACTAGGGCTGCTCACAAGGGTAAAAAGTGTTAGTTTGAGAGTGTCTCACCATGGGATGTGGCAATCTAGTTCAGTCCTCTCCTTCTAGAGATGCGGAAGTGCAGGTTCATGAGACACGGTTAGATAACAGCACAGTCAGTGCTCCAGCTGGTCGTCTTTCTGCTACCACACGTTTCCATTTCTCTCTTTGTTTCTCCAGCTAACCTAAACAGGAGATACAATCAGTCTGAGAGCCAAAAGCAAGATAATAATGGAAAAGAAGCCAAAGATCTAGTTCACTAGTTCCTAGATAATTAGTAAATTAACTGGGAAATGGAGTTATTCTAATCAAAATATGTAAAGATGACAGTTGCTTAAAGTTAGAAGCGGAGCCTTCAATTTCAGGAACTCTTTCGCCAGGAACTAATCAGGCTTATGATAAGTAAACACCATTTCACAACTGAACAGAAGAGGTTTTTAAAAAAGGGAAGGAGGGAGGGAGGGTGGAAGGAAAGAAGAAAGGAAGGAAAAATGACGTTAAAAAAGTCAAAACAAATTTTTTAAGTTTTTGAAAAGCAATGACCTTTTACGAATTTCTAGCACTTGAAAAAAATTCTCCCTAAATTTTATTTAGTTCAATGAACTCATTGTCAATGCATTTTGAACCAAACTTACCAAAATACTCCTCCAAAGAACCCAACACAGCTTCCTTGGAAAAGTTATTTTAGGGGCTGAAAAGTGATATTTCACAAACTGAAATACACAATGGACATGAAAATGACACAAGAACTACACAAAGAAGATGAGGTTTCATAGACTGCTATTACCAAGAATTATAGAAATGTTGATAATTTATAAGATTTCTGACAAAATACTTTTCATCTTCAGAAGCTAGCTTCAGTCCATGTGTCCTCTTAGCTTTAGTGTGGCACCCTTTGGGGGTTGGAGTGGTTCAGGAGCCATGCCTGATACCTATTTTGGGCTTCTCACCAGAAAGAGATGTTTCAGATGGAGATGACTACTCCTTCATTTACCGCAAGCCACCAGTTGTCAGGGACATTCTTACTCAGTTGCCTTACATTTTATATATCTTGAAGTAGTCAGAAGCTGTTTTAGACTTTAGAAGTCTGGGACTTCACTGTTAAAAGAATTATTCAATTGTGGTCCCACTTCTTACAACTCTTCCAGGTTTTGATAAATAACTATTTTCTGAATCGAAGTAACATCCTGGATTATTCGGAAGCATAATATATGCTTAGAGCACTTTATAGTCTTCAAAGCACTTGTCATTGGTAATCTCCCATTTTACAGACTGATAAACAAAAGCTCTAAGAAATAAGTGGTTTGACAAAGGGCACATGCTAGCACGTCACATATGTTCCAATCCTCTCCCTCCTGTAAGGGCCAACTCAAATGCCACCTCTTCTAAGAAGTCTTTTCTTAGTGCCTCCTAATTACTGCCCTTGGTTTTCACCACATTCTGACTTGTAATAGAATGTCCGCATAGGTTTGTTTCCCTTGCTGTGAACTCCCTAAGAGCAAAAACCGTTATAAATGTTTTCGTCTCCTCTCTATCATTTCTTCCTCCTCAATGCCAACCTTAGCATGTTCTCTCATCAGCACCACAGTTTCTTCTGTTCTAGGCTATGGCTTTGAGGTATGCAAAGTTCTAGTGAGGTACCAGGGCACACCATGGGTGCTGTTGCTCATTCAAGCTCGTTGCCACATTTTGAACATGCCTTATGAGCATTTTGCAAATGTTTATAAAGTGTGTTACAAGTTAGAAATGGCTGAATCTTGTCCTTACTTCATTTCCCTGATGATTGCACATTCTGGACACATGGTAGGTGCTCACTAACGTCTTTTTGATTAAGCATTTATATGTTCACCTGCTGCAGTTTACACTTTTCTTTCTCCCATTGCTGTATCTGACTATCTTTTTCTGTATTCATGTCTTGAATTCCCAAGTAAATATGAGCTCCAGAGGGGATGATTATTAAATATGAGCTCCAGAGGGGATGATTATTTCCTTTATTTGTTGTACATGTCCTTGGAGCATCTTTGCTAATTTTCAGTGACCAGTATGGGATAGAAGACCACAAAAAGCCTGGCAGAGGCTACACCACCCAATGTGAGTGGTTTTCTTAAAGTACATATTTTGGATATGCAGTTTTAAGTAGGTGTACACATTTTAAAAACATGTGTTTTAAACAGAACTCACTAAAGTGGGAAAGAGCACCCAGGTCCACACGAAGGGAACAAAGGTGGTGCAAAAGTGGCCACCCTGAGGAGCCTGGCCGAGCTGGGCATTAAAAGGGGCCTGCTGACTGATGGCCATTTGCTCTGGTTCTTTGTTGATCCTGGAGGTGTTCTGTTGCCCTCAGAGCGTATTTCATTGGTCTCATTGTCTGTGGGCTCTTGTCAGGTCGTCAACTGTGATACTGTTGAAGGGTGAAGACTGTCATCCCCACAGGTCAAGCCCTCTTGATGAGCACGGAGACTCTAATCAATCACTGAGCTACCAGAACCCACTGTAAGAAAATGGATCCCACTGGTACTCAGCCAGTTGCTAAGAAACTAAAGCTTTTACTAAGCAGTTCAGCAATCCTGTTGACCAGGTTCACCATTGTTTTTCAGCTTTTGACGTAAGACCGTTTCCTTTAATACACTGAGACTGTTTCGATTACCAGGCTGAAATATCTACCTTAAAAAAATTTTTTCTGGACTAAAATGTAATTGATTTGTGAATTAGGAGGACACGAGAATTGACTTTGAGGAATTAGGACTTTTAAAAGAAAGGGCACTTCCACATTTAACTTTCTTTGTGTTGTCAAATTTTAAATATAGAGCTGGGGAGGAAAGTGTTACATGCTTCAATTTATTTATCCCCAAATCTAAAATTGCAGGCTGTGTTCTCTCAAGATGCTGTGCAGTGGATGTAAACAATTTTATATGATGCATGGTACAGCATGCACAGGGAATCATTTATTTTTTTTAAATGTGTTAGCTATTATTTGATTTCTAATTACTTAGGCTAGATGGGAGCAGAAAGGTTTCATTCTGATAATCACTGCCAATAGTTTAGCTGGAGATTATAGGCAGAAGAAGTTCATATGAGATAGTTCAGACTTAAGTAACATTTCTTTCCAAGGCGTTCTAAACACACTAGTCTTTTTTTTTTTTTTCAAACTCAGCTCTTCATATTTTAACTTTTGCAACAAAAATCTACAATTTAGCAAATCTAGAAATGATTAGTCTAGGTTCCTTCCTTTGTGCCCACATGTCTCTCACTGAGGTTATGAAAAGAATGCTTGCAGTAGGCTTATGTCCTATGGGATATTTGGATGAATGTTAAGCATTTCTAGAGAACTTTCCATTCAGTTACTTTTTATGTCTTCCCTCATAGCTCAGTTGGTAAAGAATCCGCCTGCAATGCGGGAGACCTGGGTTCGATCCCTGGGTTGGGAAGATCCTCTGGAGAAGGGAAAGGCTACCCTCTCCAGTATTCTGGCCTGGAGAATTCCATAGACTGTATAGTCCATGGGGTCACAGCAAAGAGTCAGACACGACTGAGCGACTTTCACTTTCACTTTTACTATCCCCCCTTGAGAAAGAGTGTGTGTTCTGTTTCCCTGATGAGATAAAATCTTCATTTAGAAAATCTCATTTGATTTTCTTGAAAAATATATAATTCTTTTTTGGGGGTTACATTGTAAGTAGTCTTAAGTCTCTTGAGTCCCCGAATGACTAATTAGTATAGTAATAATATATCATTCTCTTATAGTAATCTGAAAATTATACTGTCCTCAAGAGACCTCAGTTTCATTTGTGTGTTTTGATGCCAGGGTAGAAAATTTGCGTTTCTCACTAGAAGAGTTCTCCCCTTTGGCTGGAGAGAGAGAGATGCAGAGCCAGGACTGATATGGGATTGATGGGACCCTGTGTGGATGGCAGAGAATAGGAGAACCAGTTTCCCGTGAGATTGAAGAATTTATGTTAAAGCATTGAAAGAGTTTTTTATGTGCCTGGCACTCTGCTGAGTGCTTTAGTTGCGTTATCTCATTTATTCCTCATAATCCTATGAGATAGTATCCTCATTTCTAATTCTGTCAAAACTAGATCTGAAATATGGTGGAGGAGGAATTTGTAGCAAGAACCCCACCCTCCTTCCCTGACCATGCTGTGTGCAAGTTTACTCAGGAATGGACAGCTGCTAGGTAGAATGCTAAGATCAGATGCTGTCCCTTTAATTCTCCTTCTTAACATGCAGTTTGAAATTGGAGTAGAGTATAGAAAGTATACTTAATGCAACAAATTGTACTGTTTAACACTAAAACTGATTTTTTTTCTTTTTTTGCTTATCTAGTTTTTTTTATTTTTATTGGCTCGTAGTTGCTTTACAATGTTGTGTTTCTGCTGTACAACAAAGTGAATCAGCTGTGTGTATACACGTAGCCCCTCCCTCTTGGATCCCCCATCCCACCCTTCTAGGTCATCACAGAGCCCTGAGCTGAGCTCCTTGCCCTCTACAGCAGCTTCCCACTAGCTATCCATTCTGCATGAATGGACTCAAACTGATTTTTAAAACATGTTTTTGATAATCGTCCTTTTGTAATTGACTGGGGTGCCAACATGTTTCACACCCATTCTACTTGAGCTCATCATTAATAATTTCTTAACACTAGAGCTCTGCTTTCGAAACCAGTTAGAAGCCTCCACTTTTAAAAACAAATGCTTAAGAAGACTGGAGATGGCATTTCCTGTCTTGTCCCAAGCCAACACCTGAGAAATCTTTCAGTACCCTTGGCCCCAGACTGCACGTGTGCCCTTAGAAAGCATTGCAAAAAAACCAGAAGGGTTAACTCCAAAGTCAAGAGTTTGAGATAATAATATGCTTGAGTGTAACACTGTAGTAAGAAAAATGTCAGAAGACGACATGAAAGGAAAATCGTCCCATGAGAGAAATACTACCACTGGAACTCCGAGTGGAAGATATTTTTAATACGCCTTTAGTTCCACATTCATGCAGTTCTAGTAGTGAAGGGTCATTTAAGAGGGGTGGCAGCTTAGGCCAAAAATAAAATTTCCTTGAAACCAGATGAGAGGCTAGCCCTGACAAAAATGGAATCCTGATTCTGCTCACTCCCTGGAATGTAAGCAAGCAGAATTTTGTGTCCTAGGAAGTAATCTAAGCAAACAGGATATTCACTGCCTTTTGTGATGGAGAGATGTTAAAACAGCCATTGATAGTGCAGCTCTTCTGTAGAATATGAAGGAGCGGTTTAAAATTGTATGTCTGTCAAAAGATTGAAGGCAAAAGGAGAAGGTAGCCGCAGAGACTGAGATGGTTAGATAGTATCACTGACTCAATGGACATAAATTTGAGCAAACTCCAGGAAATAGTGCTTCCCAGGTGGCGCTAGCAGTAAAGAACCTACCTGCCAATGCAGGAACTATAAGAGATGCGGGTTCATTCCCTAGGCTAGGAAGATCCCCTGGAGTAGGGCATGGCAACCCACTCCAGTATTCTTGCGTGGGGAATCCCATGGACAGAGGAGCCTGGCAGGCTACAGTCCATGGGGTCACAAAGAGTCGGACACGACTGAAGGGACTTAGCACACACACATACGAGGAGACAGTGGAGGACAGAGGAGCCTAGCACGCTGCAGTTCATGGGGTTGCCAAGAGTCGGACATGACTTACCAACGGAACAGCAACAACATATATTGTAATAACCTACGAGGGAGAAGAATCGGAAAAAGAACAGATTATATATATGTGTGTCAGGAAGATCCCCTGGAAGAGGGCATGGCAACCCACACCAGTATTCTTGCCTGGAGAATCCCGTGGACAGAGGAGTCTGGCAGGCTACAGTCCATAGGGTCGCAAAGAGTCAGACGCCACTGAAGTGACTTAGCACACACACACGCACATATATATATAATCACACATATATACTCATTATATATATATATGAATCACTTTGTTATACACCTGAAACTAACACGACATTGTAAATCAGCTGTACTTCAGTTTAAAATCATATGGCCGTCTAACGGCTGTCTGGTACCAGCTCTAAGACATGCTGAAAGGTGCAGAATGACATGGATTGCACCGTCTCTTCTATGTACAGATGTTTAAATGCATACAGCTGTAGGCATATACATGTACAAAAAAAAAAAACAACAGAAAAGACACATCTGAACCATCTGCAGGTTCAGGAAAGGAATGGAAACTGGGGAGTCAGAAGGATTTTGTAGATTTATTCCATATGTTTCCATCTTTAATTTTTCACACAAACATGCACATGTACACACATACACACAATTAAGAAAACTATATAAACAGGGAAAACAAAGATTTAAGGTCTCAGTGAAGATGTAGAGTGGTTAGGGCATGGATTCTAGAGTGAAGCTGCCAGTGTTAGAATGCTGTCTCCTTTACTTGCTTATTATGCTTCCTTACACAAGTTATTTAACTTGGATGCCTCAGTTTTTGCAAATGCAACACATATAGTTGTTACAAGGATTAAAAAAGTAACATGAGAGAGCATATTGGTATGTTTACATAGTAACATTCAGCATATAATATTAGTTATTATACATGACTGTACCTAGATATTTAGCCACAATCAATTCTGTGTGCAAACTTTTCAGTTAAAGATGCTTCCAGTGAGAACTGTGGTCATCACCATGTATTTTCTCAAAGTTTCCTTGTAGTTGTAAATGATACTGTCATGTTTTTACCCCCCTGGTGTTCAGAACTTCCAAAGGAAGAACAGCAAAAATAAATGGAATTACCTTGTTTGATGTAGAATGCCATACGTTTCATTTGTGGAATAGTCCCGACCATGCTTTTTTGACCATGTAATCTAATGTACATATTTATTGGTAAACTCACAGTGATGGAAATAATGAGGTTTTTCTTTCTTCCTTAGGAAGACTATGATCGTCTGAGGCCTTTATCTTACCCAATGACTGATGTCTTCCTTATATGCTTCTCTGTGGTGAATCCAGCCTCATTTCAAAACGTGAAAGAGGAGTGGGTACCAGAACTCAAAGAATACGCACCAAATGTACCCTTTTTATTAATAGGAACTCAGGTATGTGTGCTTTGATTTTACCCGTCAAAAATGACCTTTCTGGCCTGCCTCGTGATGTTGTGCTTAGATGATGGTCCCGCAGTTTAGCAAAGAGATACGTGTTTAATCTCAGTTGTTAGTTATAATAAATTCTGTCACGCTTTTGGGAAAGGTAGTGGCAATTACTATATTAGTCAGTTTTAAAAATCAAGTTCCTTTGTAATCTTTTTTTATATATGTGGGGGTTAAGTGGTACTACATGTTTTATCTTTAAAGACTGATGCTATTATGGGATGTTATCAACTTTTCTTAATTAGATTGATCTCCGAGATGACCCCAAAACTTTAGCAAGACTGAATGATATGAAGGAAAAACCTATATGTGTGGAGCAAGGACAGAAACTAGCAAAAGAGGTAATGCAACTTTTACAGAATTTAAAAATAAATGTAAATGAAGCTAAGGTAGTAATAGAAGCGAACATTTATTGTGCATTTACCATATGCCAGGCACTGTGCTAAGTGTTTTACATCCTTTCAATCATTTAATCCTTGCATCAGTTCAGTGAGGTCGATTGACCATTTGCTCTGGAGGAGAAAACAGAGGCAATATCAGGAAACGTGTCAGGTAGCTTGTAAGGTCCTGCAGGTAATAAATGGCAGAGCTGAGTTCAGTAAAGACCTGACTCCAGCTATACTGCCAACAATATTTTCCTAATAAGTCATGTATAGAAAAAGTGTCAGAAAAAGGGGCTTCTTAATCAGGCCATCTTCAGTGAAGACTCATGGAGTAGGCGGTGGAGTGCAATTGGAGGGCAATTTAATTCTGCAGTTAAAAGACAAAAAATTATGGCTAGGTAGGAGAGGAAATGTGTTGCAATCTTTTTATGAAAGGTGGAAAATATTATCATTCTAAAAATATAACTCTGTTGCGCAAAATGCTGCCTAACTTATAGTCTTCCTCTCCCCAAAGAAAGGCATATTTTTTTCTCCATTTGGCCTTAATGTTATTGGATTCTATTTTTAGATGTTATGACTTTAATAGGACTTTTGTGGAAATGGAATCTAATAAGGTCTTTTTAAAAACACTATCAAGAGGCAGAAAAAAGCAAGAAAACTTTTTGGAGGATAGTGTTTGCTAAAGCAAAAGAGAAATAGTTTCACTAACAAGTCACTTTAGAAATTCCAAGTACTAAATTCTGTCATCTTGGGAGAGAAGGAATTTCTAAATGTCATAAAGGTAAAAGTCATAAATGAAAACATTGATGATTCAACTACATAAAAATTTAATACATCAAAATGCCAGAAATAAAATTAAAAGTCATATAACAAACTTGACATTTACGGCAGAAAAATGGGTTAATATCCTTAGTGTACAAGAGCCCCATTGCATATGGATTAATCAGAAAAAGACGTGTATACTTATGTTGGGAATTCTATATATATATATATATTCATACACTCCAATAGGAAAAGGGACTCAGATTCTTCAAGAAATGCAGATTGCCATAGAAGATAAGAAATATGTTCATACTCCTTAGTGGTCAACTGTAAGTTCAATTTCCATCTATAAAATTGGAAAATACACTGTCCCAGCAGGGCAAGGGTTTCCCTGGTGGTTCAGATGGTAAAGAATCTGCCTGCAATGAGGGAGACCTGGGTTTGATTCCTAGGTTGGGAAGATACCCTGGAGAAGGAAGTGGCAGCCCACTCTAGTATTCTTGCCTGGAGAATTCCATGGACAGGAGCCTGGCAGGTTGTAGTCCCTGGGGTCACAAAGAATCGGACATGACCGAATGACTAACACACAATGGGGCAAGGAAGTAGGTACTCTGTTGTTCTATTGGTCATGGAGTAAAAGCAGCCTCAACAACATGCAAAAGCCTTTAAGTCATGAATGCTTTTGATCAAACAATTCCATAGGTAGGAGTGTATCCTAAAAAAATTACATAGGATATACTTAAAGAGATGGCCATAAAGTTGCTGCATCAATTATAACAGCAAAAAACAAAAAATCCTGCACCTATTAAAATTTTATATTAATATACCTATTACAATGTTCAGGCTTATTATATAGTTTAAGGGGGAAAAAGTGTTTGCAAAACACTACGACCCCATTTTTAGACCTGTCGGCAGCATTTGGCACAATTGGTCCCTTCTTAAAACACTTTCACTTGGCTTCCTTGAACGCCCTCTCTTGGGCTTTCTCCTCTCTCACTGGCCTCTTCTCCTTGTCTCTCTGTCTCGAATGTTGGGAGAGTCCAGGGATCAGCCCTCAGTTTCTTGGATGTCTTTCCTTCTATATCCACACTCAATCCTTAGGCCTTTTGAGCTTCTATCAGTTTTGTGGTTTGAACAATCTACTACTGAGCTTCCCAAATTCCCATCTGCAGCCTTGACTTCTTGACTTGATAGTCCAACTTTTCATCCAACAAGTCCATCCTGGTGGTAAGCATCTCAAAATTAACACATCCAATACAGAATTCCCAATTTTATCCTCCAGGCTTATCTTCCCAGTTACTCAGGTTAAAAACCTTGAAGTCACACTTGACCTTGTTCTTCCTCTCATACCATACAGTGAACTTCAGCAAAACCTGCTTTTTTTTTTCCGCTTTTGAATATATCCAGAATACCTATGTTCCTCACTGTCCCTCCTTTGGCAGCCTGGTCCAGACCCCTTCCCTCTCTGCCTGGATTAACTAAAACAGCTTCTCACTCACCTTTCTGCTTCTGTGCCTATTAACCTGTTCTCAACACAGCAGCCATTCAGTCTTTAAAAATAGAAGCTCCATTAGCTCACTGCTCTGTGCAGAATCCTCCAGTGGTTCCCCAGCTGACTTTGAATAAGTAAAACCCCCACTGTGGCATCCTGGCCCAGCCACCACTGCCTCATTCATTGTGCTCCAGGCACACAGCCTCCATGCTGTTTCCCGTTTTCTGCCTCCAGGCCTTTGCCCTTTCACTGCTTCCTCTGCCTGGGAGTCTTTCTGATGTAGACATTGTTCATCCTTTCCTTTTAGGTATCTGACCCAATATCACTCTCTCAATGAGATCTTGCCTGACTTGTCCCCACTCCTTATCCCCATGGACTATACAGTCTGTGAAATTCTCCAGGCCACAATACTGGAGTGGGTAGCTGTTCCCTTCTCCAGGGTATCTTCCCAACCCAGGGATCAAACCCAAGTTTCCCACATTGCAGGCGGATTCTTCACCAGCTGAGCCACCAGGGAAACCCAAGAATACTGGAGTGAGTAGCCTATCCCTTCTCCAGGGGATCTTCCCAACCCAGGAGTTGAACTGGTGTCTCCTGTATTGCAGGCAGATTCTTTACCAGCTGAGCTACAAGGAAAGCACTTCCTTTTAGATCTCTGCTCCAATATCACTCTGTGAGATCTTGCCTGACCTACCCACACTCCCTATCTCCTTCCCCATTTTTCTCCAAACCACTTCTTTTACCTCTATATTTATTAGTCCATGGTCTTCTTCCTCTAAAATACATTTCATTGAGAGTTGCATAGGGACTTAATTTTGTTCTTTGTTGTAGGAAGGAACAAATTCCTTCCTCTGATTTGGCAAATCAGTGCTCTCTAAGTTTCCGATGAATGGACAGACGGATGGATGGATGGATGGATGGATGGGGCCCCTCTCAGAGCAGAAGCCAAAGTCCTTACTCGAAGTCACTATCTTGAGGCTACCTCACTGACCTCATCTCTTGCCACTACCTCTGCTCACCCTCTCCCCTGCCATCTGGCTTCTGTCCTGCCCTCTGAATGTTCCAAGCGTGTTCCTGCCATCAGGGATCTTGATGTCTGTGGCTCTGTATGCCTGGAAGTCTTGCCAGTAGGTATCCCTCACTGCTCAGACTTTACCTTGTTGAGCAGCTTTCA
This sequence comes from Antilocapra americana, assembly GCA_007570785.1. Taxonomy (NCBI): domain Eukaryota; kingdom Metazoa; phylum Chordata; class Mammalia; order Artiodactyla; family Antilocapridae; genus Antilocapra; species Antilocapra americana. The sequence goes on from ML664199.1 coordinate 9,575,095, forward strand.
CTGACCATCACCACCACTGTCATCTGTACCCTCTCCCTCCCTGTTTTTAACCCATAACATGTGCCACCATCTCCTCTATATTCCTTCATGTGTTCTTCTCCCAGTAGAGCTTAAGCAAATGTAAGCATCACACAGCAGGGGTTTTGCTCTTTTGCTCAGTTCATAGACATGATTCCCAGCATCTAAAAACAGCACCAGGCATATAACAGGTATCCAGTAAACATTTGATGATTGAAAGAATTTTTCAGAGAAAGTCTGAAAGGGTATACACTAATATTTTAACAGTTAGCCATCTCTAGGGAATCATAAATTATGATTTCATTCTTTTTGCATTTTATGATTTTCCTTATAAGGGTATGTTTGTGTGGTACCAGTTGTGTAATAAAGACTTTATATATTTGTGATTTTTTTTCTCCCTCCCAGATAGGTGCGTGCTGCTACGTGGAATGTTCAGCTTTAACACAGAAGGGATTGAAGACTGTTTTTGATGAGGCTATCATAGCCATTTTAACTCCAAAGAAACACACAGTAAAAAAAAGAATAGGATCAAGATGTATAAACTGTTGTTTGATTACGTGAGAAACATCTTCAGTGGCTACGGAAACTGTCCATTTCTCTCAGAAAGCATATGAAATGCTACAGCTGTACCCAGACCTCTTATAATGAAGCAGTTTAACACTTGAAAGGAAAAAAAAAAAAAAACCCTGTCCTCAGAATTCTATAAAAGTTCATTAAGAATGTTTCTTAAAGGTCCAAGAAGCAGCAAACAGCATCTGAAGCCACAATCTATTATAAATACTTTATTTCAACTAGAAGGTACAATCTCTCAGGGGTTTCATAGTTTAAAAAGCTACAATCACATTATGTTACTACATAAAAAAACAGTGCTGTTAAGTGGAACTGCCTGGCTTAGACCATATACATTTCTGCACAGTCTATGGAATCTGCACAAAGAAATCTCTTCTCCCTTTGCTCCAATTAATTGTTCTTGTATGTGAGTTTCTTTCTATTCCAGTATATCCAGAGTGGTGAAAGAACAAGGCCAGCCACGTAGCCAAAGGTTGCTCCAAGCGTGCAGGAGATGGGCCATTCCTGAGGAGAGAATGTATGAGATCAAAAAGAACAAATGTTTTATTATTACTTGAGCACAAGTGTAACCTAAATATTTCTATATTAAAGCTTAACATGCTTTCTTAAAGAATGCCAAAAGTGTAATAAGGTCATAACTGCATTTATCATGAACACTAAAAATATACACATTTTAGTTAATGTGCATTCAACTGTAACAAGGCTTCTGGCGATTGTAGATTTAGCTTGATGCTCCCCAGACTGCATGAGATACATGCTGAGATTACAGATTAAAACTTTGGGTCAGACTTTGTCATAATCCTGGACTCAACTTAGCTCTCCGAACTAGTTGGTAGTTTTTAATTTCCACATTGGCCTGTATATCAAATGAGACAAAAAGTGTGTATGCTGACCAAACCACAAGAAACTTTAAATCATGTAAAGACAAATGACCTAGAATTCAAGCATGTTACATGGAATTTATAACAAAGCAGCCATTTTCATAATAAAACTGATGTCACCTTTCAGACATAGATATTGAAACCACAGTAGCTACAGAACTACAACTTAATGTACACATCTAGAGTATAAGTTCAATAACATGCTGGCTTCCAAATACCCATTTTTCTCCAGTCATGTTACATTTCACAGTATTACCTCTTGCCAGAAGTAAATAACATTGATTTATTGATCATCTGTGAGCAGTGCATGGTGGTCCCGAAGTGAAAGGTACTGCTTTAAAAAAATTTTTTTCATGTTTATCTGTGAAGCTCATTTGGTATACTGGAGCCATTTCTAATTTTTCTCTAGGGAAACAGGCCGTATAACTGTGTTAGAGGTGAACCATCTTAATGACAGTTCTGTTACCTAATTAAGCTTCCTTGTTTGGTTTGCTGTTGATCTACCTTAGTCCAAATGCCATGCAACAGACAGTGTGGTAGACAAAGATTCAGTGTGAACAACTGATGCAGTTCAGAGAAGCATAATCTAATACATAACTTTTCCCCCAGCCTTTCCTGCATTTAAACTTGCTGTTGCCTAAATTATGATTTCTTTATGTCTTTGGTGAGCTTCTGTTAATTTCCATGATTTGAGCTTATAGCTATGTCTATTGCGCAGATTGGGTAATGGAACACTAAACTTTTATACTTGAAAATGACAGCCTTAAATGCTCATAGCAGTCACAAACCTAGGATGTATTGTCTTGTATGTGAGCTTTGTAGAGGTTTTTTTTTAAAATATAAGCATCATCTTCCCCATTGAAGAGTGGAGAATCTACTGGATAACTGGTCAGGAGCTTTCTCTCCTGAACTGGACAGTGGATATCTTCTTTCTCCCAAGAAGTGGTGGTTCGTGTTAAGTATCATGACCTTATGTATGCTCAAATGGAATCTGATGTAACTTTCTCATTTAATTTTGGTCTGCTATTTTTAGATAGAACTGAAAGAATTGTATAACTCAATTAGTATATTAGTCAAGTTGTCCAACACATGATATAAAGGAATTAAGACAGTAAAGTATTATATATTTATTTCCAGCTTGCCTTTGGGGATTTGATGGGAATTGTTTTCTTCCTCAGTTCACACATCTGAAACTCTTCACATTTGGTTTCCTAGCCAATAAAGTTAAAATCTAGAATTTGCCCTGCCCTAAGAGAAATGGACTAGGAATCTAGAAACACAAACTCTAGTGTCATCTCTGATTCTTGATTGGGCCTCATTTTTCTCATCTTTTAAATATGGATTCTAATATCTCTTCCTATCAACTGCTATGATTTTCTTCTTTATTACAGTAATCACTGTTGGACATTACTTTTTCAGCTTCATGTTCTTAAGATGGTAAAAATCCTGTATATAGATTATTAGAACTCTAAGCAAAGATGATTGTATCATCTGAACCTGAGGTGCCTTAGGTACTCTACTGACCTTGATGGGGTTTGGAGTTTCCCATTGCTTATGAAGAGCCTTTTCATTGCTTCGGTTCTGTAGTATCTCTCTCTCTCTCTCTTTTTTTTTTTGCGAAACCCTTTCAGCCACTTTAATTAAAACCAAAGATTTCTTTTTTTCTGTTTATAAATATATTATAGAAAAGCTGCCTTATTTTCAGAAGCATGTCTTCATTTAAAACTTAGGTTTCCACAGAAATTCAGGCTAATCACTGGAACAACACAGTGAAATATCTGGAAAATAAAATACTTCAAAAATATCTTACTGACATGAATTTTGCTAGTGAATGAAAAAACAGTGCTTCAAATAAGATCATGTATGATTGAACTCAAACTTAGTTTTTTTGCATGTAAGTAATCAGTTTGAAGTCCTTAAACATAGTTTTAGGGACTTCCTGACATCTTATTTAATATTTTGCTTATATCCTTATTTGATCGCTAAAGGTACATTTTAGGTTCGCCTGTGTTGAATTATATTTCCAATAAGTAGAGCCTGAACTAATGGTTTTTATTGTGAATCATCTTAGTTACTTTAGGCATTGCTTCCATTTGATTTTAATTATTCAGTTTACGTATCAAATTGAATACTCGTTTGTCGGTTGTTGCTTTTTAAGTGATTGTTACTTTAATAGTGTCCCATCTCAACACATGGGGTTACAAATAAAATAATATGCATAGTTTACTACCTATGTAAAGTACTGAACTCTATGTAAACATTTGGACTGACACCAACTTTCCTGTCTCTTTCTGCTCTGAGTTTACGCATCATCGGCCAACCGTGAGCGCCTGCACTCTGGTAAGGCGCACACTGCCAAAGTGCAGGCGGCATCATGATCCCCATGAATCCAGCCAGATTCCTAAAGTCTACTTTAATCACTTTGTAATTTCAGTGTGGCTCTTTGTTTCCAAACACAAAGATACATTTACACACCCATTCTTCAAATAGCTGCCATACCTCACCTCCAGTGGAATGCCAGAAATGAAGTAAATATTAAAAAGATTAAAAGTTTTGCCTAAAGAGGGGTAAAGGTTTGAAACACTTGCTATTCACCATCTCAAGAAACCCATGCCATCAACAAATCAGAACGCTGGACTAGCTGTGGACCCTGTTTGCTAGTGATAGGTCACACTCTCCTATTTGGCTTTCCTTAAAGTAAGTAATCCTTATCTGTAACACAGTCGTTTTTAACAAGAGATTTGCTTTATATAAGGGCAAACTTTCCTAATTTTTATAAACCGAGATAGGGAGTGGCACAGAGGCTACTGGAGGGGTTGGGGTTGGGGTTGGGAAGGGGGGGGCTGCCAACAAACAACCTTTCCTCAAAGAGTTTGCTACTAACCTTCTTGTAACTGCTTTAAAACAATTTGAAAACTATCCTATGGCAACAGATGATACTGAATTGTCAAACAATCCTACATTTGTCACGTATTTTCATAAATAGATTGTGAAGTCTTCCATTTAAAAGTATCATCACCCATACGGAGATGTTTCTATTTATCCTTCCTCATACTACAAATAGGATTAAACACACACACGGTATCTGTTGAACAGACAATTCAACTGCGTTGCTATAAACATGTCTCCAAATGATGGTCATCTGAGCTGGAGCTATATAATTATCTTGTTTTGTTTAAGGAAAATAGAAAACTCAAAGACGTTCATGTAAAAGTCACATGTGTTTATCACCAAAAGACCATCTTTTTATATAATTTCTTATAAATGTAAAAATTTTTTTGAAAATCACTAAATAAAAAAATTTTCTATTGCATAACAAAAGATAATACAGTGCAATTGGGTAAAATTACTATGGTTACTGTCAAAAAGAAAAACTTTACAAAAATGAGTAGCTACATCATGTGAAGAAAGTATCCTGCTTTAGAGTACTACTATTTTCCTTGCTCTAAATCAAATAATTCTTTATTTGTCTCAGCACTTGAAAAAAGTCAGTGTTCGCTTAAAATAATCAGCATTAACAAAGGCCTGATACATAGGATCTTAGTACATGGTACTAGCAATAGGTTAGTTTTCTCTTAGAAATAAAACAATTTCACCCTAATAAGCTTTAAAAAACTTTAAAAATAATACAGATATGTGTTTTTCTGTTAGAAAAATCACTATTTTTGCTGCTTGAAAGACACTTCAAAATTACATAAGCTTATTTCTACCTGAAGACCACACTACATTCTTCTGATCAGGCACTGCTATAAAATTCTGCTTTACAGTTTAGAAAAGGAAAATGTACTAATATACAGAGTTTGAAAGCATGTTCTAAGTAATAGAGAATAGTGATTAAGAACACTGATTTTGTATTAGACTGGATTTGAGTTTCAACTCTGCCATTTATTAAATAAGTGCCCTTGGGAAACTAATCTGGGTGCAATCTAAGATATGACACAAAGGAACTTATTTATAAAACAGAAATAGTCTTAATAGACAGAAAAGAAACTTAGGGTTACCAAAGAGAAAAGGGGATAAAGGGATAAATTAGGAGTTTGGCATTAACATATACACACTCCTATATATAAAACAGACAACAAGAAATCTGCTGTAACAGAAAACTAAATATTTAGTATCTTGTAATAACCTGTAAGGGCTTCTCTGGTGGTTCTGACAGTAAAGAATCCACTTGCGATGCAGGAGACATAGGGTTTGGTCTCTGGGTTGGGATTTTAGGAAAGGAAAATGTACTAATATACAGAGTTTGAAAGCATGTTCTAAGTAGTAGAGAATAGTATTCTGTGTGTGTGTGTATGTATATTCTGAATCACTTTGCTGTACACCTGGAAGTAAAACAACATTGTAAATCAATTATACTTCAAAAAAAAAAAGTTAACAAAAATATGACCCTAGGCAAGTCACCTAACCTTTCTGTGCCTTGGTTTCTTATCTGCAAAATGAGGATCACTGTAAAACTCACCTCACAGGGTTACTGTAATGACCAAATGAGGTAATGTCCTATGTGGTACTTACAATCATACCTAAAACATAGGTCTGGCACATAGGACAAGTGACCAATCAATGAGTTATAATTGATAATCTTTCAGTTCATATTTTTAAATAGGCACATATGAAATAAGTTGTAATTACAATCTACAAAACTATCATTCCTGAAATACACCATCTCTAAAGCTATTTTTTAAAGTACTTCTAAAAAACTACACCTACCTATATATAGTAGACATTTCTATCCTTTTTAAGAGTCTCCATTTGAATGGCTCTATTCATTCAAAACTATGTATTGAGAGCCCCTACTATAAACCAAGCAATTAAGGGGCAAACTAAGATTATTTTTTAGATAAATTTTAATATCACAAACTTTAAAAAAATGTGTTGCAATATACTTTTGGAGAGGAATGTGATATGAGAGATCTCAAGGGAAAACTGACTTATCTGCAGATCGGAAAACCTAGAAACACTTAGAACAACTCACAACCATTAGGATACTGACTCTTTCAAAAAAAGAAGATAAAACCCAGGCAATTCTAAATTTCACACAAACTACTTTTTAAAATATTTGTTTATCATGCTTGCCATAGATTTACATTTGCATGACTGAGAGAATTCATCTTTCAAAATCTACTTACTTTCAAACTTCAACTGGTTTTAAATGATCATTTATATTTTCCTCTGAATTTGGTTTTAAATGATGTGTTTTTCCAGATGTCCTTAAAGTAGATGCTACTGTCTGGTGTAAGAATACATGAACAGATGAATCGACTCATCTGGACACATTTCTCTGGATGGTGGGTTGGTTCAGAGTTGGTTGTAACTCTGCCCTAAGCCATGTATACTCTACCACTCTCCTGTGACTAAGAATACAGATTTAGGGACAGCTATTTGTGGAGAGGGCGACAGTCTCCGGGCTGGAACTTCTTGTCAAAGTGACGATATAAGGTCCCTGCCAGGACCATGCAAATGAGTTTCACCTCGGCCAGCACTTGTCTCTGTCACATGAAAGTCCTACTAGCATATCATTTTCAGTATCACTGCCCTACAGTGAACCCACCTTTTTTTTAAAATCTCAAACCACTTTCTATCAGTTAAGTATTAGTATTTTTCCCATGTTTGAAGTATGTAACTCACATTCATATAAATTAATATTTTATTTTGGTTTGTCTAAAACACAGTGTAAGACCTTTCATAACAGAAACACCAATTAACCTAAAAATATGCACTCTTTCAATAATTAAATCCATAACCTTGGCTTCATCCCTTTCTCTACCATTATTTGTTGTGATTCATTTAATTTTCCTACTCTATCTCCAGCATCAATTTATTAAAGTATTATCTGTGGCACCTGTGACTTTTAATAATGAATATATGTTTCACAGATATTAATTTTTAAACCTGATAAAACCAGAGAAGACAAAAAATAATTTTTAAACACAACAATGCCTCACTTATCTGATGGGAATAAGTACAAATATTTAACAATTTTAAATTGTTTTAAAGACAATCTCCCTCCATTTTGCTTTTTAACTTTTTAAGAAACAAATACACTCAGAAGAGATTTGATTATCTGTTCAATTCCATTTTGGAGACAGTATCACTGGAAGTCCAGAGTTTAAAGGTATTTGTTGCTTTTCTAGGTATAAAATCCTCATGTATTAGCTTCAAATACTCTCCTACAAATATATTACACTTTTTGGTCTAACGTACACTACCAACTGAGTGGTCATGGCATTTAAATGAGATTCTCATGTGGGGAAAGAAACACAAGACAATACCTTTTTCAAAAAAATCTAAGCCATGGCCACTGTTAAAGAAGAACAGGGATAAAGAGAATCACGGTGTCCTGGAGCACTGGATTCTGGGTCTTCCTCTAATCGGCCAAGAAACGCTGAACAAGATGCATACGCCTCTCCTCACACCTGGCTCTCTTCTGTGTCGAGATGAGGATGACACCCACCTTGCACCATGGCTACCAGGGTTAAGCTACTTGCGTGACAGTGCCAAGCCCCGTGCCTGGAACGTAAACAAAGAGCTACTGGGTTTTCCTTCTACTGCCACCTAAATGTCGGATAGGGTTGAAAATTACGTGAAGTCCAAATACCAGAGAAACAAAAAGATGAGTTAACAACCCACTCTACCAATTTAAGGGCCGTTGTGCAGAATGAATAAAACAAGCTGAGGTAATGCACATTCTCTGGAGAATTCAAATAATGAATTGGCAGTTTTTGGGGAATGCTAAGAAAAAACAGTTATTAACTTACTCCTTTTATAGGTCATAAATGCCTATAACATCAGTTAAGCAGTTAACTGTCAAGTTCTGAACTAAGTAATTTAGAATTATATTATTTAATTCTCACTAGCAAGTGTCAGAGCCAGGGTTTGAACCCAGTAATTTGATGCCTCAGCTCTTAACATCCTGTTATCTACCTATTAATAAAACGTGGGTTTAAAAACTTCATGTAAATTCCCTTTGTTTAGAATGACCAACAACAATTCTTAACTTTGCAATAGTTTTTTTAATAACGTGAAGTGCCGATTTTTGATAAGTAAAGAATTAAGGCATTTTCCAGATGAAAAGCTGATAACCATATATTCTGAAAATATTTAGAGCATATTAAATCTGAATCAGAAACTAACTCACAATCCGGATCTAAATTATCGTTACCAAACAATTAAATTCCAGTCCTGGTAATATTTCTGTTATAACTTATATAGAATATGTACTTTGTACACAGTAAGAACTCGACAAATACTTACTGATTAACTATTTTTACGGCAGATGGAAGCATCAAATTACAACGTGAAAAGATTTTCCACAGTCAAAAATTTTGTCAGTTACCGCAGCTATAAGTTTTCTCTGGGGGTGAAGAAGGCAGTCTGGGTTATGGACTATCCAATGTTTATAATGTAATAATTAAGGCAGGGAAGAGAAGCAAGATGGCTTTGAATTACTTTCAAAGAAAACAATAAAGATGGCCAACAACATAGGGGGCAGCCATCAACCATATTCTCTTTCACCAAATTCTCTTGCTGCCTCCTAGAAATAGAAGGCTTCCTCCAATTATAAAGATGTCTGGTATCTTTTGTCACTTATCATTACTTAAAATTATTTAAAACTCCTATTAGTAAGCGAAAAAACCTTTTCATTAAGGTTATGTATTTTCAACGGGCCTTTCCAGTCACTAAATTTTGAAACAATTTAAAAACTATAAATATTCTTGAACTTGCTCAGTACAGAACTCGCATCATTACATAATCTTATGCTTGGCCTCTGGGCACTTTATACACAGTCAGATTGAGTACAAAGTAGAAAAATGGAACTAAAATATGTGAAAGTTTTTGTGAGGTGGTTTGTGTGTATGTGTTTCTAAAGAAAGTGTAATTGCTTAACCAGATACTCTTGCTTCTCCAAGTTTACTTATTTTCATTAAACAAGTAAAATCAGATCATAACCCAGAAAAGCTTGCTTTACCACAAACATATCAAATCTTTATTGGGCTACAAGGAATATAGAACTAAAATCTTTTCCTAATACTATAATATTAAAGTTTAAATAATAAAGTATAGACAGAAGTTTTCTTCTTCTGAAATTCTACTTTAGAAAAATCTCCATTCTGAAGTAATGCCATAATCTTTTATCTGGTTTACTGTTTCTCTGGCAGAGTCTGTCAGCATCATGAGCCACACTGAGTACTTATTGTGTAGTTAGGTTTACAAAGAAAAAAAACAGAACAGAAAACTTTGATGACAATAAAAAGTGAAAAAAGAAGACATCATTTCTCTAGTTTATAATTGCTAAACTAGTAAATAATTGCTAAACTGGGGAGGGGCAGGTAATTATTATGCAAATAAAAGATAGTTAATTGTACATCACTTCTAACATATCATAATTTTAAAAGATGATAGTGAATACATATCTAGCATAATTTTGAAAGATGATAGTAAATAAGTGGCTCATTAACTTGGAATACTCTTAAAACAACCCAATAGTAAAGATTATTAAATAACCAGTAATATTCCAGTCAAATGAAACATTCCTAATGAAGACCAACATTTGTTACATACTAAATTAGCTAGCTAGAAAATTTTTTTGAGTCAATAATTCAAATAGAAAATTTATATTAATTTTAAAATTCTGATACCATTAATTTGGATCTGGTTCACCTCTTACTGTAAATAAGAATTGAGGTAGAAAAATGAGAGTCACTAGCTAGAAGCCTACACAATCAAAAATGGATAATTGGATTGTAAATTATTGAAATATATATTTTCTCCACAAACCTAAACCCAGATTTTAGAAAGATGCATCTACCCCCCATAATTCAACATCTACTTCTGCATAGTCTTTTTTGCCTGTCATTCCCCCCACCTTTGGCTGCACCACAGAGTATGTGGGATCTTAATTTCCTAATCAGGGATCAAACCAATCCCCCTGCACCAGAAGGCAAAGTCTTAACCACTGGATCACCAGGGATGTCCCTGCATAGTCTTAAAGACGATTTATACAGGTGTAAGATGCAAAGAGTCAACTCATTGGAAAAGACCCTGATGCTGAGAAAGATTGAGGGGAGGAGGAGAAGGGGGCAACAAAGGATGAGATGGTTGGATGACATCACCGACTCGATGGACAGGAGATTGAGCAAACTCCAGGAGACAGTGAAGGACAAGGAAGCCTGGTGTGCTGTAGTCTATGGGATCGCAAAGACTTGGACACGACTTAGAGACTGAACAACAACAAGATATCAAACTTTTACACTCCAGACTATTCCATCTATATGTAAACAAACAAGCTAATTACACGTTACCTTACCAACTCATAAGCTGATGGCCCATGGTGCGTTATATATTGATACTTTATATTAGATTTAATTTCATGTATCTGAAATATGGGATTAAAATACAATTTCTTATGTATACTTTTCAGTGATTTTGATTGTCCTCCAATTTAGAAATTATGATACTATTGAATGAAATTAAGTTTCATAAGATGGTAACTTGAGTACAAATGAATCTCTATTTCCCATCACTGAGACGGCCAAGAGAATACAAAAGAAACCTTTATTAATACTATAACCTTGGGAACGGTATCAGTGACACTACACATGCCAAACCTCCAGAGATTTCTGTAACATATAAGTAGGTGAAGAACTATTACAGGGAAGGGCAAACCTACCAGACTTCCTGAATGTAGAATAACACATTTGTTAGGGAGACACAACATCTAATAGGAACCACAAAGAATGGACTTAAAAAGTAGGCAGTTAAGTGCAAGACATACAATCCAGCTCCCTCAGTGGCCTTTGGAAAGTGAGACACATATCAGAGGTTCATTACCTAGGAGTTTATTTTAGAGAGAAAACTGGAAAAACTAAGAAAATTTGAGAAAACTGGACAAAACTGCAAGGATGGATGTTTTATGATAATTAATAATAGTGAAAACTATAAATAATCTAAATATCCATTCATAAGAAATTCATGTATGATTTTACCCAAATAATACAGTATTACACCCATGCAACTTTTCACTGACATGGAATGAGTACCATAATATATTGATGAAGGGGAAAAAAACAGATTAAAAATAATACGTGTACTATAAATAGTTATACAAGGAGAGGGCTACAAAGATTGTCACCAAAACACAAATGGGAGTTGCCTCTGTGTGGCTGGATATTTGATAATTTTTACTTACTTTTTATAATTATTTGTACTGCTGAAGTTTTCTAAATAAATGTATAATGTCTTTGTAATCGAGAGAAAAATTCTCATTTTGGAAAAAGGAAGTATATTTATTTTTTAATACTAAAATTGATTTTGGAGAAATTATCTTGATATTTGGAAACACCCATTAAGATACAGATTAAAAGATCTTTATCATAACATTGTATAACAGTAAAGTAATAAAAATGGTAAATTATTAGCAGTAACTTAAATGATCAATAGCAAATTTGTTAAACTTTAGAATAACTATATAATGATTTACTACAAAGCCATTAAAAATTACTACAAAGATGTATTCATCACTAGCTCAGTGATCTTGGAAATATCACATGTCCTCTAGGTATCAGTTTTCTCACCTGTAAAATGCAGATAAAAAGAATACTTACGGTGCTTCACCTAGCTTATTAGCTATACCCTATTGTGATAGAATATGAAAAATCTGATGTTTATAAGTTTCCTCTAATTTCATAAACACTTATTTCAAAATCAACTTTGCTATATGCTAAAATAGTGCTGGAAGACAGAAACAGGCCAATCTGGATACCTGTAGCACTGAGGCCCCAATAGGTCACCCAGGTTACAGTGACAGAGGGAACCGACATCCCTACTTAACTGAACAATGAAACAATTTACATATACACTCGTTGGCGTCATCGGTTTTACCCTCACTGTACAAACATTTACTCTGCTGCTTTAAGGAGTTGAAACCAACCTGCCACGGTCTTCCCCAGTCGAGTGGAATAGGAAAGGCTCCAAGCCATATTCCTACAAAACTAGAAATTGTAGTGATCTGAAGACTATTCTCCCAAATGGACGTAACTCTGTAAAACACAAATATACCATTGGTTTATACCATTGGTGGGACAGACCTCAGCTGCTGGGAAATCAAATGAATAGCACACATTAACACCATATATATGTACGTGTTCTGTTCATTTCAAATAAGCTTCTAAAGTGTACACATAAATACTTGCCATGAATCATTAACAATTAATTGGCAAGAAGATATAAGTGGTTTTCAGCTGGAAAAGTAACATATACACATACTGAAAGTCAAATAATACAAAAGAGTATTTGCAATGAATGCTAACTCCTCCTCTCACCCTTACTATCAACTTCGGTTCCTCTTCCCAGAAATAACTATTACCAACTTAGTACATATCCTTCCAGAAATATTTTATACACATGAAACCACACAATTTTATTCAGAATGATATATGCATGTCTGCTTATATGCACACATGTATGTATAAACCCTTCAAAACAAAACTCAAATGTACCATGTTATAAACACAGTTTTGCTGTGTGCCTTCCCCTGTTAACAGTTTTACTAGCATTCCATTGTCCCAAGGAAGCATCATTTATTCAACTAGTCCCTTATGGCACATTTCATTTAAGTAAATCAACTCTAATTGGTGGGGAAGGAGTAGAGAATGAGAAGAAAATATTACAAAAGAGCCAATGATGTGGCTACCATTATTTATTAAATGCACATCTTAAGAGTATAAAGGTGGAAAGACATAATTCTGCCTGTCTCTTAGTAAGTCTTGGCTTCAGTCTGCCCCTAATGTGATCACTTAACTGTGTGGAATAAGAATCTCATTACAGTAGAGTAAACCACTCCCCAAAAACGCAGTAACTGAAGTTTAAATATTCAGTTGTTCCAAATGCAGTCTTTAGTTATTCTGAAGTTTATGAAAAGCAGTTTCTTTCGTTAGTGTGGTAAAGGAGGAAAACATTTGCTTTGTTAGGTGACTGCTTTAGAAACAGGCTAATTACTGTACACAAAATGTGCATTGAATTAAAGCCATCCAGAACAAGTCAGTCCATAAACCAACATTCCATTACTTATCTACATCATTACTACCTTTCCCTCACCTACACGAGTTAAGAGCTTCAGCCTGTTTCCACTGAAAACGGGGCCTGGAAGAAGACTGGAGGCAATCCCCATACATCCAAATCTGTGTAATTTGTTGGGCTTAATTGTTCTTTTCTATTTTGTGTAACACTTAAAAATAAAAATCAATTTCTTCAACTAAAATTCAATAGAACAGAGATCTATTTCAGTGTTAGAGGTGAAAAAACTGATGAGTTGAATGTAAAAAGATAATTGTACGATTCAGGCAATTTAAAGGTTTGTCTAAGGTAATTTTTGACTTTATGTCGCTGAGAAATGTTGACTACCTTTCACTAAAACACACACACTTCTTTGTATCGCAATGTGTAAAGTGATTTGCTGAGAGATACAAAAGTTGAGAGTGGGGTTTACTTTCTGCTCAGGAGAGTTTTACTTTTTTTATAAAAGAGGAAGTTCAGCTAAATTTGGAAGAATGAGCAGTATTTGGTCTTGAAGAAATGGAGAAAGAGGTATACTATAGGTTAAAATAACGTAAGTAAAATTGGTTGAGTCCAAGTGGAAAAATGGGTAACAACACGGGAAAAGTAGGTTAGAGAAGGACTTTTTTAAAAAAAAAAAAAAAATGGCTTTATTGAATACAGTAAAAAAAAAAAAAAAGTTACAGAAAAACCTTTTCCAGCCATACGATTCACTTAAAGTGCACAATTCAATGTTTTTAGTATATTAACAGACTTGCACAATCATCACCCAGAAAACAAAACTCTTTACATTAGCAGTCACTCTCAATTTCCCTTTCCCTCTAGATCACTAATCCACTTTCTGTCTCCATGGATTTGCCTATTCTGAACATTTCATGCAAATGAAATCAATGTGTGGTCTTCTGCGACTGGATTATTTCAGTTAGCATAGTTTCCAAGGTTCATCAATTTTGTAGCACGTAAAAATATCATTCCCTTTTATTGCCAAACATTTTGTTATATGGATACATCACATTTTATTTTTTCTACATATTAGTTGATGGACACTCGGGTTGTTTTCCCTTTTTGGCTATTACATCTAATGCTACTATAAACATTCATGTGTAAGTTTTGTGCTGACATATGTTTTTCTTGGGGATATACTAAGGAATAGACTTGCTGATAACTCTGTGCTTAACGTTTTGAGGAACTGCCAGACTATCCTCCAAAGCAGCTGAGCCATTTTATATTCCCATCAGCAGTGCATGTGGGTTCCAATTTCCAGATCCTTGCTAACACTGCTACTACTGATTATAGCCATCTTAGTGAGTAGTGAAGTGGTATCTCACTGTTGTAGATTTAGGGTTAGGATTTTACAAAGGCCTTAAAAGGCAAATTTTTTAAGTCAAAAGAAGTCAAAAGGTTTTTAAATCAAAAGAAGTCTCTGAAGGCTTTAAATCCAGTCAGCAATATGGGGTAAGTTTAATAAGATTTATGTACATGTCTAATCTAAGCTCCAAGTTCCTTGGGCTAAGGGGCAAGATCCATGTCCTCACACTTTTTTTTCACTGTTATAAGCACACTTTTGGTCATCTTATATTTGTCAAAATAAGGGCAAATATCCAAGAGATTGTCCACTATTTTGTTTGTTTGATGTATGAAGAATGTTCATGATCTTACATACAACAAACATGAGAAAAAAATGGAACCAAGACCTAGTTTAAAAATGAGAAGAAATCTGTAGCCTATCTTTTTAAAATTAAAAATTTATATTTATCAAAATATACATATAAATATCTTTAAAATCAAAGATCACAATTAGACTAATAACCCCTCTCTGATCCCTCCTCACTCCTGATTTCAGCTTCTAAAGCAAAGAGTTTCAGCTCTTCCATGTACCTCATATTTAAAAGAACATACATGTATAGTTTTTCAAGATTTAGTTACTTTCTGCTCTCTACACTGGAAGAAGAGGATTTAGAACTCTTCACCCACAAGCCTCTCATCCCCACATATACATTTCTCTCTGACTCCTCATCCTATTTGACTAATATCCTCTCAGCTGTACCTACAGTATTATGATTATGGAAATATTCATCACAGCTGAAGCAGACAGCTAATCATAATTACACTCTTCCTTAAAATTTTAATTTTCTTTGGATATTAAGAATGCCTCTCTTTTTTACCCTCCATTTGTTTACATATCTGTCACTAAGTCATTCTCAAATATTCCAAGGAAACCAAACATCACCTCTAAATGCTTGTTGGTGCTCCCGCTCTCTGATCTCCCCCTTTCTCTCTCTTTTGTGGGGACACCTCCCGTGCTCTAAACTGGACTGCTTGCTGTCTAAACCTTAGGCACAACTGTGTTCCTGTGAGTGACCTACACCATCTCGTGAATTCCCTTTGCCTCTCTCAGTGCTTCTGGGTCTCCATTTTCCTGAATTTCAAGACTTCTTCCTTCTGTTTCCCCCTATTTTTAAAGTACATCCTTTAATATATTCCTGAGAAAATGTAGGAGGAAAACAGATTTTAGAGATGTTTAAAGTCTGACAGTGACTTTACTATAACTGCTGGCAATCACTTTGTCTTAGAATGTTGAAGGCATTGCTCCATTGTTTCTGATTCCTGCTTGAGAAGTTCAGGGCCATCTGGCTCCCAGTTCTCTGCGAGTAACATGTTCTCTATGCCCCACCCTCCCACCATCCTCTCTGGGAGCCTTTAGAATCATCTCTTTATTTCTTGTTATCTAAAATTTCACATTAACGTGTCTTGGAGTGGGTATTTTCATCCATTATGCCAGAGATACACATGGGCTTTCTCAATTTAGACTCTCAGGTTTTTAGTTCTTGAAATTTTCACTTATTTAAAGACTTGCCTTTTGATGCCCAGATCCCTTAAGAATTTTGTTTTTCTTACTCTTTTGCTGGGGATACTATCATTATGAATTAATTCTCTAATCTTCTTACTTTTTAACTCATTTCCCATATCTTTGCCCTTTTGTTTGACTAAAAGTTCTTTTCAACTTTGTCCCTACTTCTGTTGAATTTTTTAATTCCCAAGAAGCTTTCTTCTCTGAATATTCCTTTTGATTATCTCCTGTTCATGTTTTTTTTTTTTTTAATTTTCTTTACTTTATTGTGTTGGTTTTGCCATACATTGACATGAATCCGCCATGGGTATACATATGTTCCCCTTCCTCCTGTTCATGTTTATGGATGTAAAAACATATATTTTTAAAGTTATCTTCTGGTTCTTACACTGCTTTTATTTCCACTGAGTTTCTTTTTTGTTGTTTGCACTTCTGGTTTTCAGCTTAGAGGTGTTCTTCAAATGTCTAGTGATTCTTCAGTTACCCATTCTACTTAAATGTAAACACTATATATGAAATGTCCAGAAAAGGCAAATTTATAGAGGCAGAGAGTACTTTAGTGTTTGCCTGGGATGGAGAGTAAGGAGGTGGGTGGGAGAGAAGGGTGGGAATGGAGAACAACTGTTAACAGGTATTTCTTTTGGGGTGATGAAAAGTTCTTAGATTGTGCTGACGGTTACAAAACAGTACCTATACAAAAAAACAATCAAGTTATACATTTTATTGCTTCATTTTTTGGCCGTTACGTGGGATCTTAGTTACCCAACTAGGGATGGAACCTCTGTCCCTTGCAGCAGAAGCATGGAGTCCGGTCTTAACCCCTGGACCACCAGGGAAGTCCCCTTGAACTGTAAGCTTTAAATGGGTGAATTTTATGGCTTTTTAAAATTTTATGGCTTTTTAAAAAGACAACAAAAGAGTGAAACTCTAAACAGCTGGCTGGCTGATCACTGTATATGAATAGCATGATTCAACTGATGGGCTTCATTGTTCCAGGAACTGGGTGGGAACCCTGTCTGTTAAGAGAAATCTCAGATGTCAGTCTCTATAGGTGTTCTGATACCATTTTTCCCAGAGAGAAGTCATTTCAGTATTCTGCCTAGATGGTATAAGCCTGGCTATCAGTGTTCTGGGCCCAGAAGATAAAAAGGACTAGGCATAAAGTAAAGACTCATTGCTTAGTATGTAGAATTTTGTTTAAGCCTTCCTGAAGAGAGTGTAGCAAATAGGCTCAGGATCTGGGGGTAGCCAGAGTGGCTGGGGGTACCTCTTTCTCCATCTGCCCTTCACCCACTGTATAACTTCCATTACTATGATATTTACACATATTTATATTCTATTCGGAACTCCAATTCATTCAATTATTCTCTTAATATAGTAACCCCCTTATATATGCACTCAGTAATTCCTTTATCTGGGGAAACTATCTTCTATCATATCTTTGAATTATTTTTTGCTTTGTATTTTAGTGGCACTAACTCGTCTGAAGTTGATCTCCTTTGTGTGTTCTCTATAATTTCTTCTCTAATTGCTTTATTCTTCCCAGTCCCTGCTAGCCTTCATTCATTTTGATTAGCTCAAACCTTTCTTGCTGCTACAACTTGATATTCTAATTTATCTATGTTTCTAATTTATGATCTAATAGTATGATCTGGATTCTCAACTTATTTCATTAATTTTTCAATTTCCTTCTCTACCACATTTTCTTTAATTATCTCATCTTTGAGCTCTTATTTTATTGCATTAATATCCTTAATATTTTTTTCTGTGGTAAACTGTGTGGAGCTTTTTTGTTTTTGTTCCTTGGGTAGTATTTTCTTCCAGGCTGAGTTTCTTATCTTCTACATGCCTTTTTCTTCTTCTATAGTTTGTTTTTAGGCACTGTCAGACCATTTCTTTTCAACTTGCCCATACTTCATATGGTCAGGCTGCCCAAACTACCCATTTGCTTGGATAAAATGAATGCGTTATTTGAAGCTGCCTTCCCATCTTAACCAACATCAATTTTTTGTGCCTTGAAGTTGCATTTTGAGGACTGGATGTTATTTTCTATCAAATTTTCGGTGACATGAGGCAGAAGGAAAGAACGGAGGCAGAGAGCCAAGGCAAGAGAAATGGTGTCTTTGCAATTTAATCAGAAATATTCAGCTGAAATGTAATGAATGGCGTTTCTATAAACTAAAAATAATTTTGACCAGGGCTTATGCATCCCATTAGGAATCAGATGACACTCTAGCAGAACAGTCGGCTTCCAGGGTAAAACCCAGTAGGCAGCAGCCCTGGGAGACTGATAAAGAGTATAGACAGCACTGATGGGGGTTCCGGGAAACTGGCACTCTGTTGAGCTGTATGTTTGTGTGTGTGTGAGTTTTGATGATGATGTGTGTGCTCAGTTGTGTGATGTGAGGTCAGATGTGCTCAGATGATGTGTACAACTCTTTGAGACCCCATGGACTGTAGCCCGCCAGCCTCCACTGTCCATGGAATTTTCTAGCCAAGAATACTAGAGTGGGTTGCCAATTCCTACTCCAGGGGGTTTTCCTAACCCAAGTATTGAACCTGGGTCTCCTGCACTGGCAGGCAATTCTTTACCACTGTGCCACCTGGGAAGCTATATATATATATGTGTATGTGTGCATATATATTTTAAATTAGAATTTTAATTTGGTGATGTCTATCAACTTCTTTTGACCTAGGAATTCTATTCCAGAAATCTGGTATACAGAAATCAGTGTACAAGTATACAAAATTATATGGTTACAAAGATGTTCATAACAACATTATTTATATCATGAAAATTTGATAATAACCCTCAATAGGAAATTAGTTAAATCATGGTACATGGAATACTTATAATGATTAGCTGCCAACATTCATCTCATCTCTGACGATTAGGCTAATTAAATCATAGTGATTCCATTCTTTCCCTATGATTAGTTTAGGAAGATTTAAGGAGAGAAGAGAAGTTGCTGCCATTTCCCTATCAGCCCAATAAGTGAAAAGCAAAGCAAATTATAAAGCAGTGACTAGGATGACCAGTTTTGTTTTTAAATTATACATGTTTTTGCATAGATAAAATCTGGAACATATAAAATGTGTTAGTAACAGCTGTTCTTTACATAGCATTCTAAGACCTTAAACTTTTGATAATTTTTCTTTTATTTGAATTTTTGTAATATTCTTTTGTAAAAAACAAAAAGCATAAACTCCTTTCTATTCACTGATTTATAGCAGCACTGACACTGATTTATTTTCATTTTATAAATTTCCATAATAAAGCCACTGAAATTCAAGGATTAATGGCTAATTTCTTCATAGTTAAGTTATATATATATATATATATATGCTTGAGAATAGAGTACATAGTGCACTATTCTGTAAACAAACTTAAAACTGACTAAATATTACAGATTAGTCTTCATGCCAGTGAGTTCTCAGTAAATGTCCACATTATTTGACTCCACTGAAATTCATTTTATCAAATCTTAATTGAAATATACCATTTCAGATACCTACTATCTATGTTCCAGACACTGTATCAGTTATCTGAGATAGTTAACAATAAGTACTATGGCTCAGACAGGCTGTCATCAAAACAGTGCTTGTTTAGATGGAGTTGATCTTTTTAACTGTTGATCTCTATCTAAAAAAGAGGCACTAAACTCCTCCTAGTGGCTAAAGATACTTCGAGAAGTCTTACATAAACTTTCCCCTTCCCCCACTGAATAAATATTAAAACCAATGCCTCTTTGCTACTAAATTTTTATACCCACATTAAGACTAAATTACCTAATCTTAATACATATAAAAATTGGTCATTCACCATCCTTTCACTTTTAATGTCCACAGTGGTTTTTTTCAATATAAAGTTTATTTCAATACGAAGATGGCAAAAAGAGGCCTATTGCTTTCACTATACAAATAGGGCTTATAGGCTATCTTTACCTTGGCAAGATAATCACAGATTCAGGAACGTATTCAAAAATTAAATTTTTTCATTTCACAAAAGGTAATCAGATTCTGAAACATTCAAACAAAAGCATAAAATAAACTGAAAAAAGAAAAGGCATACTTGAATGAGAAATATAGGATGAAGACAGTCAAATTATTATTTTCCTTTCTAAGGAAGTCAACAAATGGAAAAAAAAAAAGAAGGCCCCACAAAAATTACAACACCAAAGCAACAAACTGAAGTAAACTAGTACAAATTAAGTATATTCAGAAATAAAGTATACCAATAAGACGTTGCTAGAATTTTTTAGGAAACCAAACGTCTTTTCTATCTTCAAGTTTCTTTAAAAAAAAATTTATAATAACTTTACATGACTTTAAGAAAAAGTCTTATTAAAACAGTGTCATTTAATTACATATTCAATCTGAATAGTGTCAGAACTGGCCCTTTACTCTTGGGATGCATATCCTACATAGTTCTCAAATTCAGAGCTTTGGTGTCTTCAGTCTATATTTGATTATCATCTACTCAGTGTTAAACACACAAATAAATACACTAAAAATTAGGATATAATGATATTTCACTTAAAAATAGTACAAAATATTGATTCAATACTGAACAAGATGTCACCCCAATTCAAAACTGGGCTATCCATACTGAACACCTGAATTAGTTATATTTCAAAAATAATACAAGGGCAAACTTTAAATAACCAAAGCAAAAGAAAAAAAAAACTTTACTGCTCTACTATGTTTTGTATATAAAACACAGGATGAATGATAAAAATTTAAAGTTCTAAAATCTTCAATCAGTACTTTAAGGTATTTTAAATACTTTCAGTGAATTAGAACTATAGCATAAGTACTTCAAATCAGAACTTTAATTTCTGTTGAAAATGATTACCGGATAGGAAGAAAAGTATTATTCATATGTTCTATATAACCTCCTTAAATTATAATTACATTATTTTAAATTAAAGTTGTGACTCAATATAAATAATGTTAATATATTCAAATAATTTCAAAATAACACACAAGTCATTGTCTTTCTTAGGTATTTCATACTATTATTGCAGAATCAGCAGATCTTTGAATTTTTAAAAGTTTTTGCATAAAAGTGAACATTTAAGGCTAACTCTAACATTAAATAAGTTACTGTATCAGATTATTTCCTACCTCATTCAAAACTGGACATGTGACATATTTATACTAAATCCTTGAAGTGCGATAAGAGTGATAGGGAAGTGATAGGAGGAAACTGAAATATCACTAATGTATGGTAGAGACTTAAGTTCCCCGTGACAAAGTTCAAATCAACTTCACATTAAATGTACTGTAAAAACCATTCCTCCTTCCCTGTGTTGTCTATGGTTAGCACTCCTTGGTCTGTTACCTAAACCAAGAAAAGTACTAAGACAAATGGCAGTCAGGATTGGGAGTAGGAAACATAAAAATGTCTCCTGACAGTTGTTAATCCAGTTGACAAACATTTCTTGAGCACTTACTATTTCATAATCTCACTCAACTCTCGGGGTGGGAAAGGCAATATAGGGGCAGGGAATTAAGAGGTAGAAACTATCATGTACAAAATAAGCTACAAGGATATATTATACAACACATGGACTTCAACCAATATTTTATAATAATTGCAAATGGAGTATACCCTTTAAAAATTGTGAATCACTACACTGTACACTTCTAACATATGTAATACAACTATACTTCAAAAAAGTTAATTATCAAAAGAAAGAGGCTCAGAAAATGTCTATATAATAAGTTCATGATAAAGTACTATGAGAAACTAAGAATGGTTACTCTGTTTCCCTTCAGTTTTAAACTTTGACTTTTTTCAATTTTAAAATATTAGGAATTTATATATATTTAGTCAGTTCTGCTATAATGCTTGTTCTGAAATTTTGAATTTATTCCAATTTGATTGATATATTAAAGAACAATAGGAGTGATTTTGTCTGTGAAAAACATTGAGTGAACACAAAAACCACACCCAGTTTAACTGAACAGTGTATGAATACATAAAACATGCACACCCCTCAAATATCTACCAGCTAATCAAGACAGTGTGGTACTGGCATCAGGATATACATTAATGGAATAAGAGCTTAAAGTCCAGAAATGAAATCATGTGCTTATGATCAACTGATTTTCAAGAGAGGTGCCAAGATCACTCAGAGGGATAAACAGCTTTTCAACAAATGATGCTAGGATGACCAGGAAGCCACGTGCAAAAGAATAAAGTGGGAGACCCTTACTTCACACCACACACAAAAACCTTCACAAAATGGATCAAACACCCAAATTTAAGAATTAAAATTAGAAAGCTCTTAGAAGGAAACACAGGAGTAAATCTTCAACACCTTGGATTTGGCCATGGGTTCTTAGATATAACTCTAAAGTACAAGCAACCACAGAAAAAAAAACAAATTAGATTTCATCAAAATTAAAACCTTGTGTCTCAAAGAACACTATCATGGAAGTGAAAAAATGACAGAAAGAGAGTAAATAATATTTGCAAATCATACATCTGATAAAAGACTTGTATCCAGACTACATAAAGAACTCTAACAACCTAATAATAAAAACATAAAAACTCAACTGAAAAATCAGCAAAGGATCTAAAGAGATATTTCTTCAAGGAAGACATGTAACAGCCAATCAGAGCAGGAAAAGATGCTTGAGACCTCACTAGTCAAAAGGAAAATACAAATAAAAACCACAAAGAGATAATACTTCACACCCATAAGGACAGCAATAATTAAAACATCAAATACTAACAACTGTTGGTGAGGATGTAGGGGGATTGGAGCCCTCACACACTGCTATGGACGTGTAAAATGGAACAGCCACACTGAAAAAGTCTAGCAGTTGTTCAAATGATTAAACGTCAAGTTACCATATGACCCAACAACTCCACTCCTCAGCATATACTCAAGTGAAGTAAAAACATTTATCCATATGCGTTACTTATCTTGATCTTGGAATCATTCTGCAATGTATATCAAATCACTTTAAATATGTATAATTTTATATTGTTAATTACTCCTCAGTAAAGTTTAAAAATATAAAATAAAAACCTGTTTCATATTTAAAAATATATCCACCCAAAAACCTGCACACAGACTCCTTCAGCAACTTATTCAGAATAGCAAAAAGTGAAAACTCAGATGACTATCAGCTGATGAATGGATAAACAAAATGTGGTACATATCCATCCTGATTATTCAACCACAGAAAGGAATACAGTACTAATACATGCTACAACAGGCTTCCCAGGAGGTTCAGTGGTAAAGAATCAGCAGCCAAGCAGGAGACAGGGTTCGAGCCTTGAGTAGGGAAGATACCCTGGAGAAGAAAATGGCAACCCACTCCAGAATTCTTGTCTGGGAAATCCCCTGGACAGAGCAGCCTGGCAGGCTGGAGACCCTGGGGCTGCAAAAGAGTCAGACATGACTTAACAACATGCTACAACGTGGATAAACCTCAAAAACGTCACGGTAAATGAAAAAGCCAGTCACAAAAGATCACATATTATATGATTCCACTGTTACGAAAGGTCCAAAACAGGCAAATCTACAGGCAATAAACAGATTAGTGGTTGCTTAGGGCTTGTTCTGTTGCTAAGTCTCTGCGACCCATGCTATATCCCAGGCAAGAATACTGGAGTCGGTTGCCATTTCCTTCTCCAGGGTGCTTACCGCTAGGCGAGAGGAATAAGGGAGTTATAGCCAAAGGATAGTTTCTTTTGGAGGTGATAAAATATTCAAAACTGACATATCTGTCGCACATATCTGTGAATACATTAAAAATCACTGAATTGGACACTATACAGGTGACATATATGGTGTCTGAATTATATCTCCATACTGTTTAAAAACCCCGGCTCCCAGCTGTCTCAGCTCCCCTCACCTATCTGAGCCACACCTTCCACCATCTGCCTTAACTTTTCAACAAGCGGCAACCCCTCCCACATCTACTTCCAAAAGCAAATTTCAGGTTTAGTCCAAGGAAAAGTGACAAACTTGTTACAATATTAAACTGCCCTATCATTTTTATCAAGTTCCTACTTTTTTAAGGAATCCACCTGCTGATGCAAGAGACACGGGTTCAACCCCAGGACTGCGGAGATCCCCTGGAGGAGGGCATGGCAACCCACTCCAGTATCTTGCCTGGAGAATCCCCATGGACAGAGGAGCCTGGCGGGCTACAGCCCATGGCGTCGCAGAGTCAGATACAACTGGGCACGCGTGTACATGCTCTTCTGAATGCTGACTATCTTTTACGATGTGTTACTGGCAAAGTTTCTGAGTGTTGCACCTCAATCCCATTTTCTTCACAAGCTCTGTGTTTCTTACTGCTTAGTTTTGTATAATGCAAGAATTTTTAGATATGCATATGCCATCATGTAGCAGAACTGACTGTACAATCAGACCACAATATCACCCTAAATGCACCATCAGTGCTATCAACAGAAACCGAAATCAAAGCTGGATAAATCATCAATCCAAACCAGTAAGATTTCAACTGATTTTCAATGTTTAAAATTTTCAAACTAAAATGCTAATCAATAGAAATCAATGCTATTTGGAATACTATGGTAATGACATGGGAAAAGGTATTCAATGCCGATACACTTTTGTTTTCTAGAGACTTTATGAACACTAGAAGATGGTCCTGAAGGGGAACAAACAGTATGCATTTCAAAAGGAGAAAGTCAGTAATGTACGGAGTCTAGCTACATGGCAAGTATCTGCTCTACTTGGGCTGTTCTCTTCCAAATCACACAAAAATACCACATTCATTTCAGTTTCTATGATTTCACTCATTCCTCTAGCATGCAGTGTCTCCCCCTTCCCCTCAGTCTCACCAAATCTCTCACTCCTGATCCATAGATCATCCCCATTCCAGCTCACTCTTCAGGGATCTCCTCTGCTACCAAGTTCCTAAAACTTTACTATTTACACAAATTTAGTCTTATGTTTTTGCTCATCTCATCCATGCCCCTTGAATACCCAAGCCCCTCAGGGAGAGAATCACAGCTGATTCAGACTTCACAAACTCTGTTTGTACAAACTCTAAACAGAGTTAAAGGCTCAAGAAGTTTTTGCTGCTGGATGATAAATAGGACAAAATCATGGGTACCAACTAACTTCTAGTTTTCTTAGTTATGACTTAACTATTTCTGATACAAGTAATTTCAACGCTTTTTAAGAAGCTAAAATTTTAACTGAGTGATGCTGAAACTACATACAGCTACTAAGGGAATAAAATCCTGTAAAACCTGCACTTGGATATCTCACCACAAAAGAGGCTGAACAAGAAACTATAGTTGTTAAAACTAAACATTTTTTGCTAATGAACACCAATTCTACATTATAAGATGTATTGAAGCAATTTTATCTGTAGCAATTTTACCACAGTGACAAAGTGTCCCCGAGGAGTGTTTCCAAAGTTTTCTTTCAGTAGCAGTTTTCTTTTTCACACAAAAGACTAAGTGAAATTCTACCATACAGGGGGGAAAAGAGCAGAGCTAATCATGCTAAAGTGGAGGGAGAGGCCAATAGTTCTGCCTGCTTGGGTCCCCCTCAAGCGCCCACAACCCTTCCCTGGTCCCAGTCCCCAGTGGGCTCAGAAGGCATGTCTGAGAACCATCCAAGGCTGAGAAACAGTTGCCCTGAATAGAAAAGTACCTCGTTCATTTTTTAATACTAACTAGTTAGTTTTTTTAATACTTCAAACATCTCTAGAATATAAAACTTACCCATTTCTACTGAAAATTCTTAGCCAGGCTTTGAAGTTTGGTCCTAACAAACATAAACAAGGTACAGTAGTAAAAGTGGACAAAATAACCGCAAGTGAAAATGTTTCCAATACCAACCTAGAAAAAAGAAAACCTTCATTAACGTTTTAAGAAGTGTTAAACGTGCATGTATACATACACGTCATTTTTATTTAAACAGATTTAATAATATAAACCTACTGTCTTACCAAAATGATGACTATACAAAATGTTACTAATGAAATGCAAACTATAGAAAACAATCTAGCAGACATCTGGCTCTAACTGTAGAGTTCAGAAGTGCTAAATGCCCTGTGACACTGAAACTGTCCATTGCAAGAAAACCCAATTCTAGATCATTAACTTTCTCCTCAATAGTCTCTGGAACTTTCTATGCAGCCATGGTTTGATTTAGCTTATACTGGAACCATGTGAAGAACTAGTAAACTAGTTTCTGACTAAGGCCTGAGAATTTGCATTTTGATAAAATGCTGATGCTGTTGGTTTTAGAACCACACTTGGAGAACCACTGCTCCAGACATCCACTCTGCTCTAAATGGATTAGACAGAGAACTACCATTTCCTGTTACAAAGGTCTTGTCTCCCCTGTAGAAAATAATTGCCTTATTGTGTGTACATATAACCAGATACACTCACACACACACACAAATATATACACACACAGCTATGTGTGCGTATGTGTATCACATCACTCATTTCACCATGATCATTTATCACTGCTAAGCTGAACTTTCTTCAACTACTGTGCACATGAGACATATTCATGAATCTGCCTTTCACTAATCTAAAATTTTTCAGTTTAGAAAAGATATTCAGTCAAATTTTACCTCTCAACTATAAACATTAGCTTATTATGCAATTAAATACAGCAATCTACTGACTTAAGAAAACAAACTCTTTTCGAGCAGTTTAGAATCACATTTACTAGGAACTGATATGCTATTTATAACTAATTTATATGTATCATTATAATCAGTTCCCTTAGAGGTTCTAAGGAATGGTGATTACCAGTATCATACACTTACTGGTATAGGACAATTTCTCATGAACCTCCCTTCTCAGGCAACTGGGCAACAGAAGGCTAGGTAATGGGGGCATTTAGTGAACTGAGTTATTTCACTGTCTTTAAAATAAAAAAATAACACTGGCAAGGAAGGACAATGATGTCAGTATCCTTCCATGATCCATTAACTGAACACACCATTTTTTTTTTCTCTCTAATCACCAACAGAATCAGCATTTGGTTTTACCAATGACTGTTTTAAAATATAATTGGCTTAAGATACACATTTCAGACTTACTCTATTAGTGGTGCTCCATACAGAACAAAAATTACATGAAAGAAGAAACAAGACGTAAGAAAGTAGATACAGCATTTCAAAAATCTGGTTACCTAAAAAAAGAACAATTTAAAGGATCAAGAGAATGCCTGAAGGAAAGCAGATACTTTGAATTTTATCTACAAATACAACTTGGTCCCACCCTGAGTGGTACAGGGGACTATTCTTTGGATTTGCTCCTGAAGTAAGATCACATATCCTTTGCACAGCACTTATAAAAAGCCTAAAAGATGAGAATCGACCCCTGTATTCTACACACCTAACCAACAGCAGAGTCAGAAAACATTTTTGTTCCTCTGCTATGTACTGAATTATGCTGTTAAGCAGTATTTACGAAATATTTACCAATGCTAGGATACACAAAAAACACAAATACAGTCCTTATTGTGTGATAATGTTACACGTGAAATATTTATAGAAAATAACAACTATAATAAATCTTTTCCATTTTAAAACAAAATTCCTAGAAAAACTGGACAAAAAATTATGATATCAAATAATTCCCCAAATCATAGTTATGTTACTACAAAAAAGACCTGAATGTTTGAAAAACAGTATGTGGGACCTACTTCAAGAAAATCTAACGGTAAAACACACATTGAGCTTCTTATATCAAAGGGCAGTAAACATGTTTTAAATTACCTAATAGCATACGTATAGTACTGAATAATGTTCAGTGAGGACTTTCCAAATAATAGTCGTGTTACACTGTAATAAATATTCCAGAAAATAGATTCCAATATCTGAAACTTCAACTACTATTTAGTCAAGGAAGCCCATGTTTGAAACAAGAGCTATCAAGGTGGCTTATTTCATAATGTCTAAAAAACCCATTGTGTCTTTCAGAAATGCAAAAGATGCATGAAAATAAACTGAAATGTCTTATAAGGTTTAAAGGTGCAATTGCTACATGTTTTTATCTTCATCATGTTTTATGATGACATAAAACATGACTATATAGGTTCACAATGCTATGATATCCAAAGAACTCATGGCAAGAATCTATCAAACATCATGGACAATCTTTCAGCAAGCAATACACTACTGATCTGGAGGGAAAATATCAGCTTCTTTATTCACTGCAAATAGCCTAATAAGTGCTTGACTAATACTTTACCTTTCCAGTAAAAGAAAAATTACCTACATCTAAAAATCATTTATCAAGAAATAAGCCTTACCTTGTATGATAATGAACTTCTTTTAGAAGACACATTTGGTTTCACTACTAAATACAATACTAAATTGACGGCAGTTACAGAAACAGAACAGATGCATAACCATGTCAAGTGTGTCTCCAATATTGAGAAATTCTCCAAGAAGAATGATGGAATGAAGATGCTTAGGATAATTGAAAATATGCATAAAAGATGGGTATACAGTAGTTTCTTGATGTCAGTATCTTTCATGGTGTTTTCTTGAGTGGCTACCTAATGAAAAACAAATTAAGAAAAGAGCATAGACAATAATGACTTTTTGCATTGTCCTAAATGCTTCGACATCTAAAAATAAGCCATGAATCAAAGTCAGTTTTCTATGGGCAAAAATGTCTAAGTGCTAGAATACCGGGAGATGCATATGTGAAAATATACATGTAGACTAATATGGTACAAACTGTTCTCACAGCCTAAAAAAGAACATATTAACTAATTTCTTAAATATTTGTTTTTAGTTTCTGCAACATGGTCATGTGCTAGGACTGTTTAAGCAATCCATTGTATTTTTCCTTTCCTTTTTTTCTTTGCCAAAATCAGAGGTGAAAACAAAGGGCAGAGGTTAATAACTTACCCTGTTGGAATTATAAGCTATGCATTCTAGGAACCTCATAATACACTTTGGCTGGACTGCTGGCATTTTTTATCATTATGGACCTTTGTCTAACATCACAGTAGTTCACATTTTCTAGCAAATGCCAAGTAACACCAGGTACACACTGGAATACTCAAACAGTGGCCAGTGTTAATCAAGAGCCTTCAAAGAACATTATGCTAAATCAAGGAATCTCAGTGCTGCAAAAATACTAAAATAGGAATGTCTGTTACAGATGCCAGATTCCAACCAAAAGCAGGGTATGAATGAAAGGAAGAAATATATTTACTTTCTTTCTATAAAATACATATTTGATGTAGTACTTATTTACAAATTACCTAACAGAGAGCTTATACATGGTATGGACTGATGTTAAGTAAAGAATTTATTAAAGTAATAGTCCACAGGCCACACTGTGGTGAACAGTCCAAAAAAAATTATATATACATACATATAGATATGGACAATGTGCTCATTCACACAGTTGTGTTCGATTCTTTGAGACCCCACAGACCAGCCAGGCTCCTCTGTCCAAGAGATTGTTCCGGCCAGAATTGACCTCAGGTCTTTTGAGTTTCCTGCTTTGCAGGCATATTCTTTACCACTGTAGAGATGGAAATGGCAACCCACTCCAGTATTCTTGCCCAGAAAATCCCATAGATAGAGGAGCCTGGCAGGCTACAGTCCACAGGGTTGCATAGAGTCGAATAGGACTGAGTGACTGAGCATTCTACCTACCACTGAGCCACCAGGGAAGCCTATATATATTTTATAGACACACACACAGGGCACCCACTAGGGCAAAAGGGTGAATCCACACCTTATCCCAACATTCTCATTAATTCAACTACACTTTTCAAAGGCAAATATTAACACTTACAGATAAGGAAACAAGCTAAAACAGATTAATAGTCCAAGGTCTCAAGCTCTCAAGTGCTAAAGCCATTTCAAAACCTAGCCTCACTGATATATAGGCACCAAGGGGTCGAGAAGAGAATGAATGGCAAGAAAGAAAATGTTTTCTCACAGATGCTACTTTCAGCTGAGGGGCGGAGAGGAATCTAGAATATATTCTCTCAATGGACAACACTTCAGATATTTTTCCGGGCCACCCTCAGAATCCCAACTGACAGAGAAGATCTTGACCTAAGACAGTGAGCGGTACCCAAACTCAGATGGCTTGCGGAATGAGTGAATGAACAAAGAGCTGGTCCAGTGCTGCCCTTCTGAGAAACCAGCCCTGTGTTAGGCCCTGGCCAGTCGAGGACGACTCTGGTCAGGTGCCCTCTCGGGTGGCCAGGAACCCGGCACCCGCAGTCAGACCTGCAAGACCAAGCCTTGCAGAGGTGGAGAAGGCCCTTTTGAGCGATTCCTAGAGGAGACTTAGAGGGACATTAACCTGCAGCTTCATCCCAAACTGTATCGCTCTGGACTCTGCCTAAGCCTGCCTCAGCCGACCGGAGTGTGGGCAGCGAGGGAGGAGCTGAGGAGCATAATCAAAGAACACAGACGTGGAGACCAAGAGAAATGGAGGGACAGACACGGAAAGACGTATCCGAAAGAGGCCAGTCCATCAGGGCAGCCCTTGGGTAAAGCCGGAAGGGCGGCGCTCGAGGGGCAGGCAGGCGCCAACTGGCCGGGGACAGATTTCCGGCCAGTTGGGCAGTTGGCGTAAGTGCCCTGCAGCCTCGGGAGACTCGCGTGCGGGGGCGTTCGTCTGGGCTTACCTATCTCTCCCGCCCGCGGAAGGGAAGGGAGGGTTACTGCCTCCCACCATCAGGTACCACTCACCGGCCTGAGCCTCGCGCAGGCGCAGCCTGTGGGGCGGAGACCCAAGGCCTCACAGCCAATCGCAGAAGTGGAGGGGCGGGCCAAGAAGGCAGCCCCGCCTTCTCGCTCGCGTTTATTCCTCCCTCAGCTTTCCAGGTGCGGGATAGGCGGGGCGAAGGGCGGTGGGGCCGGAAGTGGGTTTTAGTAACCCGGAAGGGGAGTTCTTTCCTGGCTGCAGTGTTGATATCTTCCAGCTGCTGCTTCTTCCGTGGCTGAGGGTATCGCCGCGAAAGGATGGTGTGCGAAAAATGTGAGTTAAGGAGACTTTTCTCCGGGAGAAAGAGGCTGGGAGACCCTAATTCGAATCCCCGGGAACGTTGCCTTTTCTTTGTTTTTCCTTCGGGCACAGGCCTTTGATTCTAGTCTCTGATGTGTCTTGCTGTTTGACCATTCCGGCCCCTCCCCAATGACCGTATAGTCCTGTATCTGTTGGATTCGGGGTGGTCTCAGTTTTGCCCCATTTTGTCTATTTCGGTTGCTTCCCCTCGACCCCGGCTATCATCCTGTACTGCTTCTTGACAGGCTCCCTCGCTTCACAGACCCTCGGGGTTGGAATGGATCTTAAAAATCACTTCCACAATATCTGGAGTTGCTGGATTTAGCAAATAAAAGTACCGGACGCCCAGTTAAATTTGAATTTCAGGTAAACAACGAATAACTTTTATTGTGAATATGTCCTATGCAGTATTTCAGACTTGGCCCTGTTTGCTGCTCCTTGCTACTATTAAGTGCTTTGTCCCAAAGCACGCACTTTTACGACTCTTTACTGAAAAAGTATTCTTTGTTTATCTGAAATTTAAATCTCACTGGGTGTCCTGTACTTTATCTAACAAGCCCAAATCAGGATCCCACCCAAAGGCTTAAGTGCTCTTTGCATGAATGCCTAGAGTGCTGAGGCATGGGGCTAGGAGAATCTTAACATCTTCAAAGAAGTCTCTGTAGTTTTCACTGGCTTTTGGAGAAGTCTTTCCTCTTTATGGACTTCCCTGATGGCTCAGAATCTATAGAATCTGCTTGCAGTGCAGGCAGACCCGGGTTCCGTCCCGGGGTCTGGAAGATCACTTGGAGAAGGGAATGGCAACCCACTCCTGTATTCTTACCGAGAGAATTCCATGGACAGAGCAGCCTGGCAGGTTACAGTCCATGAGGTCGCAAAGAGTCAGACACAACTGAGCGACTAACACTTTCCTCCTTATAGTTGCCATTCAATGACTCTAATGCTAACCCTTGAGAGTTCTAGAAAATATGACTTTTTGACTTCACAAACTGGTTATAGGTATAAAAAAGAGCTGTCATGTCCGCAAATAACTTTTTCCTACCATTAAGTATGTCTGACTCTTCTGTAAAAAAGATTCAAGTCCTCATATCGCGATAATTAACATGATCCATTTTGTTTATATCCCCATAGTATATAAAACTTTGAACACAGACGCCCATGAGTTTGAATCAGAGTTTTTATATTATGTGAAAGAATGACCATGGATGGTTTCTTTATTAAGTTATCAGAGTACAGAAAATAATGTGGTGTTTTTATATTTGGAGCCTGGCATTCGGGAGGACCCTCCACAATAAAGCCTCAGCTTACGTTTTAAACTTCATTTTCACTAACTTATTTTCTTCACTTCAGCCAAACCAAACTATTTTGTATGCCTGTATGTACATACCCTGAGTTTTCCATGCCTTTCCCCAGGATGTGTCTTTTATCCAGATTACCGTCATCCTCTTTTATCCTCTTTCTTACCAGTCCCATTGCCACTAACCCTCTCTATTGCCTTCCCCACAAAGGTTTCCTGGATTTCCCTGATCAAGGTTATTTTTTCTTTCATGGGATTTCTCCTAATACTACAGTTCTGAATTGTTATACTGATTATTTTCCAGCTTATATTTTAGTTGAATAGTTCTTAACTTTTGCCAGTGGTTCTCTGAGCCCTTTGAGAATGTGATGAAAGCTAAGGACTTAATATAGTCTACTTAAAAATGAATATACAAAAAGTTTGTGTATGGTTTTGTCTTATTCATATATCATCTGTGGCCTACCTGTGAGACTCAGACTAAGGACTACTGTTAGGGAAACCAGTGTGCTATAAACTCCTTGAAATCTAGACCTTTAATTCATTTTCCTTTTCTCTGTACTTTGTACAATGGCTTATACATCGAGATGCTTAGTAAATATTTATGGAATGAATAGGTTTATCAGATTTGTTTATTCGTGTACAGAGGAAGCCTATTATAAGCTATCCTGTTATCCACAAATTTGACTTGAGAGTCAGTTATCCATTGCCCACAGTTAATATCTTAAGTCTCAGTTCAATGGCCCTGACCCCAACATTAACTGGCTTGTAAATATTATGACTGGTGATACCATTGTGAACTTTAGGCACAATGTAGTGTATTTATTAGATAGTAAACACTGATCTCCCTTGTTTTTACTATCTTTTTATAACAGGTGAAAAAAAACTTGGTACTGTTATCACTCCAGATACATGGAAAGATGGTGCAAGGAATACCACAGGTATTTTTCCTTTTAGAACATAGATATTGAATCAGTTACTTCCTGTGAATAATGTTTTCATTTTCACATTATTTGTAAAATGAAATATTGTTATATGTACAACATACTTCGTTTATTAAACATTAAAGAATACTAGAGCTCCCAACAGTTTAATATATTCTTCTATTTCATTCTTTCAGTGACATGTCAGGGTTCCTGATTTGGTAGAAAGGAAATAGCAAAATAATTAAATGAATTTTAAACAATGAGTGCATCATAGTATTAATAATTGATTTGATTAAGCTTAATTAGGGTTAGTATTAAAAGCCCCTTTTCCTCACCTGATTTTTATATTCTTGAACAAATTATTTACATGTTTTCACCATCATAATCATTAAACACAGTGAGGATTTTTTCAAAGGGAACAAAAAGAAATATTTTCACTATTCAATGTCACTGGCATTAAAGTAGTGGCGTCTGGATTTTACATTAGATAGAGTAGATATAGACCCATTCCCTAAGTCCTACATTGAGTCTGAGGAATAAGACGATTGCTTTTTTCCCACCACCACACCCTGCGACCCATGCCCAACCATGCTGTGAAGCTTGCAGGATCATAGTTCTCTGATTAGAGATCAAATCCACCCCCTTGGCAGTGAAAGTACAGAGTCTTAACCATGAACTGCCAGGGAATTCCTATAATGATTGCCTTTTATGCAAATTTTATTCTCCTAGTAAAAAATTGTTTTATTTTTGAGTAGTGTCTTTAAAACCTGGCTTTTAAATGAAGATTTTTGAAAATGTTGATATAGGCTAGTCTACCTGGAATGTTAGGTCCATGAATCAAGGCAAACTGGAAGTGGTCAAACAGGAGATGGCAAGAGTGAACATCAACATTTTATGAATCAGTGAACTAAAATGGACTGGAATGGATGAATTTAACTCAGATGACCATCATATCTACTACTGTGGGCAAGAATCCCTTACAAGAAATGGAGTAGCCATCATAGTCAACAAAAGATTCCAAAATGCAGTACTTGGATGCAATCTCAGAAATAACAGAATGATCTCTGTTTGTTTCCAAGGCAAACCATTCAGTATCACAGTGATCCAGATCTGTGCCCCAACCAGTAATGCTGAAGAAGCAAAAGTTGAACAGTTCTATGAAGACCTACAAGACCTAGAACTAACACCTAAAAAAGATATCCTTTTCATTATATAGAGGACTGGAATGCAAAATAGGAAGTCAAGAAGCACCTGGAGTAACAGGCAAATTTGGCCTTGGAGTATAAAACGAAGCAGGTCAGAGGTTAACAGTTTTGCCAAGAGAACGCACTGGTCATAGCAAACACCCTCTTCCAACAACACAAGAGAAGACTAAATATGGACACCACCAGATGGTCAATACTGAAATCAGATTGATTATATTCTTTGCAGACAAAGATGGAGAAGCTCTATACAGTCAGCAAAAACAAGACCAGGAGCTGACTGTAGCTCAGATCATGAACTCCTTATTGCCAAATTCAGACTTAAATTGAAGAAAATAGGGAAAACCTCTAGACCATTCAGGTATGACCTAACTCAGAACCCTTACGATTATACATTAGAAGTGACAAATAGATTCAAGGAATTAGATCTGATAGACAGAGTGCCTGATGAACTATGGACAGAGGTTTGTGACATTGTACAGGAGGCAGTGATCAAGACCATCTCCAAGAAAAAGAAATGCAAAAAGGCAAAATGGCTGTCTGAGAAGGCCTTACAGTTAGCTGTGAAAAGAAGAAAAGCTAAAAGGAAAGATATACCCATTTGAATGCAGAGTTCCGAAGACAGCAAGGATAAGAAAGCCTTCCTCAGTGATCATTGCAAAGAAACAGAGGTAAACAATTGAATGGGAAAGACTAGAGATCTCTTCAAGAAAATTAGAGATACCAAGGGAACATTTCAAGCAAAGATAAGCACAATAAAGGACAGAAATGATATAGACCTAACAGAAGCAGAAGATATTAAGAAGAGGTGGCAAGAATACACAGAACTGTACAAAAAAGATCTTCATGACCCAGATGACCACGATGGTGTGGATCACTCACCTAGAGCCAGACATCCTGGAATGCGAAGTCATGTGGGCCTTAGAAAGCATCACTACGAACAGAGCTAGTGGAGGTGATGGAATTCTAGTTGAACTATTTCAAATTGTAAAAGATGATGATGTGAAAGTGCTGCACTCAGTATGCCAGCAAGTTTGGAAAATGCAGCAGTGGCCCCAGGACTGGAAAAGATCCATTTTCTTTTCAATGCCAAAGAAAGGCAATGCCAAAGAATGTTCAAACCACTGCACAATTGCACTCTGCTCACACACTAGTAAAGTAATGCCCAAAATCCTCCAAGCCAGGCTTCAACAGGACGTGAATCATGAACTTCCAGATGTTCAAGCTGGTTTTAGAAAAGGCAGAGGAACCAGAGATCAAATTACTGACATCTGTTGGATCATTGAAAAGGCAACAGAGTTCCAGAAAAACATCCACTTCTGCTTTAGGTTTTGACTACACCAAAACCTTTGACTGTGTGGATCACAACAAACTGGAAAATTCTTTAGGAGGTGGAAATACCACACCACCTGACCTGCCTCTTGGGAAATCTGTATGCAAGTCAAGAAGCAACAGTTAGAACTGGACATGGAACAACAGACTGGTTCCAAATCAGGAAAGACAATATACAAGGCTGTATATTGTCACCCTGCTTTTTTAACTCATATGCAGAGTACACCATGAGAAACACTGGGCTGGATGAAGCACAAGGTGGAATCAAGATTGACAGGAGAAATATCAATAACCTAAGATACACAGATGACACCACCCTTATGAAAGGCAGAAACTGAAGAAGAACTAGAGAGCCTCTTGATGCAAGTGAAAGGGGAGAGTGAAAAAGTTGGCTTAAAACTCAACATTCAGAAAACTAAGATTATGGCATCCGGCCCCATCACTTCTTGGCAAATAGATGGGGAAACAGTGGAAACAGTGAGAGACTTTATTTTGAGGGGCTCCAAAATCACTGCAGATGGTGAGTGCAGCCATGAAATTAAAAGACACTTACTCCTTGGAAGAAAAGTTATGACCAACATAGACAGCATATTAGAAAGCAGAGAAGTTACTTTGCTGACAAAGGTCTATCTAGTCAAAGCTATGGTTTTTCCAGTAGTCACGTATAGGTGTGAGAGTTGGACTATAAAGAAAGCTGAGCACTGAAGAATAGATGCTTTTGAACTGTGCTGTTGGAGCAGACTCTTGAGAGTCTTGGACTGCAAGGAGATCCAACCAGTTCATCCTAAAGGAAATCAGTCCTGAATATTCATTGGAAGAACTGATGCTGAAGCTGAAACTCCAGTACTTTAGCCACTTGATTCAAAGAACTGAGTCATTTTCAAGACCCTGCTCCTGGGAAAGATTGAAGGCAGGAGGAGAAGGGGAGGACAGAGGATGAGATGGTTGGATGGCATCACCAACTCGATTGACATGAGTTTGAGTAGGCTCTGGGAGTTGTGATGGACAAGGAAGCCTGGCATGCTGCAGTCCATGGGGTCGCAAAGAGTCGGACACGACTGAGCAACTGAACTGAACTGATTGGTTAGAAGTCCAAAAATGAACTTTCTAATTGTAAAATGTTGCATGGCTATGTTGTTATGTGTAATGTGTAGAAATAACCCACTAAAGTGTGTGTATATTTCCATGCAGAAAGTGGTGGAAGAAAGCTGAATGAAAATAAGGCTTTGACCTCAAAAAAAGCAAGGTAGGTAAAAGAGTATCTGTAAAGCAGTCATAAATTTCCACTCTTTTTAATATTAAGTGTATTCAAATGAATTTGTTTTGTTTCATTCTGTTGTAATAAAGCATAGACTTAGGTACTTCCCAAGCTACCTCCTATTGGTTTCACCCTGTTCTTTTCACTGTATCAATATATGAAGATATTATATATTATCTTATAATTTGACCAGAAAACAGTAGTTATTTTTTCTAGTTCTTAGTTTTTCTATGAATCACAGGCATCAGACAAATGTGGACAGATCATGAGCTCTAAAGTCAGACTTAAATTTGAATCTAGACTTTGTTACTGTCTAGTTCTATAACCTTAAACAAGTCAAAACAGTTCCTTAACTTTCCTGAACATTGCTTTTTTACCGAGGAATGGAGATAAAAATGTTTCCCACCATAAAAACAATTTTTGACACCATGCTCTACTATATTCAGTTTTAAAAGCTCCTAAAATTCTTCCGTCTCCCATCCGTTTTCTTGCTTCCTTTTATATCAGAAGTTTTCAAAAGCCTTATCTAGAAAGTACTGTCTCAGTGTCCTTAAGTTCTAGTCACTTCTTCAGCTACTGCAGTCAGGCCTTCATCTGTACCACACTCATAAACCTACTCTTGTCAAGATCACACGTGATCTTTGAAACTGTTGGCTACTTCTCAGTTCTTACCTTTCTTAATCTTTCAACAGCGTTCTCTCTCTCTCTTTTGCAACCATTTATTCTCTTGGCTTTGAGATACCACATTCTCCTTTCCTCTTAACTCACTAACTGTTCCTTCTTAATCCAGTGCTTCTAGACTCAATCCTAGACTTTTTCCCCCCATTTATAAATTTGCTATCTCTCAAGTGACTTTAGTCCAGCACCTTTAAATTCAAACTGTATGTTAATGATTCCCACATGTAATCTCATCCTGACTTTTCTGAACTCCAGACATCTAGTTGCCTCCTTGACTTTTCTAATTTGATGTTTGACAGGCATCCTCTTTTTCCTTCAGTCTAATCATAGTCTTCTCATCATGGCTCTGGGGTTCAATCTGCTTGTACAAACCAGAATTCCTCACTGATTTCTTCATTTCATTCACTTCCCATATCCATTAGCGAGTTCTTTGGCTCTACTACCGAAAAGTAACCTGAATCCACCTTCTTCTGTTCATCTCACTGCTATTACCCTCTTTAAACCATCATTATTTCTCATTGAATACTGTAATAACTTCCGTCTCCCTGTTTCCTCTCCAATTCCCTATACTTCATTCTCATAATAATCAGAGTGGTTCCTTAAAGGATATGTAACTCCTTTGCTCAAAACTGTCCATTAGGTTTCTTTTCACATTGAATAAAATACAAGCCCTGTACCATGTTCTGCAGGGTCCTTTATGGTCTGGCCCCTCCTACCTCTGTGACTTCCCACTGAGCCAACTCTTGAATCAGATTTGCCAAGCCCACTCTCATTGGAAGAGGTTTTGCTTACTGTGCCCTATTCCTGGAACTCATCCCTAAGAGCTCACATAGCTGGCTCCTTTTGGTTACTTGAGTCGCAGCTGAAATGTCCTTTCTTCAGAGGCAGTCGCTAACCCGCATCTAAACTAATGTCTTCCTTCTTCCTTCCCCTCCTGTCCACCACAGTATCCTGTTTGAATTTTCTCTACAACAGGTATTACTATCTTAAAAGTGTGGTTGTCTTCTTACTTACTGTCTGTCTCCTCTCACAGATGTCAACTGGATGAGGACAGAAGCCTTGTCAAGTTCATCTTTGGCTTTTAATAGTAAAGCTTCTAATACATAAAGTGCCTTACACATAAAGGTGTTTATTAAATAATGAGTATAAAATAGCGTAATAGACTTAAACTTCAGTGCATTGTCTCATTGTGTATTGTTGACTGACCTATTGATGTCTTCTAAGATCATTATTATTGACCAAGTTGTTCCTTTTACAGAGTGTACAGTTTTAGGTCCTTCTAGTTCCTTTATGCTCCCAAACTTACTTCAGTATCATTAATAAGTAGCTATTTCTTTTGGGTATTTTAAATGTCTCACTTTGGGAAGTGTACATAAGATTTCTGAGATATTAAAATGTACATTTTAGAAAAATATATAATTCTAAGAAAAAGTAATCTCTAGGCCTGTAGGTCCAAACAAATTGAGCTTGTTATTCAAAGGAAGAATCAGGTTCACTCTTAACTTCCCTTGTGGAAGTTAAGTGACATTCTTTTGGATTTAGAAAAATTAACCTTTGAAAAATGAACTATCGTATTGTACCCAAGAGAAGAAACCAGGTCTGGACAGTGTTGGTATTCAGTATATGAGTTCAGTTACAAAAAGTTATTGCCAATTTGATGGGAAGTATTTCCTCTAAAATTATTTTGCACTCCAGGTACAGTAAGGTGACATTTTCATTTAATAGAAACTTTTTATCCAAAGAAGTTTACATCAGTTAATTGAAAATATCAGTTAAACTAGGCAATCATGAAGAGATACACATACCTTATTTTAAGTCAAAGCACATAACTGTACAGATGTTTTACCAGTCATTTTACATTGAGACAAGACTTTTTGAATATGAGTCTATTTTATCATTTGCCTTATGTAAATCATAACCAGAATATATATTTTCAGTATCTTTAAAGTAGCTCAAGAACTGACACTTTTCAAGTGCCAAGTCCTTCCATTTAGAATTTTTTCTCAATTTTTAAATTTTCTTACCCATGACTAATGCTGTAGCAGTTTTAATGATTCATGGTTTTCTGGTCATCCTAAAGTATTCACTTAGTTTTTAATAGAATCATTCACTTTTTTGTACTCCATTTCATGAGTTTCCATAATATTTAATTGTATCCCATGAATAGATTGACAAATACAACTATTATAAACAGATTTGGGATTAAGTACAGATGACTATAAGCATACAGCTTACATGGAAAGGCAGAGTGTGCAGGTATGTTAAGGGAGTAGCCAGTTAGAAGAGTGCTATGCTTATCAATTGTAATTTTA
The DNA here is from genome assembly GCA_007570785.1 of Antilocapra americana. Classification (NCBI taxonomy): domain Eukaryota; kingdom Metazoa; phylum Chordata; class Mammalia; order Artiodactyla; family Antilocapridae; genus Antilocapra; species Antilocapra americana. The sequence goes on from ML664199.1 coordinate 9,615,490, forward strand.
TAGAGGGACCAGAAAGCATAGATTAGTCACATTTGTTGCTTAAATGAAGTTATTTAAGAGTATCTCTATTGTATTGTACATTTTTCTTTCTTTAAAAAAAATCTCTAGATTTGATCCATATGGAAAGAATAAGTTCTCCACTTGCAGAATTTGTAAAAGTTCTGTACACCAACCGGGTTCTCATTATTGCCAGGGCTGTGCCTACAAAAAGGGTAAGTTTCTCTTAATACCACTTTTATATTCATATCAAATGTACTTGTTTCGATACTGATTTGGATAACACAGTAAAAGAGTAGCCCTTCATAAATCTTATTTGTCAGATAAATGCTCTTTTTTCTAAGGCAAAATATACAGAACTTGTCATAGTTAAAAGTATATACGTTTTCTCTTTTCTAATGCTGTTTCGTTTTGTTTTTTTTTTTACCTTCAGCAGTGACTTAAATAAACCAAATCATTGGTATTAGTTAAATATTTGATTGGTATAATTAGTTGTTAACATTTGATTGCTAACATGAGTTTTCTGTTTGTTTGTTTTAGGCATTTGTGCTATGTGTGGAAAAAAGGTTTTGGATACCAAAAACTACAAGCAAACGTCTGTTTAGATGTATAGAAGTTTCTGGTTTTCTGTATGATTTTACTTTTGCTTTGAATTTTCAAGGCATAACTTAGATGTTCAAGTTACAAAATAACATGTCTTAAGACAAGTAAACCAGGGAAGTAGACTGGTATTCTTTCTTTTGCTGTTAAGAAGTTCAGCAGCAATGTAACTAGTTTTCTGCCTTAAGCTTTTATTTTCTTTACAAACATCTTATTTAACTGGAGTTACGTAGCAAATCTAACAAAAATATTTTCTTAGTTCTGTATGCACTTTTTAACTTATCATTACTCATATAATTTTTATTCTTTTCCCTTCCACATTATAGATATTAAAAAAGTAAGAAGGAAGTTATTGATAAATGGCTTTGAATTTGGCATTCAGACTTGTAATTCTTCCCTCATTCCCTGTTGGTTGTGTAGTTTTAGGATCAGCAGTTCCTTAATTAATTGCAACATCATAGGGCATTTAAATATCTGAGCCCATTATTGTTAAATAGTTCCTTAAATAAATTAGCCTAGACCCAAATTAAACAAAAGTTGTTTTTAATGTAATTTTTTATTTATTTGTGAAGCCAAAGTGCCAATACCTTTCATATGAGAACAGGAACTCAAGGGACAACCCACATATGTCCAAAAAAATACACTGGATTTCAGAAAAACACATATCACTGAATTCAGACCATCATGAAAGCCAGAAGAACATAATAATGTACGGTGAATGAGTCACCATTCCTTGGGAAAGTGCTTTGAAGCAGACACCAAACATTTTTTTAACCTCCTCTTCTTTTCCCTCCCCCACCAAAAATATATAGATAAAGCAAACATTTTGACTCTTTTTAAAAATATATATATAATATAGACTGCTTTGAGGTTTCTTTTTAACTATAGTGTAGTTGATTTACAATGTTGTGTTAATTTCTGCTGTGTACAACAGAATGATTCCGTTATATGTATATATACATTGTTTTTTAAATTCTCTGCCATTATGGTATATCACAAGGTATTGAATACAGTTCCCTGTGCTGTGCAGTAAGACCCTGTTGTTTATCCATTCTGTGCATCTGATAACCCCTAACTCCCAATCCATCTCCCCACCCCCACAGCCGCCTTGTCAGTCACAAGGCTGTTCTCTTTGTCGGTGAGACTCTTTCTGTTTCTTAGATAGGTTCGTTTGTGTCATATTTTAGATTCTGCCTTTAAGTGAAATCCTATGATATCTGTCTTTCTGACCTCAGGACAGTAATTTCTAAGGCTGTCATGTTAATTGGACATTATTTCATTCTTTTTATGGCTGAGTAATATTCCATTGTATGTGTCAGTCTTTTTGAATTACAGTTTTGTCTGAATATATGCCCAGGAGTTGGATTGCTGGATCATATGTTAGTTCAATTTTTAGTTTTTTGAGGAACCTTCATACTGTTTTCCATAGTGACTATACCAGCTCACATTCCTGCAAACAGTGTAGGAGGGTTCCCTTTTCTCCACACTCTCTCCAGCGTTTATTTGTAGACGGTTTAATGATAGCCTTTCTGACTATGAGGTTACCACCTCATTGTGGTTTTGATTTGCTTTTATCCAAAAATTAGTGACGTTGAGCATCTTCTCGTGTGCCTGTTGGCCATCTATATGTCTTCTTTGGAGAAGTGTCTAGGTCTTCTGCCCATTTTTTGATTGGGTTGTTTGGGTTTTGTTGTTGAATTATATGAACTGTTTGTGTTTTGGAAATTAAGCACTTGTCGGTCACATCATTTATAAATATTTTCTCACAGTCTGTAGGTTGTTCTTTTCATTTTGTATATGATTTCCTTTGTTATACAAAAGCTTCTAAGTTTGATTAGGTCCGATTGGTTTATTTTTGCTTTTGTTTCTATTGCTTTGGAAGACTGACCTAAGAAACATTGGTACGATTTATTTCAGAGAATGTTTTGCCTGCATTCTCTTAGGAGTTTTATGGTATCAGTGTCATGTCTTACACTGTGTTTAAGCCATTTTGAGTTTATTTTTGTGTATGATGAGAGGGTGTGTTCTATGTGTTCTAACTTCGTTGATTCACATGCAGCTGTCCAACTTTCCCTAACACTACTTGCTGAAGAGATTGTCTTTTTTCCATTGTATATTTTTGCCTCCTTTGTTGAAGATTAATTGACCATAGGTGTGTGGGTTCATTTCTGGGCTGTCTGTTCACTTTCAGGTTTCAGACAAAGCCTTTTCTTGTGCTGCCTTTAGAGGTACAAGACTTCTGCTTTTGAAACAAGCTTACTGTGGAGGGCCAAAAAAAGTATTCCCCATTGCCAAGTGCAGTATAAATACGTATCACTATAAAATGGTAGACTAGATACGGTGATGATACACATGGTAGAGATACCACATTTTTGTTTTAAATTTGCTGTGGAAAGTATTTAAAGTTTTAACTGTTTAATTTTATCCATGAGGTTTTTTTCCCCTTAGGATACGTTCTTATTCCTCACCAGAAAGATCACAGCGATAGTGCAAAATATAATAACAATAGCTCTGAGGGCAAAAAGTATCTTCTCATGCTTTAATTTGGTATTTTAAGCTAAAATCAACACAAGGGATCCATAATAGGACCTGGTTAAGAGAGTGACCCAGATCCGTTAAAAGCTGCATTGGCCAACTTTGGGAAAGTACATTTTTTAGGAATCAAATGGGATGTGGTTTTCCACAACTCATATTTCTTATTCATGCCTAACTAGCCTTCTACTGTAAATGATCCAATGGCCATACTCAGGTTGTCCTGTGAAGATATTTGTCAGTGTTCTAAACCTTCATATTGTTGAAATAACAATGTGACTGTCATAAGTTGAATAGAAGTTATTAAAAATCCCAAAATAAAACAAAATATTTTTTAAAAGAAAATACGACATTAAGATGACAGGATTAAGATCATATCTAGCCTTTATCAAGTTAAATAACACTTTTTTTAAATATCTCAGATTGTATTTAATGTATGTATGTCAGAAACAAATACCAACAGAACACTTCTTAAGTACTTTCACTCATTAAAATATGCAGCCATCAAAATAATACAAGATTTACATATTTGTGCAGAAGTTTATGAATACAAATAGAAAACATCTGAAAGCCACTGATGGGGTTTTTCTCTGTGGAGTAGAACTAAGCGGCGAGAAAAGAGAGATTTAATCCTTTATAGCCTCGTGCTGACTACCTAGTACTTTTTAGCTTCTAATTCCTTTTCCTGGGGGAGCAGGAGAGTACTAATAATTTTAGCATCCTAGAAATATGTATTTACATGCATAGATACATATTTATTTTTTGAGAATTTCAAGCAGAAGAAATATACACATTGTTCTGCACTTCGGCTTGTTAATGTTTCTCCTATTTGCTTTACCATTTTCTGTCTCGTTACACATTTTTTTGACCACGTGATGAATACATTGCAAATGTCATACCCATTAATACTACATATGTACTTCATAAGAACCAGCATGTGAAGTATGGTTATCAAATTCAGGAATTTAACATTAATAGTTTCATCTAGTCTACAGTCCTTGTTCCAGTTCATTTGCTGTCCCATTGGTAAATTTTTTTATAGCTACAGGATCTAGCCCAGGATTATATATTAGATTATCATGACTCTAATCTGGACCAGTTCTTCAGCCTTTCTTTGTCTTTTATAGTATTTATTTGGAGAATACAAGACAGTTAAAGTATAGATTATCCTTCAGTTTGGGTTTTTCTGATTCTTCCTTATGGTTAGATTGGATGATGCAGTGTGGGCTGAAATGCTGTGAATGATGTGTCCTCTCGGTGTCATATCCAGGCTCTCAGAATGTCCCCTCACCTCTTATTGGTGATGTTAATTTCATCACCTGAGAAAGATATTGTCCAATTTCTCCACTGTATAGTTAGTTCCTGTTTTAAGTTTTGCAATTAGTAGATAATTTGTGAGGAGAAACTTTGAGACCAGGTTGATTGATGTTCTGTTCCTTGTCAAATCTTCCCCTCCTAGATTTAGCATCTTTTGATAATTCTTGTCTGAATAAATTTTTACGGTGATGTTTACAAAATTGTGATTTTTCTAACTACATTGTTCTTTCTATATTAATTAGTTGTTATACTAAAGAAAACGTTTCCCTTTATCTATTTATCAGAGTGTAGAATAAATGTTTTTTTCTGACCACTTGAATATTACTTACAGGTGATTCCTCTTTACCCCAAATAACTTAAGTGTGTATTCTGTAAGAATAAGGATATTTTCTTATATAACCACAGCGTAATTATCAAAATCAGAAAATTAGCATTAATACAGTATCTAATATTTTCCACATTTCACGGGTTGTTCCAGTAATGGCCTGGGAGAGGGGCAGGGGTGAATTGGCCCAGGATTCAATCCAGAATAACACATTCCATTTAGTTGTCAAGTCTCTAGTCTCCTTCAGTCTGGAGCAGTTCTTCAGTCTGTCTCTCAGAAATGTCAAGGGCGTGGAAAACGTAGCCTACTTATGTATATGGAGTGTCCCTTAATTTGAGATTTTTCTGATGTTTGTTTATGATTAAATTGAGCTTATGTCTTTTGGGCAAGAATATCATAGAAGTGACACTGTGTCCTTACAGTGCATCGAATCATGGTATTGGTTGTTCCGTCACAAGCTGCTCATTTTGATCCCTTATTTTTGGTGGTATCTGCTAGATTTTTCCACTGTAAAGTTTCTAATTTTTTTCTTTTAAGTTAGCAAGCATTTGTAAATATTCTCTTTCTCAGCAAACTTTCATTCAATTTGTAAATATTCTCTTTCTCAGCAAACTTTCATACACTAAGTTTAGCATCCAGTGTTGCTTCTTGGCTGAATTGTTACTCTGATGGCTGCCAAATGCTGGTTTTCCAGTTCTATCATTCCCCCACATTTATTAGTTGGCATTCTACTATAAGAAAAGAGTCCTTTTCTCACTTCTTTTAGTATGAACTCATAAATTCCTATTTTATTCATCTGTTACTCTCATTTGTTTTAATGTCAAATTGTTCCATGTTTGGTCAGTGGGAGACCTTTTAGGCTGGCTTCTGAGTCTTTTTGACATGTTTTTATCGTTCTTTGAGAAATTTCTTACTCTCCAGCACAAAATGTTCCAAGTTTATCTTGTTGTTTTCCCTTCACCCATCCCTGGACTCAGCCATTTCTCCAAAGATCCTTAGTTCCTTTGGATAATGGTGTTTAGAAACTAAGATCTAGACCTGCTGACTTGTGATTGCTTATAGGGCCCTTCAACAGAAAGAACTAAGAAACATTTATTAGAAATCACCAGTTTCTCTAATACCTTCAATTCCAAACCAACCCTACAGGGTTCTTTCTTGCCTTTACCAATTTGATATTTGTATCTTCTTCCACAATGAGAACCTGGGTCTCCAGCATCATTATTGCAGAACTCTGAATTGTTCAATACTGCTCATGTATTTTGAAATTAAGAATAGTTTTAAGTTTCTTAAAAATCTGAGTAAGCCAACAGGAGAAGGATACATGTGAATGTCGTTCATCAGTCTGTTAGTGCAAGAAAAAAGCCTGGGAACTTTTGTGCTTATGCTGCCTCCCGGATAAATTTGGTACTAAATACTTGTTTCGATTCAGCTAACATTTACTGAATCTATACTATGTTCCCATTCCTAATCAGACTACTTTTATTGACTCCCAAGTTTTTTGCTCATAACCATCAGCAAGAATGTGAAAAACAACCCATCAATTAATATAGTATTATAAAAGTAAGGTACGAAGAAAATATATTGAAAGAATAGTAACTAAAGAGAGAGACTGTTTCAAAAACAGCAATTCTAGCAAAAAAAAGGAACTAGACTAAGGTTATACTCAGAGAATGGAAATAAAGGGACAGATTCGAATGACCTGTTAAAAGATTTGACTGCCTGGTTGACTAAATGAGGAAATGAGAAGTTAAGTTATAGTGGGTCTCCTTTATATGTTCTAATACTAAGTTCCTCCACCAGAGGGCAATGGTGTTCTTTCTTGGTTTTTAATTTTCCATCATGCCAAAAGATTTGCAGTTTTAGATATACAGATCAAATAGATGGATTTAAGTCTCCAACAACATTGTGAAAAGATAGCCAGAGAAACTTAGTCATACAATAAAAATCCTAGAAAATGTTTATTTATATGTATGCATATTCATATAAGTATATAAAATTTCTGTGTATGTATCAACTGGCAGGAAATAATGATGATTCTTAAAGCCCAGAAACAAAGAAAAAGAAGTCCAAGATGTAAATCAGTACCAAAACCTGTGCTTGCGTTAAAAGAATTATCTTCCAACCTGTCAGTGTCTAAAACCTACTTAAAGCATCATTGCATAGAAGACCAAGCCCTGGACTTGAGCAAGGTGGGAAGGTTAGATCAGACATAGGTACATAAAGCATGGATCCCTCCAAGGCAGTGTTTTCAGTGGATTTACTATAAAACCCCACTTAAACACAAAAACGCAGTGGGAATATGTTTTCATCCTAGCCTTAGCCTTGGGAAGACATGGGGAGGAAAATTAAAGTCTCTCCTTAAGAACAAGAATGAGATAGACATTTTTAGGTAAGCAGGTGAGTTTAAACCAACCAAATCCTCATTAGAGGACATTCCAAAAGGCATATTTCAGGAAGAAGAAACTGAGCTCAAATATTAATGAGATATAAGAAAGAATGGTCAGTTCCAGAAAATGATAGATATGCAGATAAGTATAGACAAACATTGATTACGAAACATTAACACCTAGTTTGTGGAGTTAATAACTAAAATACTGGAAAATAATAAAATAGTTGATCAGATTAAGTACTCAAGAAGAAAAAGATATTGACAAACTTTCAACTTGGTTAAGTTAAAAAATACATGCCAAAGCAATACATGTCAAAATTTCTTAACAAAGAATAAAATAAAGAGCATATTTTCCAAATCGAGGTATATGGAGTAAGGAAAATATATCAATCCAAAATAAGTCAAAAAAGGAGAGTGCGGGGAAAAGACATTTAGAGAACAGAAGGGACAAAGTAATGTGGAGGAAATAAATTCAAATGTATCTCTAACACAAAGGATGTGGATATACTAAATTTTTCAGTTAAAGGAAACAAATTCTGTCACATTTCTTTTAAAGTTCCAGCCATATGCTGAATGTGCATTTATAGTAAAAGGATGGGAAAGTATACCAGGCATATATTAATTAAAAGAAAACTGATGTGGCTATATTAATATAGAGAAAGTAAGTCAGAAGCATTACTAGAGGAAAAAAAGACCATTACATACTGATAAAATGTTCAAGTTTCCAAGAAGATAAAAACAAGTCTTGGTTATATACTGCTAATAGCTTCAAAATATATAAAGGAAAAATTGACGAAACCATTGTAGTGAAAGATTTTACATACTTCTTGCACTAATTGATCAAACAGCCAAAATGTAAAAAATTCAGTAAGATTTGAACAATACAGTTAATAACATGATCTAATGGACACAGAAAAGATCATCTCAGTAACTGAAAAATATGCATGTTAAGTGTACAACAGTTACCAAAAATCATGTACTAAACCGTAAGACAGATGTCACCAGTTTTCAGAAAGACCAACCTCTAATCATAACGCAGGTTAGAAATCAACGACAGAAAGATAATCTTTATTAGAGTGTATATAGTCGGCCCTCTGTCCTTGGGTTCTGCATCCACAAATTCAGCCAACCACAGATTGAAAATACTCCCCCCCAGAATTTCCAGAAATGTCTGAGAAACAAAACCTGGATTTGCCATGTGCTGGCAACTATTTAGACAGCATTTACACTGTATTTACAACTATTTACATAGTCTTATAGGTAATTTAGAGGTGATTCAAAGTACGTAGTAGGAAAGGTGTACATAAGTTTATATGGAAATACTACCCCATTTGATGTAAGGGACTTGAACATCTGCAAATTGTGGTGTATGGGGGGTGGTCCTGAAAACAGTCCCCTGCAAATACGGAGGGACAACTGTATTTGGATAAAACATGCTTCTAAATAACTGAGTCCAAACAATCATAGTTGAATTAGAATTTACCTAAGATCAAGTAATGAAATAATTTATCAAAGCTCGTGAGATACAACTAAAGTGGAATTCAGAGGGTTGTGTATAGCTTTAAATGCTTATCTGAAAGAGCAGAAAGTCTGACAGCTAAGAATTGAACTGAAGTTAGAAAACAAATCCAAAGAAAGTAAGGGGAAGGAATTAATAAAAATAAGGTTACAAATGAATCACATGTAAAACTAAGGTACAATAGGAAACGAATAGAGCTCAAAAAGTTCATTCTTTGTAAAGACTAGCACTCTAAAACCTATAGCAAGACTGATTTTTAAAAAATCAGAAATGAACAATTTTAATAGATATTAGAGCTTAATTCTAGATACGGCAAAGAAAAAGGATACTGTGAACATGTCAGTATATTTGAAAAATAGATGCAATGGATATTTTCCTATAAATATAATGATTGAAATTGACGAGAATAAATTTAAAAACCTGAAAGATCTTATAGTCACTGAAGAAATTTTATCAGGAATCAAACATAAGAATAAGATAATTTTGCAGGTGAATTATACCAAAATTCTAATAAGTGATTCCAAACTTCAACCTTTTCAAACGAGAAAAAGTGGGACTACTCAACTCATTTTATAAGGCTAGTATAACCTTGTTACCCAAATCAGGCAAGTACTGTAAAGAAGAGAAAATTACAGAGCATTATCAGTTATGGGCAAAGATGGAAAATATTAGAAAACTAGTTGCTCAGTTCTTAACAGTTGGTAATATTTTGTGACAAATGCAAATTTATTCCAGAAATGCAAGATTGGCCAGCATTTTAAAAAAATCTATTAATTACCCACATTAACAAATGAATGAAAAAAATTACTATATGATCATTTTTGGTAAAATCCAACAAACAATGAAAACTAGAATGGAAATTCTTAACCTCCTAAAAGGTAACATCAAAGTCCACAGCAAACATCATGTCAGGTGTTAAATGTATCACCTTTAAAACTAGTAACAAGACAAGAATGCCTACTCAAGTATTTACTTTTACTGGGGCTTCCCTGGTGGCTCAGATGGTAAAGGGTCTGCCTTTTTATTTATTTGGCTGTTCTGGGTCTTAGTTGCACCACATGTAATCTAGTTCCCTGACCAAGGAGCAAACCCAGGCCCCCTGCGTTGTGAGTGCAGTCTTTACCACTGGGCCACCAAGGAAGTCCCTCACCATCTCCGTTCACCTTGTGCTAGAGAGTCTAGCCAGTGCAGTAAAACAAGACAAAGGGGAGAAAAGTATAGAGGTCGGAAGGAAAAAACAAAACTGATCGTTTGCAGTATTCCAGTGTGTTATGGCTCCCCAAAGAATCCCCAGTGAATTATTACACTGAATAAAGAGTTTATGCAATTTATTGCTAAGGTGATCAGTATACAAAGCAGAATGCATTTAAGCGTACCAGCAAAAACTAAATGTAATTTGAAGATATATGTAATAGAAACTATATAAAAGTAAATATAACAAAAGTTGTCCAAGTCCTTTTGGAGAAAGGTATAAAATTTATTGAACAAGACAGAACTCAGCAAGCTGATCATAAAGTTTATATGGAAGAGCAAAGGGCCAAAAGATACTTTTAATGATTAATAAGTTGAGGGACTTGATGTACCAAATATCAAAGTTTATTATAAAACTGAATTATTAGGACAGTATTGTACTAGCACAAAGACAGAAACAGCAACTCAGAGTAGATGAATACATGTGTGAAAAGGTGGCATATGACACAAGTGGCATTATAAATCAGTAGGGAAATTCTTCAGTAAATTAAAACGATCCTTGTAAACAAGTCAAATCCAGGACTTAGATGTGAAAGGCAGTCCTGTTGTCCAATATCAGAAAACAAGTTTTCTATACTTGTCTGGACTCCTAATTGTTCGGTTCCTGGTAGTCCATCATGGTCATAAGTGGGAGGCAAGTGTGGTTTTGTAGTTCTTTTCTTCCTGCAGTCTCTGTTTCCTCTATGTTGCTTTTATCTGTTTGTTTAGGTCTCTGTTCTTGTTTTCCTCAAGTGACTGGTCTTTTTTTCTTTCTTGGAGAGACTATTGGAAACTGCTCATGTTGGTAGAAGTTGACCATGAGTTTCATGTAAGGCAGAGGTTATCAGCAGTTTACTGATGTTTTAGACTGGGTAATCGTTTGTTGTGGGAGGCTTTTCTTGTGCATTGTAGGATATTTTAGCAGCATCCTTAATGTCTACCCTTTAGATGCTGGAACCCCCCACCCCATCAAGTTTTGTGAAAATAAAAAATGTCTCCAGACTTTGCCATATGTGTCTTAAGTTTAGAATCACTGATTTGGGGTGATCTGTCTAAGGTATTTGCAAAGGGACTCCTAAAGTCAGTATATTTAGATACTTCTTTTTGAGATGGTCATATTCTGCACAGATTAGTCCTCTAGTTTCTCTTGCTGAAGGAGAAAGTGGCAGAAGAAGCAGGAAGCTTAGTATTCAATTTACATGCATCCACTTATTTTTCTTGTTTTAAGTACCACCCACCCTCAACCATGACTGGTTTTCCTCCATCCAGAATCCATCTGTTTTCCCATCTCTGAAGCCTAAACATCTAGACTTTGACCAGAGTGTGGGAGGGGTGATCAACCAGTGATGTGGAATATGGGAAGAGGAGAAATCCAGGAAGCTACCTGATCCTCAAACAACCTTAATTCAACCAGTCTTCCTTATTTCAACACCCCATTTAACCTCTCTTCCGGAGATGCCATCAATCCTTGAGTTTTTTGAGGATTCTAGAGTCCAGTAGTCCTGTATGGATGTGAGAGTTGGACCATAAAGAAAGCTGAGCACCAAAGAATTGATGCTTTTGAACTGTGGTAATGGAGAAGACTCTCGAGAGTCCCTTAGCAAGGAGATCGAACCAATCAGTTCTAAAGGAAATCGGTCCTGAATATTCATTGGAAGGACTGATGCTGAAGCTTCAGTACTTTGGCCACCTGATGCAAAGAACTGACTCCTTAGAAAAGACCCTGATACTGGGAAGGATTGAAGGCGAGAGGAGAAGGGGACGACAGAGGATGAGATGGTTGGATGGCATCACCAACTCAATGGACATGAGTATGAGCAAGCTCCAGGAGTTGGTGAAGGACAGAGAAGCCTTGGCGTGCTGCAGTCCATGGGGTTGCAAAGAGTTAGACATGACTGAGCAACTGAACTGAACTGAGAGTGCTTATATAATTTGTCTTCACTTAATGTCAGCTTACTGACTGACTTGTGGTCTCTCAAAGTGTGCCAAGTCCATTACTATTTGTCTGCTTTCTACTCTCCAAAATTTGGTTCTTTTGATATCCTTTTTAACTCTTTATCCTTAGGATTTATGCCACCCATTTACTGTATTTTTATGTGGGGAGATGAGAAGGATGAAAACTAGATATGTTTCATTCCACTGTCTTTATCCAGAAGCTTCAATTTCATGTACTTTTAATACTTGTCATGTTTCTAATTGTATTCAGACACTTACCCTTTGGAATGTGGGCTATCAGGTGGAAGAGAACAGATACAGCCTTTTTTTCCTTCCCACCCTTTCTTATAGATAATATTATAATTGGGAAGTAGTAATGAAGAGAAAGATGTTAACAGAGCTTATTGGAGATTAACTGGTTGAAATTGAAGTTCATCTTGAAGGGTTATGGGAGATACGAATACAATAAGGTGGAATCAGATTACGAAGCCTAAAAGACTGGTTTGTTGATATCATATTGAATCCAGGAGGCAGTCAGAAAGCGTTATGGACTTTTTATCTGCAAAGTGATTTGATGAAAGTAGATTTTATAAGTATTAATCTCAGAGCTCTGACAACAGATGGACAAGATTAGAGAATGAGTAGAGGCAGAGGAGCCTTCCAGGACTGTGGCTGAAATTCAGATAGAGTGATAAACTAGGCCACACTGGGAAGCATGGGAATGGAAAGGACAGATTTAAAAGTCATTGACAGAGAAAATTTGATTGTTACCTCCAGCAGGTATAGAAGTTAGATCACAGTCGAATGTATAGAATCTTACATTCATGGGTGGTAGATCTGAAACACCAAATAAAATGTCATTTGTGGCAAGAAAAGTGCCTGGTTGAGCACCTGGTACTGAGAAAAGGCCCAATTGTGATTTACTGAGAAAAGGCCCAATTAAGACAAGTCAAGAAAAGGGAAAGGGAGGCTATTATAAATTCACAGAGTGGTTGCACAGAATATAAAGATTCCTGAAGAACAGCCAGTCCTCTGGAACTGGAAACAGAAATGCTTTCTCTTTTTCACTTCTGCTTTTATAGTGAGCACATCTGGCACAAGGCCCACAAAGGGCCATTCTAATTCCCGAGGTCACGTGACCTTTCTGGCTTCATCTCTACCAGCAACTATTTCTTCCCTCTCGTGTTTCCGTTCAAACTGTGGAAAGAGAATTAGGGCCCAGCTCTACGTTTCAATTCAGGGCACACGTTACACATGCCTGAGCCTCAGTGGCCGGTAGTGACAGAGGGTGGGTGTGCTGACCATTCAACAGCACCTGCGAATATGGCAGGCACACGGACTTGCCCAGACAGAAGGGCTGTCTTAATGAATCTGAATTAGAACAGAAATGAAACTTTTTGGTGTACAACTTTACCTTTTGAAGCTGGTGTCAGCTACAGAATCCCCAAGCTACCTTACAAAGCTACCGTGAGTGGTGGAAATGTGAAAAGACTATGGGATTGGCTTAGTGTGCTTATTCCTTCTGTGTAAGTAGTTTGCACTTCAGACTAACAACTCTCTGAATCCAGCACCAGGTCTTCTGCCTGCAAGCCAACTAGCCTCATGACAGCGCCTCATCCAGGTTTGCTTATGTAATGTTTGTAGAAAAAGGACACAGTTTGCTGACAAATGGACCAATACACCCTCATCTCGGCCCCACAGAAACTGGTCTGCTGAGGTACTCCAGGAAACTCGTAATTCTTTCAAATGAGCTTGCGATTTTTCTACATCTATGTAGTTGTTCAAGAGTCAGCAAGCTATGACCCACAGACTAGTTGCCTGTTTTTGTGTATCCATTCTTATTGGAACACAGTTATGACTATTTAGTAGATTGTCTGTGGTCGCTTTCTTGTACAGTAGCAGAGTTGCAAAGCTAAAATATTTACTACCTGACCCTTCAAGAAAAATTTTGCTGACTCTTATCCTAGATAGTTCTAGAAATGATCAGCATTTGGGGAAAAATCTTGAGTAGATATAAAAGGTTAGTGGCTGCACAGTAGTGGTACAAATGCTGCTACTTTTGTTGTTTCTTAATTCCTTAATCACCTTATGGGCCACATTTGGCCCGAAGTCATTCAGACATCTCTTAGGGTTATCTTACTGGCCTAAGCTAAAGCCCGTGTTATTCTATACTGATGGATTGAACTGTTAAGTAATTCAATCTAGATGACTGTTCACAGTTTAATGCGTATGTCTTTAGTTCCGATTATTTACGTTAGGATTTTATTTTCTTGCTATATGCACTCAAGAGTAATAGTACAGTCTCCTGTGTGATCTGGAACGTTGAGGTGTCTTGCCAAATGCAGTCTTTGATTTGTTTCCACATCACCAAGTTGGCCTTCAGGTGATGTGGCTGAGGTTCCCCAAACAGGATATTAAGTTTTCCACAGCTGGAGAAACATCATCCTATTTCATGATTTAGTGGGCCAGAGATCCTCCTGCCTTCTCACACTATCCTTCATCTATAAAATAAGTGTTAATTTGCTTTCTTTGTGGATCGTTTGCAACAAACCTCTATTTTCAAGACTCTCTCCTCAAACTCAGGTGAGCATACTCAGCTAAGATAGCCCATTTGGAACACATGAGCCTTGGCCAAGAGTTTAATGGTAAAAATACAATGCTTACAAAAGTTCTCTGCTGTCTGTTGGTTTTGCCAACAAATTCTTCTTCTCTTGAAATATAGGATTTTTTTAATTAAATTTTTAAAAAATTTTCATGTATTTGGCTGCCCTGGATCTTAGTTGAGGCACGTGGGATCTTTAGGTGCAGCATGGTAACTGTTAGTTGCAGCCTGTGGGAGCTAGTGCCCTGACAAGGGGTGGAACCTGGACCTCTGTATTGGTAGCACAGAGTCTTAGCTACTGGGCCACCAGGGAAGTCCCTGAAATATAGGATCTTTTAAGTCAACTGCCATTCTGTCTCCAAGAGGCCAGGGGGAGAGTTTGTGGCCATTGCATGGTGAAGGACCCGCCTCACTCTCATGCCCACCCATTTCTCCCCTAGGCTCTTGATTTAGCACAAGTTAAAAAACAGGGAAATGGACGTTCTGGCTTAGGCTTGCAGTTAACAAGAGCTTTTTGGATGAGAAAAATATGTGTGCATAATCATCAAATTTGAAAAGTATGGCCACTGGAAATTTGGGCTGTTTCAGAGCCTCCCAAGTTTGCCCTGCCCCCAAAGCCCTGGTGCTACTTCTCTCAAGTTCTACCAGTTCCTTCTTCTTCTACCCTGGAAGCCTTCTCTGACACCTCCAGGGTTGCCACAGTGTTTCACTACAGCCTGCCATTTTCCCATCATGATATTGACATCCTTCTCCTGTGCTTTCCATGGGTTCCACTCCCTCCCCAACTAAATTGTAAGGTCTTGAAATCCAGTGACCGTTCCTTTTCTATTCAACAAGACTCATAAATAAATTCACCAAGACTAAAACAGAGTTGCTTGTTCTCCAGAACATAGTATAGAAATTCAATGGTTATGAATGAGTGAACGAACTGAACAAACACACTTCAGATCTACCTAAGGCAGGAATATCAGAGTGGCAGTCGCCTTTCCAACAGCCCCAGGGGCAAGAGAGCCTGAGCGAAGAGCCGCAAGTGATACCCTGGCAGTGTGATACCCTGGCAGTGTACAGCACCTTCCCTTTCTTCCCATCCATACCCTTCCTCTCCCAACATCTAGTCTGACTGGTTGAAGAGCCTTCATATTTCACAGAGGGAGCTTTCAACCTTCACCTCATTCCTAGAAAAGATCCTTTTATTACTCAGCATCATGTCTAAAAGTCAGTTGGATGCGAACACTGCAGAAAATATGAAGAGCCTTAGAAAAACTGCACCACTGCTGGGAGGCTTGTTTTAATTATTCTCTAAAAGTTCACTCTTTTCTCAGTGTCTTATTTCATTTGGGGCTGGTTTCCTCTCTTGCAGGCCCTGGACCCGTGAAATCTGTATAAATTTATATATGTGGCAGAATAGTACCAGCCTATCCTTTTCCCTGTGTTTAACTGCTTTCTTTCTTCCCCTCACTCAGGCAACTAGTGTAGTTTGTGCTTCTTACCCAGAGGAGAGATGTGATAGCTAGAAGTAGAGAAATGAGTGTCAGAGAAAATGGCTTTTGGTTTCAAAATTTGCATTTAGGATAAAGAAGAAAAAAACTTACACCATAGACAAAATATTTGGAGGAAAAGATAATAAGCATAGAAAAGAGCTCCTTATTCCTGGGAGGGGGGTGGGAATGAATTCCTGGGAATATACCAAGGGCAGAAATGTTTCCAGTCCTGTGCACTACTCCGCAGGCTCACCCTGGAAGGAGGCACAATCCTAGATGGTTGTATGGGATCTGGGAATAGAGAAAACGTTTCTTACACCCTCAGGAGAGCCCCAGGAAGGTTTCAAGACCTCAGAGAAGGACTAGGTGCATGGTGGCTCCCTGATGAAGGGGCTTTGTAGGCTGGTAGAATTTTTCATGCCCCAGTGAGACGTAAAGCTTTTCTGCTTGTGCCTGAGAGGATGCCAGAGAAATGGAGGGTGCTTCTGAACCTGAAGGGGTCATGCAACCAGGGGAATGGACGTCTCAGTATATGCCAGCGTATGTGGTAGAACAACCTCGGGGAGCAGATTCAGCACTCCCTCCACTCCCGCTCCCCCACCACATACCTTGACACCTCATAAACCCCTCCTAGGAACTAGACACAATCAGGGGAAAGGGGAGGTTGAAGTCTACAAATTCACTAAGACTAAGTTACTGACAATGCCAGGAAATCAAAGACTGGAATAAAGTTTAGGTTCTATTTCTTACATAAATTTGTGGTTTAAGACATGTATCCACTGCTCATACCTTATATTTAGGGGTGACATTTCCCACAGAGCAGCTGTGTTCAAGTAGCCGTTAAAATGTCTTCTTAGGTTTTAAGTTTCTAGAAACCAAATGGTGAGTGTACTATCCAACATATGCCATGAAAGGAGAGCCAATAACTGGAAGGAAAGGTTCTCTCCTAATGGTAAAGTGTCCAAATTCCCTGACCCAATAACAAAGTCAAATGATCCAAGTATAAAGACTGCGTATCAACATTGAAAAAAATGTTTCTGCTTAAATTCAAGCATGATATTAACTCTCTTTAGTATCCACCTGATTAAGAAAATGCATAACAAAAAGCTAAGATATATTCAGCAACATTGTAAGATAATTTCACTCATCATAAAAACATTTATGCATATTTGAGAAGGAATCCATATGGATGTGCACATTTTTCACTTAGTCTACAGACAGAACATGCGTGTGGGTTTGCAGATCCCCTCAGGTAACTCCACCGCTCGCGGGGGTCTGAGGTCCACAAGTGGGAACCTGCTGGGCCAATTCATTTGAAATTAGTCTCATTTGGCAACTCCAATATGTGTGATGGCGATGTCTTACAGAAATAGCTCTCTTAGTATTCCAGTCTGTGGACTCTGGCAGAAATAATAGTTTGTTGCAAAACAGATCACTCTTTTTTGTTTGCAAAGTCTTCGTACCAGCTGAATCACAGCTTGCTTTTCACTTCTCGTAACACCTTGCAACATCGCAAAATATTTGCTGGAATTTGTGAAGGGCGGCTACAGAATTAGTAAACTGAAAGGAAGCCTGCCTTCACTCCCACCCCTGTCAGCACCTTCTGTTCTAGCAGACCGAAAGGCAGCTTGAGAACTCTGATTGCTTCTCCAGATAAGGACTCCTCTTGGCACTGTTGCCTCGGCGAGAATGGAAGCAAAGGCAACATTAGGGAGTCGTGCAGGTGCCAGTTCATGATACTGTCACTTCACAGAATGAAACCAGTAAAGGACTCCATGAAGGTAAATCGCTATGGTAACCAATCTTCTCAACTTGCCCATCTGTAAGTGAAGACACTTATGGGCCGTTTCTATTTGGGAGTGTATAATCTGGTTTTAGTGAATGACCACCATGCTCTACCTCCTACTTAACTAGGCTTCTACGATGCTAAGCCAGGGAGGTACCTTAGCAAGTATCGAGCTCACATCCCAGGTTGAGAGATGAGGAACTGACACTCAGAGAAGTAAAGATATACAGCTAACATGTCTCAGACCTGATCCCTTCTTTCCTCATTAGTTTTCTGGTGCTCTTTTCCTTTTACCATGCTGTCTTCTGAATGGACTCACCCAGCTTCCATGAGTGGATAAGAGAAATGGGACCACCGTTAGATATAAGGCCACCATCACTTCTTACTGAGAGGTCAAAGCAAATATTATGGATATGCTGGTGTCTTAACTTTCTCCAGAGTTATCACAGATTTCATATTCTAACAATTTTCATTTATCCAGCTGATATGAGTAGAGTTAATATCACGCCTGAGTTTAACCAAAAATATTTTTTTCAATGTTAAAATGTAGGCTTCACACTTAATCAGATCATTTGACTTGATATTATTGGGTCAGAGCAGTTGTACACTTTATTATTAGGAGAGAACATTTCCCCCAGTTACTGGCTCTACTCTCATGGTATATGTTGGGTCAACAAAGGTACTAGGGGAAGACATAGTGTAGAGAGGCAGAGTGTGACTTAAGAAATGATCCAGTGTTACGGTTCTATTGTACACAGGTTAGAAAAGAATTAGAATGTACCAAAATTACATTGAACAGGTACAGTAAGAATAAAATAAACTTCTTTTGTTTATTTTCAGTTTTTATTTATTTATTTTTGGCTACACTGGGTCTTCAATGCTGAGTGTAGGCTTTCTCTAATTACAGTGGGCCAGGCGGGGCTACTCTAGTTGAAGTGTGTGGGCTTTTCATTGTGGTGGCGTCCCTTGGTGGAGCACAGGCCCTAGGGCATGCAGGCTCAGTAGTTGTGGTGCGTGGTTTGTTGCCCTGAGGCATATGGAATCTTACTGGGCCAGGGATCGAACCCGAGTCCCCTGCATTTAGTAGGCGGATTCTTATCCTCTGTACCATCAGGGAAGTCATACACTTTACTGATTCAGAAAACATCCTTTAGGAATATGCAAAGCCTAGTTTCTTAAACAACAGTTTCCATTGTATAAATACATGTGAAGGTGCTTTGAATTAAAGATTTCCTTTCAGTTAGTGAATCACAAGGCCACAGACAGTGTGGCTGTTAGGAATCTTCATACGTTCTCAAAGACAGAAATGGTGGAAATTTGAAGTACTTAATACCATTCTTTTAAAAGCAAAGCGAGTGCACTGTGTGGTGACCTGGATGGGAAGGCAGTCCACAAGGGAGAGGATATATGTATATGTATGACTGACTCATTTTGGTATATAGTAGAAACTAACACATTGTAAAGCAACTGTACACCAAAAAATATTAATTTTTAAAAAAGCAAATAAAAATCTAAAGTTAAACTGAACAGTAAAATTGAGGAGTATTTTAGGTAGAGTACTATTTCATTTTAAAGGGACATGTGACTACTGATACTTAGTCCCCAAAAGCCTGAAACCTTCTGTTAAAATGCAGATTCTGGTTCAGCAGGTCTGAGACGAGACCCTCAGTTCTACACTTCTAACAAGCTCTCAGTGGTGTCAAAGCAACTGGTCCTTAGTCCACACCTCTAGAAGAAAGGGGCGAGTTTATTGGTGCCCATATCTTTAAATGTGTTTTCTGGGGAGGTCGACCCTGACTTTTTCAGATCTACAACTACCCTCAGTCATTGGACTCTTTCTGCCTCTGAATTCCTAGTATATTTATTATATATATCATCCACAAGCTCTTAGGTTCCACAGTGTATTATGTCCTGTATAGGCATGTCTTGTATCCCCTACTAGGTTATAAGCCTGTCTGTGTTTGCTCAGCCCTGTGTATACAACATAGATGCTGGGTGAAGAACTACTGATCAATAAATACATTGAAGATCATTCCCTACTTCCTATGCTACACCTAGCTCATGAATGAGATCAGGACTTAAATCAGATGTCTGGTCTAAAAGACACTTGAGTCTATTCTGCCTGTCATTTCCCCTCTCTGAGTTGCTGTTTTAGAAACCAGCAGTTGTGTAGAGAGTTCTGCTTGGGTATGTGATAAAACAACAACCAGCCATGAGGGGGAAAAAAGGTCGGGGTAAGAGTGGGGAGACTGTCGCAGCAGGAAGCGTGTCCACTCGCTGCATTAGGACTACCAAAGTAAAAGCCCTGGAAAGAGCACAGGCTCGGAGGCCGACAATCCAGTGTTCAAAGCCTCCGGTCTCCCGCAACTGTGTTGGATAGTTTTCACGCAGGGTAGTAGCTCCATCTAGTGGCTCACTGCCTAAGTTCCCTCCCCAAACTATGTCTTCTGCTAGTACAGTTGATGGTCATTTGGTTCATCCATTCATTTCATTCAACAGCATTTACTGAATACTTACTGTATGCCGAGCATTTGTCTGCTAAATCTACAGCAGTGAACAAGACAGACATGGTCCCTCCCTTAAGGGAGTTTGTGGTCAGATGGGAAAGAGAAATGAAATAATTTGTCAAGTACATTTTTGTTTTTATTTTTGTCTTTTTAATTTTTACTATTTTTTTAATTTTTACTATTTTTAATTGAAGTGTAGTTGATGTATAATCTTATATAAGTTACAAGTGTACACTATAGTGATGCGTAATTTTTAAAGGCTGGCTTCCATTTGTAGTTATTATAAAATATATTCCCCAGATTGTATACTATATTCTTATAGGTTATTTCACACAGGACAGTTTGTACCTCTTAATCCCCTTCCCTCTTGCCTCTCACTACTGGTAATCACTCGTTTGTTTTTTTATATCTGTGAGTCTGCTTCTTTTTGTTATAGTCACTAGTCGGTTGTATTTTTAAGATTCCAAGTAAATTTGAATTCAAATTACAAAAAGTCATATGAAGAAGTATAGGATCCTTCTCATAAGAAGTATGAGTCTGTAGTAAGGCTTCCTTAGGGAAGTGACATTGAAGGTAAGAAGAGAAGTTGGCCAAGGGACAGCATCAGGCATGAATCAGATACCCAGCAGCGTCTCTCTGGAGACCTCAGCTCCCGTCTCAGATCAGGACCAGGCCATTGGGAGCTCCAACCTTGAGCTTTGGCCTCTTTCATCAGTCATTTAGCATCTGTCAGTCCACCCTGTGCGAATCACTTTATATACATCATCACTGATCTTCTTATATTATCCTTTTATGACAAAATTCAGAGAGATGAACTCACTCTCACAAAGGTCTAAAATGACACATCAGAGACAGGATCCACACCCTGATTGCTCTGCCTCCAAAGTCCATATTCTTTCTTCTATTCATGGGGTCTCCCTAAAACCAAGGCCAGATCTCTTTATTCTGCTGCTTGCCTTCCCCTAAAAGGAAATCATTATGAGAAGTGTTCAGAAAGAGTGAAAATGTGAAAGGGAAACAAAATAATAGCTTGGTGGGTCATGTGTGAAGAGCCTCTTGCTGAGGGACCTGAGTCACTCTTTGTCTCACCTTTGTCCCACCGTGGTCTATGAGCAAGCCCTGCATTGGACCCCAGGTTGCAATAATTGTCCTAGCATAACTTTCATGGCCTAACTTTCAGACTCTCCCAGTCTGGCCCATTTCTAGGGTGACCAATCAACATGGTTTGCTAAGAAATGTCCCAGTTGTAAAGCTGAAAGTCCTGTGTTACCTCCTAATCTGGGCAACCTCCAGAATGGTTGCCCTACACACCGCACAAGCCTGCAGCCATTTTTTGATCCATTGAAGTTTTGCTCTTGGTGTTAGATCACAAGATGATAGGAACATTGTTGGGGAGACTTTCTTTCCTAATGGAGGAGATTGCTTCAGTTTACTTTTTTAAAAACACAATCGACCATAACTAGCCAAGCCAGCAGAGCAGAGCCTAGCCCATAAGAATACATGAACTGTCACAGTGGAATTCTCAGGAAGAGAGACTCAGGTGTCACCCTGTATTGATCACTTCTGTAGCTCAGTTTGCCCATCTTTGTAAAGTGGAAATCAAAAGCCCTGCGAAAATTTCCAGAAGAAACAAAACGGGCCACGATCAACAAGGAAATGGATCATGATTGGGAATATGTGCTCTGAAATCAAACCGCCTGGGTTCTGCCCTGCTCTGCCAGAAGGTCATTTGTTATTTCACCAACACTTATGGGCCAAGCACCCTCTGAGCGCTTAAACATTCAGCTCCTTTAAACCTCATAGAAGTCTTACCAGGTTGGTACTGTAAAAGACTGAGGTGAAGCACAGAGAAGTAATTTAACTTGCTTAACTCACACAGGAGTGAGAATCTTGGGCTGGTTTGTGGACATCTCTGTTCCCCTGCTTCCCCCAGAAGAGTGGGGATAATAAATTATGATGTCTACTTCATTGGGTTGGTATGCAGATTAGCTGAGGGTCTAGACCATAGTAGGCTCTCCATACTGAATCACAAAATATGTACTACTTAATTGGAGTGACAAAATACATGTGCTATAATTATCAAAAAATGTAACTGGCAGCTTAGGATAATGGCTAAACGAGGAAAGTAGAAGTCTGGGGTGAGGCAGGATACATAAAAAGCCCTGTGTTTAGGAAAAGGAGGGCACAGTTAAAGATCTTATTTACACGAAAGACAATTTTCCCATCTCTTTGGGGAGAAATGGCAAAGAAGACTTCTAAGGATTGATGATGGATCCCAAAGCCCCAGGCTTTCCTTTCCCAAAAGAGGGACAGGAAACAAGTCCTCGGTTCTGGGAAGAAGTTCCTGAAAGCCCCGGCTGGGTGAGCTGAGGTACCTGGAGAAGCCCAAACCTGAGCCTGAGCTGGACTGACCAGGGAGGCCTGAGTATGCGCCTTTCTGGGTCTCTGGGGCAGGGCTCCAGCCCACACTCAAGAGTTCTACCATGACTTGCTTGCCAGTTGCAGCCACAGTTATCTTGGCATTATCTCCCTGGCTTCATCCATTTAGACTCTCATCTTTGGCTCACAGAACTCAGCCCTCTCTTCTTCACCTGTTCACTTTTTATTTGCTCCCCTGATTCCAGGGAAGACACAGGCCTATCTGCCCCTAGCAGCGGGGAACTTGAAGGCAGAGGGGACTGGCAGGGTGGGAGGAGTAATGCTGCTCAGAGATGCGGCAGAATTACTCACAAATAGCTCTAGGCTCTTGGCAGGGTCCTAGAAACTCACTCAGGTCCTTCATCAGAGAGGGCATTAAATTTCATTATGGCAACCTAGTAAGAGCTGTAATTAGCAACATGGAGAGAACAAGAATCGTCTCCTCTGGGCTGAGTGACAAGAGCAGTAAGCCTTGAATGGGTATTGCTTATCCAAACCCATGGTCCCTTTTCTTCTTCTTCTCCCACCTCTTACAACGTGGCTGAAGCTGCGCTCTCAGGCTCAGGGACTTCTTCCTGGTTGCACTGCTTTGCTTGCAAATGGATTCTCCATCTCTCCAAAGCCCTTTTGGACAGATGACTACCTTGGATGGGACCAGGTTTACATTTCCATTTCTCGTCTGGATGTTGCTCTCTTCAAATCTTTGGCATCCAGGACTGGAGATTCCATTTCTCCCCCTTGTGTGGATGCTACACCCTGTCTGGAGCCAATGCCTCTGGACCCCTTGTTTGTGTGAGGATTCAGATGATGCTTGGTGCCTGACACATCAACCTTGGTTTCTGGGGTCTTGGACTGTGGGTAGCAAGTTGCAGAAGGGTGGCTCAAAGGCAATTGAATTGTATCCTACAAATTAATGTTGCCCAGGGAGACACAGCTAAGGTCATCATGTGCCTCTAGATTTCCTCTAATAAAGCTTCCAAGAAGAGACTGGAATTGAGCTTCAGTTGGGCTTGAAGGATGGACCACCCACCTTGTGCATTCAGGTCTGCATTTCAGCTCAAGGTATTGCAGGAAAGTGAAGCTGGAGAGGATGGTCATGTCCCAGGTCTCGGGTGAGCACCTGGGATGGGCTGCCAAGTAAGGGTCCTTGGCTTTGTGCAGGAAAGAACTGAAGAGTGAGCCACGGTAAAGTGAAAGCAGATTTATCCAGCAAGATACACACTCCATTGACAGAGTGTGGACCGTCTCAGAAGGCAAGAGGCAGCCCCAGGCATGGGGTCATCTGGGAAAGTGAGAGCAACTGTGGGGGTGGTTAGTTTTTATGGGATGGGTAATTTTATAGGCTAACCAGTGGGAGGAATATTTTAACTATCTTGGAGAAGGGGTGGGGATTTCCAGGAATTGGGGCACGACCCACTTTTGGCCCGTTATGGTTGGCCTCAGAACTGTTCTGGAGCCTGTGGGTATGTTATTTAGCATAGGCTAATATATTATAATGAGTGTATAATGAGGCTCAAGGTCTACTAAGTCAAGTCTTCTTCCATCTTGGATCTAATCAGTTCTAACCAGTTTTTGTCATATCCTCTCAGATGTGAGGTGAGCCTGTCTATGAAATAAGGTGTGGACATATTTTTGTTCATTGTGATTTCAAAGGGCAAGGAAGAGAAAATGAAGATGAAAGAAGGAATGATGAACTAGCATTTGTTGAGCCCTTTGAGTGCTTGAGATAGAGGCCTCACATGCATTAACTTGCTCTTCCTCACACTAATCTTGGGAGGTGTTGTTTATTCCACTTTACAGAGGAGGAAACAGAAGGTCCATTGTAGCACAAGTACCACAGCTAGTGAACAGAGAAGCCAGTTGCTACTTTGTTCTTTATTTAGTGTAAAAATTGATGAAAAAATTCTGAATAATTCAGTCCTAAAAAATAAGAAAAGACTTCATGAAGCATGCCATCCAATCCAATGAGCTGTGTGACCTGGGGCAAGTCAGTGAACCTCTCTGGGCTATAGTTTGAATATCTCTATCATGAAGCTATTCTGGAATGATCTACCGTCTAAGAGCTTCTGACCCAGTCTCTAATCACTCTTGTTGTCAAAGAAGGACTTCCTCTTGCCCAGCCCAAATCTCTCAATAACCTAAATTGTACTGATAGGAAATAACGGATTAGTACTCATCAGTAGTACATCAGGAATTCACATCCTCCTTGGCTGGACAGCACTTGCAGAGCTGTGCGATAACTCTCCTAAATGAGGCCCTAGATTAGGCAGGAGAATGAAAACACAGAGTGAGTGCTGGAGGGGTTCTGCATCACCTGGGTTTCTACTTGACCACTCCCCAACAGCCACTGCAGCCAGTGTGCCTTCACCCCGCCACTGCTCCCTCTGCAGCTCAGGTGCTCCCCCACAGCTGGCCACCTGCACCAAGGGAAGGGCCAGTGGCCACCATGCTTTATCCCAGGGCAGGCCTAGCCAAGACAAACAGGTTGGACTTGCATGGCCTCCCCTGTCCCCTGGGAGAGCACTGCCCATGTAGGGACAATAGATAATATTTATGAGAAAAAGTATAATCTAGAGCAGCAATGCACCTCTGAACTGCAAAGGCACTCCCTGGTTCCTTGTGCAATTTGTACCCACTTGGTCTCGGTGGGGAAGGGAGCACACATCCACACACACACATGCACGTACATGGAGACATATACACACATGTATGTATATGCATGTATGCATGCCAGCTGTCTCCTTGGGGTTTGCTAAGCCTCTCACATGAAGTATCAACAGCCCTAGGAAATTGTATTTATGAACTCTAATTCCACTGGAGCTTGCCAGCATTCCAGGGCCAAGTCAAGACTTTTAAATAGCTGTGGACTAGATTCTAACCTTTGAGCACAGACTGAACAAAAAAGGGCCTAAAAATGCCAGGGAAGCCAAAGTCTACCTTTCCCACCATCCGTGTCCCTCTCTCCTCCCCAGCCTCCTATATTTACCCTGCAATACATACACCAAAAAATCAGTAAATCCCAAAATGAGCAAATGGCTGTAAGAGAGATAGATGCCAGCTGAAGCTTTGTGTGTGAGAGTGCGTGTAGCTGTGCCCAGTGCTTGACCCAAGGATGGCCACCAGAGTGAGTGAGTGAAGTCATTTAGTCGTGTCCAACTCTTTGTGACCCTGTGGACTGTAGCCTACCAGGTTCCTCTGTCCATGGGATTTTCCAGGCAAGAATACTGGAGTGGGTTGCCATATCCTTCTCCAGGAGATCTTCCTGACCCAGGGATTGAACCCAGGTCTCCCACACTGTAGGCAGACGCTTTACCGTCTGAGCCACCAGAGGCAGTGTCATGATTTAAGTCAAGTTGTCTTTGGCACCCTCCTGCGGCTCACAGATTAGCCTCTTTGTTCCCATCCCAGCCCTCCTCAGGCACCCATCCAAGCTGCTCTGTGCACTTCAACTAAATTTATAGGACACTGCTCTACTCGGCACTGTGCTGAGGAGTACAAAGTCATTCTGGCATCAGGTCTGTTGCAAGCTCTGCGACTTTGGGCTTCTCAAGTGACTGTGCTCTTGCTCCACCCTAGAGATGCTGGCATGATGCAAGAAAGGTGATGAGGAACTCGCACTCAGAGGAAAAGCCTAGGCTTCTCACCAAAAGACTGGCAAATAACCCCCACCTGTATGTTTTAAGTTAAAAGAAGGCTTCCCAGATGGCGCTAGTGGTAAAGAACCTGCCTGGGAATGCAGGAGATATAACAGATGCTGGTTCGATCCGTGGGTCAGGAAGATCTCCTGGAGAAGGGAGTGACAACGCACTCCAGTGTTCTTGCCTGGAGGATTCCATAGACACAGGAGCCTGGGGGGTTACAGTCCATGGGGTCACAAAGAATTGGACACAGCTTAGTAAGGAACGCGTTGTTTCTTTCAAGATGCTTAAGGCTTGTGTGTTTCATTGTCTTATCTGCTCTAACCAATGTTTTCAGGTAACTGATCAACAATAGTTCCAATTACATGTGATGAGAACATCTACAATAATACCCTAATTCCCGCTTTTTTAAAAATTAGCATCTACAATTTGTAAGAGACTGAAATTCAGTTATGCATGGAAACGAATGAAAATGAAAACACAGCAGCCCAAAACCTATGGGACACTGTGAAAGCAATGCTAAGGGGAAAGTTCATAGCAATACAAGCTCACCTCAGGAAACAAGAAAAAAATCAAATAAATGACCTTACTTTACACCTAAAGCAACTAGAAAAGGAAGAGATGCAGAAGCCCAGGTCTAGTAGAAGGAAAGAAATCTTAAAGATCAGGGCAGAAATAAATGCAAAGGAAACAAAAGTGACCATAGCAAAAATCAACCAAGCCAAAAGCTGGTTCTTTGAGAAGATAAATAAAATTGACAAACCATTAGCCAGACTCATCAAGAAACAAAGGGAGAAGAACCAAATCAACAGAATTAGAAATGAAAACGGAGAGATCACAACAGAAAACACAGAAATACAAAGGATCATAAGAGACTATTATCAGCAACTATATGCAAATAAACTGGACAATTTGGATGAAATGGACAAATTCCTAGAAAAGTACAACTTTCCAAGACTAAACCAGGAAGAGATAGATAATATTAATAGACCCATCACAAGCACGGAAATTGAAACCGTAATCAGAAATCTTCCAAAAAACAAAAGCCCAGGACCAGATGGCTTCACAGCTGAATTCTACCAAAAATTTAGAGAAGAGCTAACACCTATTCTACTCAAACTCTTCCAGAAAATTGCAGACAAAGGTAAACTTCCAAACTCATTCTATGAGGCCACCATCACCCTAATTCCAAAACCCGGCAAAGATGCCACAAAAAAAGAAAACTACAGGCCAATATCACTGATGAACTTAGATGCAAAAATCCTCAACAAAATTCTAGCAAATAGAATCCAACAACACATCAAAAAGATCATACATCATGATCAAGTAGGCTTTATCCCAGGGATGCAAGGATTCTTCAATATTCGTAAATCGATCAATGTAATACACCACATTAACAAATTGAAGAATAAAAATCACATGATTATCTCAATAGATGCAGAGAAAGCCTTTGACAAAATTCAACATCCATTTATGATAAAAACCCTCCAAAAAGTAGGAATAGAAGGAACATACCTCAACATAATAAAAGCTATATATGACAAACCCACAGCAAACATTATCCTCAATGGTGAAAAACTGGAAGCATTCCCCCTGAAATCAGGGACAAGACAAGGGTGCCCACTCTCACCACTACTATTCAACATAGTTTTGGAAGTTTTGGCCACAGCAATCAGAGCAGATAAAGAAATCAAAGGAATACAGATTGGAAAAGAAGAAGTAAAACTCTCTCTGTTTGCTGATGACATGATCCTCTATATTGAAAACCCTAAAGACTCTACGAGAAAATTACTAGAGCTAATCAGTGAATATAGCAAAGTTTCAGGATACAAAATCAACACACAGAAATCCCTGGCATTCCTATACACTAACAGTGAGAAATCAGAAAGAGAAATTAAGGAAACAATCCCATTCACCATCGAAACAAAAAGAATAAAATACTTAGGAGTATTTCTACCTAAAGAATCAAAAGACTTGTATATAGAAAACTATAGAACACTGATGAAAGAAATCAAGGAGGACACAAACAGATGGAGAAATGTACCGTGCTCATGGATTGGAAGAATCAATATAGTGAAAATGAGTATACTACCTAAAGCAATCTATAGATTCAATGCAATTCCTATCAAGCTACCAGAGGTCTTCTTCAAAGAATTAGAACAAATAATTTCTCAATTTGTATGGAAATACAAAAAACCTCGTATAGCCAAAGCAATCTTGAGAAAGAAGAATGGAACTGGCGGAATCAACCTACCTGACTTTAGGCTATACTACAAATCCACAGTCATTAAGACAGTATGGTACTGGCACAAAGACAGAAACATAGATCAATGGAACAGAATAGAAAGCTCAGAGATAAATCCACGCATCTATGGACACCTTATCTTTGACAAAGGAGGCAAGAATATACAATGGAGAAAAGACAACCTCTTTAACAAGTGGTGCTGGGAAAACTGGACAGCCACTACTAAAAGAATGAAACTAGATCACTTTCTAACACCATACACAAAGATAAACTCAAAATGGATCAACGATCTAAGCATAAGACCAGAAACTATAAAACTCCTAGAGGATAACATAGGCAAAACACTCTCTGCCATAACCCAAAGCGGGATACTCCATGACCCACCTCCCAGAATACTGGAAATAAAAGCACGAATTAACAAATGGGACCTAATTAAAATTAAAAGCTTTTGCACAACAAAGGAAACTATAAGCAAGGTGAAAAGACAGCCTTCAGAATGGGAGAAAATAATAGCCAATGAAGCAACAGACAAACAATTAATCTCAAAAATATACAAACAACTCCTGCAGCTCCATTCTAGAAAAATAAACAACCCAATTAAAAAGTGGGCCAAAGAACTTAACAGACATTTCTCCAAAGAAGATATAAAAATGGCTAACAAACACATGAAAAGATGCTCAACATCACTCATTATCAGAGAAATGCAAATCAAAACCACAATGAGGTACCACTTTACACCAGTCAGAATGGCTGCCATCCAAAAGTCTACAAGCAATAAATGCTGGAGAGGATGTGGAGAAAAGGGAACCCTCTTACACTGTTGGTGGGAATGCAAACTAGTACAGCCACTATGGAAAACAGTGTGGAGGTTCCTTAAAAAGCTGCAAATAGACCTGCCATATGACCCGGCAATCCCACTGCTGGGCATATACACCGAGGAAACCAGAATTGAAAGAGCCACGTGCACCCCAATGTTCATCGCTGCATTGTTTACAATAGCCAGGACATGGAAGCAACCTAGATGCCCATCAACTGACGAATGGATAAGAAAGCTGTGGTATATATACACAATGGAATATTACTCAGCATTAAAAAAAAATTCATTTGAAGCAATTCTACTCAGATGGACGAAACTGGAGCCCATTATCCAGAGTGAAGTAAGCCAGAAGCAAAAACAACAATACAGTATATTAACGCATATATATGGAATTTAGAAAGACGGTAACGAGAACCCAACATGCGAGACAGCAAAAGGAACGCAGATGTATAGAATAGACTCGTGGACTTTGTGGATGAGGGTAAGGGTGGGATGATATGGGAGAAGGGCATTGAAGCATGTTAATTGTCATGTGTCTTATCAATCGCCAGCCCAGGATTGATGCTCGGGGCTGGTGCATCGAGATTTCCCAGGGGGGAGGGAGGAGGGAGGGGGGTTCCGGAGGGGAAGCATATGTAAACCCATGGTGATATTATGACAATGTATGGCAAAAACAATAAAAAAAAAAAAAGAAAGAAAGAAAGGGAGGAGTTACTGGCAGGGGTGGGACTTGGGGTGGGACTACAGCCTGGTGACTGACAGGAGAAAGGGAGGAGTTACTGGGGGGGTGGGACATGGGGATGGGACTAGAGCGGGGCTGAGTGACAGGAGAATGCATCAGGCTGGGGAAGGACACAGAGCATGAACCCAGGTCTGGATGCAAGGCCAGAGTTGGGGGTCTGGGAGAAGATGGGGTTGCTGGGACACAGGAACTTGTAAGAGAGTAAACAATAGGACATAGAATAGGATAGATAGAATAGGGAAGAAGAAAGAGTATTTATTATGCACCAATTAGTGTATCACATGATTTTACATACTAATTTCATTGAATCTGAACATCCCTGGGAAAAGGTGGGGCTCGGGACAGTGGTTTCTCAGTCTTTAACCAGGTTCATCAAGGGAACCAACTTACTTGCTTAATCTCAAACAGCTAGTTAGCAGTAAAACCTAGATTCTAATCCTCCATTTCCATCTCCAGGTCCAATGGCTATTTCTTTTCATTTTACTGCACCTACCAAGTTTCTATCATGTTAACTTTCTAAAAATAGAATATGAAATGGATTGTATGTGCTATAAATAGAAATAATATAGCACGTATTGTTTAAGAAAATTATGTCCTTATGAACCCACCCCTCAACTTAAGGAATAATATACTACCAATATGATTGAAGTCCCATATTCCCCTCTGTTCCCAGCCCTGGAGGGAACCACAATCCTGACATGTGTTCCAGTGATTCCTTTGTGCCTTATCATTTTACCACACGTGTTTGCTGTGGCATTGCCACTTGCTCCTCCAAATCCATTCTCCAGTTTTCTTCATCATTCCTGGTGTCCCCTGAAGCTGCCCTGTATTGACTGCCCTGGGAGGCTCCCTTGATCCCTGGCTTCCTGATGGGTTTGGCTAAAGTGAAGTGCTGGCAGGAGATCAGAGGATGAGGAGAATGAGGTCAGGGTGTTAGCCCCTGCCCCTCCCTGCTGGGTCACCCACTGTAATAAATCAGTTGCATTCCTCTACCAAAGGTAGGCAGCCTTCCATGCAGCTATTCCCTCCCTATCCTTCCCCCTGCCCCCACCAGCTCCTTCAGACTTAGGAATGGTAAAGCTTCTGGATTGTTTTGCTAGCCCCAGGGCACTACACCATTCTTTGTGGTTACCCAAACCTAGGGTTTCTCAAATATTTTTTTTTCCCCCATTTTCACCACCCACCTCAACCACCAAGTAGCCTTTTCAGATTTTTTTCCTAATCTTCTTCCCCACCATGAAATTTTAATACCACAGACATACTATGTATCTGTTTATGTACTATACATTTCTCTGCTTTACACATGAAAAAAAAAATACTTCTTTGCCCCCTTGGGGGTAATATGGCCCCCTTATTGAGAATGTATACCTCAAACCAACTCATGTTTTTCGTAGAGTCCCTTTAAAAAGTTTCCTCAGCCACGCAGCTTGTGTATGCCATTTTTTTCTTGCCAGAGCACTAACTGACAAGAGAGTACATACCTGTGTCCCTGAACAATACATTTTTAGCTTTTCTGGGTTTTGTCTTTACATAAATGAAACGACACAGTGTATTTTTCTTGGTCTTGCTTTTCTTAATGTGGTTTGCGAGAGTCATCCATAACGAGGTGTGTAGCTATGGTTTATTTGCTGTATAATACTGCATTGAAAGAAACACATCAAAATTGACCTGTTCATTTAGTGTTGATGGATATTTGGGTTGGTTATTCTGAACATGTGGCACAAAACATTCTTGTACATGTCTCTGGGTTTAGACACAGATATCCATGAATATGGATATAGGTATAGGCATAGATATAAACACAGATGCAGAATGTCTATGGTACATACCTGCATGTAGTATTACTGGATGGTAGGGTATGCCTGTCTTGACCCTAAACAGGAAATACCAAATTATTTTCCTGTACTTGTACCAGTGTACATTCACACTAATAAGGAGTTTTGGTTGCTCCACATTCTTTCCAGCATTTGTTGTTGTTACACTTTAAAATTTTTGCTCATTGGTTGGGTATGAAATGGGTATCTCATTGTAGCATCTTTTTACTTGTTCATTAGCCATTTGTCTTTCCTTTTCTGTGAATGCCTGCTTATGACTTTTGTCCATTTTTCTGTTGGGGTGTTTCTCTTTCTTCTTGATTCATTGGTATCCTCCTTATATTGCAGGCAGTAATCCTTTACCAGTTATATATGTTGCAAATACGTTCCCAGACTGTGACTTATCTTTTTGCTCTCTTTAAGGTGAATTCTGATTAATAGGAATTTTAAAATGTCATGTAGAAAAAATGTACTATCCATTTCCTTAATGGTTTATGCCTTTTGTGACTTATTTGAGATACTCTTTCCAATGCTGAGTTTCTAAACTTCTTTTATAGTTCTTTTTTAAGATCTTTGAAATTGTGCCTTTTATATTTAAAATTTTAATCTATCAGAAATTCATTTTTGTACATAGTAGGGATCAAGTTTCTTTTTTTCCTTATGACAAAGGAGACTAATTTTCCAGTCTCACTTACTGAATAAACCCTCATCTCCCTTTCCTATCTTTAGTGCTTTCTCAGTCATGTATTTATATGTGTGTGGGTCTGTTTCTGGGTTCTTTCTTCTATTCCATTAGTCTAGTAATATATCCCCATACTAATAACAGTTTTAATTTCTATAAGCTTAATAATAAATCTTGATATCTGGTAGAGTAAGTCTCTTTACTTTTTTAGAAGTATCTTATCTATTCTTTGGTCTTGGCTCTTCCCAGTAAAAAGTTTTAAATGGTTTGTCAAATTCCTGAAAGGACATGTTATTGGTAGAAGCAGGAGCTGGGGGGCATCCACATGCACACCAGTGAGGACAACTTGAGGCAGAGTAGGTGAGGAAAAGTGGTACCAGTCACCACAGCGTATCTGAAATCCAGAAACCAAGGCCTCTGGAGCCAGAATACCACCCAGCATGAGAAAGCTCAGCCAATGTCCAAAAGTGATATGAGGCTGTCTCTGCTTATTTTTATTAACCCAGTGGCCCAGGGATATCATAAAGGTACTAAACCTCCATGGTTGGGGAGGTTTCTTGAAGAACCGTGGCTCAGATGTTCCAGGTGGTGAAGAATCCACCTGCCAATGCAGGAGACACAGGTTCAATCCCTGGGTTGGGAGATCCTCTGGAAGAGGGCATGGCAACCCACTCCAGTATTCTTGCCAGGAGAATCCCATGGACAGAGCAGCCTGGTGGGCTATAGTCCATGGGGTTGCACAGAGGTGGACATGACTGAAGCGACTTTGCCAGCATGCACACACTGAAGAACTGGAATTACTTATTCTGAAAAAAGAGGAAAACTAGGAGTGACCTAATTGTTGAATACTGTTCTAGGCTAAGGAGATAAATGAAAATTGGAAAATAAGCCAGAGTTGGGGATTCAGACTCATAGGCATCAATTAATATCACAAGAGACAAACCTAGTTGAACCCATAGCACCAGCCTGTTTTCTTCCAAAAAGAACATAGATGGTTCTGGTATGAATCCATGTCCATTTACTGATATTTGTGTTTGTTTGTTTAGACACCACTGATCATTTACTATGGGCCTATCTCTCTTCCAGGCACTTACTCCAGGTAGTAATTTATTTAAATCTTACTATTTTTTATTTAAATCTTACTTACTCCATGTAGTAATTTATTTAAATCTCACCTACTCCAACCTAAATCGGCTCAGAGTATGTATCCAGCTGATGCTTTTTCTGTTGGTGTCTTCCCATGAGGAATAGATCACTGAGGGAAGTTGAAGAATTCTATGTATAGACAGTTCCCGACCACTCCTCAAACCAGGCTTTCAAATGTTTTCTAGTGGGTCTTGTTTATTTGACCTAAATGGGAAATTGTAAAGCCAGGTGTCAGGTTATGCAGTTTAAAAACAAAAAGCAACAGGATCGTGGTGACTGTGTTTTCTCTGAGGAGGCAGGTAGAAGGAAGGGGATGAGCAGGAAGAGGGGGTACTCTAGAAGAGGCTGCCTGGAGCAGCCATTGTATCTCCATAGAGGCTGTATGAGTAAGACCAGGCCCTCTGCTCCAGGCAGGGATGTCCAGGCATCAAGGATTTTTTTCAGCAAGAAGGCAGTGCCTCAAATCCTTTGTGGAGCAAGACAGGTTATAAATAGACCTATAAATTTTTTTAACTAGAAGGCAGCAGGCTTAGCACAGCTATTCTTCCCCGTTGGTTCTGCTCCCTGCACCGCTTTGCCTATTAAATCCCTGCTACCAGGCAGATCCACCTGCCTCTTAGCCAATCCGCTGCAGGAGCCTCAGGAGAGCCAGGCTGGAAACTGGCTTCTATTAGGGCTCCAGGTTGTGACCTTGCTTGTGGAAAAGACTAAATCTTCCTATCTTATCTCTGGCTAATTGGGCAGGAGGTAGAGGAGACAAGAATTTATGGTACAATTTGCCACCTGCTGACTGAAACACTAATGTCTCCATTTCAGAGGCAGGCTCTGATTTTAGTGACAGGCTGAGGAGAAAAATGATGTAGGCTGGGTTTCTGAAACATGTAGTGAAGACCTGCTCACGGAGCTTTTAACTACAAAATCCAAAGACTGGTATTTTATTGGCCAAGTTATATGTGGCTTGTGTTTTGAGTGTGCGTGTGTGTGTGAGAGAGAGAGAGAAACAGAGAGAAGCAGAGAGATTGATTTCATCTCTCCTAACGTGCAGGGACTTAGAAATTATTTAGCCCAGGGCATCTCAAACTTTGTTGTACATCAGAATCACCTGCAGGCTTGTTAAAGCGCTGACTGCTGGGTCTCGACCCAATGTTTCTGACTCTGGTGGGGCCTGAGAATTTGTAGTTCTCACAAGCTACTAAGTGATGCTAATGCTGCCAGTCTGAGGACCACACTTTGAAAACTACTAATTTAGTCCAATGTCCAGATCACCGATGAGGAAACTGAAGCTCAAGAATTAAAAGTACATGTTTAAGGGCCCACAACTGATTATTAGCTAAAGCCGGATAAGAACAGAGATACCTGACCTCTAATCTGGTGCTTTCCCACTGCTTCTACCTGGTGCATGGTCAGAGTGCTGGGGAGGTGCCATTCCAACAATAAACATGTTATCCTTTATGGCTGAAGATGACCAGTGTCCACGTCGTTTTCTGCTGTCCTCCATAGCCCAACATCACTGGCTCTGCTGGCTCAGTACATAAACAGACCAGACAAGCCCAGCCCACTCGCTCTACCATCCAGTGGGACTGACAACCAGGTCCTGTTCCCACAGCCAGGGTGCCTACTCACTCCCCTCATATACTCACAGGCAACTGAGCTGAGATCTGAGGCCTCTGTGGTGACCACTGGTCATGCATATTGGCCCTGAGGAATAGCTCTTTCTATATCCTCCCACGTTCACCAGAGCTTTGACCTTGGTGTCTGACATTTAAGCCCTTTTTCCTTCTTAGCAACTAAGTCCCCTTCTGAGGCTGGAACTCACTCTAAATGACCATCCAGCACTGGGGGACTATCCTTCTGTTGGTCCCCTTCCTGGGATGGAGTGTTGGCCTATACCCAAACCCTGTGGTTGGGTTCTACAGCCCATGGATCAGCCTCCTACATGGTGTTTGTCCATTCAGAGGTCTTCTGAGCACTAATTGTCTTCTGAATTCCCAGGTTCTGTGCTCTGCCTGCCAGATTAGAAATCCCAGGTTTGACCTGGTGTAAGTCAAAGCTGAGATTTTCCCCAAGCCATGGGATGCTTGTCTACCTATCATGGGCCAGTTTCTCCATTGGATCAGTTCTCCAACCCCAAATAACCCTAGCCACATTCCTTGGTTTGCCCAATGAGACCCAGCACAAAGATGTCCTAAAGAGGACAAGTGCTTCAAGTGGGTTTTCCCCACCCTGGGGAAGGGATACACTGACTCTTCCTCTTTTCATTTGGAAGTGATGCTCCAAAGACTTGGTCCGATAGGAGACAAAGAATTGGCTAGATTATTCTGCATAAGGAGTTAGTAGATACTGGAGATGAAGAAAAGAATACAAAAGAGAGGATCCTGGAGAAATTTGGAGTAGTTTGAGTGACATAGAAAGATTCTGGGACCTAGGGGGAAAGGAACCAATAAGAGATTCCCTATGTGACATGACCAGAGGATTTTTGCTGTTGAATTTTAATTTGTCTGCTGTGAGCCAAGATGATCTCTTCCCTTCTCCAAATCTAGATACACCTCTGTAGCATTTGTGGTGGAGACATGAGGAGCGAGGCAGCAGGACAGTAAAGAGAAACGTGGTCTGCTCCACTTACCTCTGCTGAGACTCATGTAGCTAGGAGTGGTGGATCTCGACTCTAGACTGGAAACTGCTAGTTCCAGTTGGTCAACACTAGTGGGGTGAGCAGAAGCTAAAAGTGGGTCTGGGAGAAGCAGGGAGGAGTGCTTGACACAGAAGCTACTGCCAGGCAGACTTAGGCAGGGACAGGAAACCTATCCCCTGTTTGCCAAATACACCGAAGGCTTTGATTAGACGACTGTGCTGGGTTATTCTGGGATTCATTGTCATTACACTCTCACCATCTGAAAGCGCTAGCCTGATACCAGACGCTCTAAAGTCTCTTAAATTTGGATCCAATTAACTTGGAATCTGCGTTCCCATGGTCAGGGGTTTGGGCGAAATTACCTTTTTCTTCTGTGAAGAAACAAATCAGAAGTAGAGACAAGATGGTAGGAAACATGTTTAGCCTGTGCAAATTTAGTAATCCTTGGCTTACTGCCTTGGGGGGGGAAATGCAATAAATGCATTGATAGTTGATGGGGGTTTATAGTTTTAGGGAAAAAAATTTTTAAACACTTCATTCTATTGTGTGTTTTTTTTTTTTTTTTTTTTTTACAATTTGATTTGAGGATGGTTCCGAACCTCTTTTCTAGTGACTTCCTCCCCTGTAGAGTTGATTCTTTTGTTTCTCCCAAGCATACCTTGCCTGGTGAGAAGACGGTGTGGAAAATCAGGTTGCCATTTTAAAGTGTCCCTCAAACATCCTAGAATGGGACAGCTTTTCCTTCTCCCCTCCAAGTAAGTGTCAACCATCAGGGCTGCAGTAGACTGTCAGGATGTGGCAGTGGGACTGAAAAGGGAGGCGAGGAAAAGGTTCTTGCTGAAACCATTCCCTTCCCTTCATTTGTTCCTAGTCCAAGAGCGGCTGGAATGAGTCACTCAGAACACACCTTGGTCCTTTTCCTGAGAAAGCCAAACTTGGAAGTGACTAGCAGATCTAATTGTGCCTCTGTGGAATCTAAATTCTGGAAGGAGACAAAGAGAGGTCTGGAAGCCTCTGACTGGAGAGCCTGATGGATTAAATCCAAGCCGCCAACCGTCCCAAGAAGCTGTCAGGGTGCCTGGGCCGTGTGGAGTTGATCTGGACGATGCTTTCCAGATGGTTTGCCTTTCTTCCTTGGGTTTGGGGCCAGTTGGAGCTCCTGGGCGGTCTCCCAAGGTAGACCCCCAGAGAGCATAGGGCAGCTGTCCAGATGGGAGGGACCAGGCTGAGGATCACTGTGGCAGGCTCGAAATTAGAAGGAAGGGCCCCCTCCTTTGTGTCGAGCATCTGGATATCATTTTTCAGGCTATTAAAAACACTAACTCTACTCTGCTAAATGCAGCCAATTCTTTTTTTTTTTTCAAAAAGCAGTTGGGGGCCAAGTAGTTGCCCCAAAAGGGATCCAAATAACTTGGGGCTGTGATATGGGGTGGCTCAGAAAAGGGGCTCCAAACCTTGCTAACAAGCATCCAAACACCACCTCCACTCCAACCTCCCAACTTCACCAGTTCACAGGCAATGACCCCACCAATGGCAAAGACTCAGGACAGTGCCAGGGCTTTGCAATGCATTGTACTTTTTGTCTTTGTGCAAAATGTACGAGGCAGATGAAGAACATTTTCTTCCACACTGAAGGCTTTTCGATTACGTTACTGAAAATAAGCAGGAGATAGACAGAAGGGTGGGGGCAGGAAGAGC
Source organism: Antilocapra americana (assembly GCA_007570785.1). NCBI lineage: Eukaryota > Metazoa > Chordata > Mammalia > Artiodactyla > Antilocapridae > Antilocapra > Antilocapra americana. The sequence goes on from ML664199.1 coordinate 9,653,542, forward strand.
ATGCAAGAGAACAGAAAGAAGGAGCAGATTAGATGAACCACTGAAAATTCTCTGTGGACTCCAAGGTCTGTGAATCAGCTCTAGCCATGACTGAATTTGCTGTCATGGAAAGAAGGTCTGTTTACCTGTGGTCCTGTTGCAACCACGTGGTTGGCCAGCAACCTGAGTGCAAGCAGCTATGAGTAGCCCATTTCCCAAGGGGCCTGGGGAAGACACAGGAGGTGAAGGATGAGCTTCTACCCATGAGTGTCCCAGGCTGGTTGGAAGAGAAGTGGTCCCAGCTCTGGGGAAATCCTGGCTACAGAGGCAGCAGGCCCCAGCGCTAGGGAGCTTCTTTCTGGCTTACTAGAAAGAGAATAATTGCAAAGCACCATGGAATAAACAACTGCAAGGGAAGGGAGTTCATAAGTACCAAAGGGACACAGGGACGGGGTGAACAGAACAGTTTGGGACACTTTGGAAGGAGAAGAGTTGCCAACAAAGAAAAACCTTTCCAACTTGATAACCTTACCCAGAGGAATCAGAGGAAGCCCAAGGATAGATCCTGCCCAACCATCCCGATGTCTGTTCTGTTGCTTTGAGAACTGTGCTGTAGTCAGTCTATTTTGGACACATTTCTAGAGGGTAGATAACAGAAAGTAAAAATCTTATACCAATCAGTCCCTGAAAGTATCCTGTTTGAGGGGTGGAAATGTCTTCTATATGCATCTCCTAGCTCCAGGCACTACCTGTGATGGCAAAAGCAGGCTTCCTAAAATTTTCAGCCTAGTCCATATTGGGAGAAAGTGATGACATTCAGGACAAAAGTGTTTACTGTAAATATACATCATTGTGCATGAACAAACCAGAAGTAATCAAGTACACAAGTTTGTATACTGCAAACTTGTGGTGACACGCCCCTATGCAATGTATCCATGCCCCTAACTCTTATTCATGGTTTGTCCTTAGGGATCAGTCAAAAGGATTGCTGTCCCCATTATTTAGAGACCTCACTTGACCCTGGTCCTCATAGATGCCTCAGCATGAAAATCTCCAGCTCCGAGGCCCAGACCCTCGCCTGTCTTGACAGGGCAAACAGCTCCTGTTGTGTGCCAAGGTGTTATTAATGAACTCTGATCTCACTCATGGCAGCTCTGCTGTGAAATGCCAGTCCTGTTAATAGCTCACTGTCAGGCTCTGTGCTTGTCTTCATGGAGTCGTACCTCAGGACTAACCTTTATCTTCCTTTTATGATCCCAGAACATTGACAGATTGTCAAATGCCATAATAATAAAACACGTCATGAGCACCAGCCAGTCCTTCTGAAGTAATATTGATGTCAGTGACAGGCACGCTATTTTCACCTCCAGATTTAAATGGGAGTGTTTTGATATGGTTTCCCAGACCAGGAGACTTACATAGTAGAGGACTTTCACGGACTGGATCTTTCTTGCTCACTTGAATTTTAAGAGAAATTTTCTCAAAGGGTTCAGATAAGTGTTGCTCTAATTCTTTACTCAGAGCAACATTAGTGCTTATCTGGTTCACACTTGCTAACTAGCATTACTCTTCTGCATGAAGTTACATCCTTTCCCGCTGTGGTTGGATCTCTGCCTTTGTGACTCCTGCTTCTCCACAGTAAGTTGATGAGGGAGCCTGGGATTCTCCCAATCAGTAAAACCTGAACCTGGCCCCAAATCAGGTTGCCTAGGGAACAGAAAGAACAGGTGAAAGGCATTGCCACCCAGCCCCAACTCCATGGCCATCTCATCCTCATTCTTTTTCCTGTAGTTGCCATGAGCTCCACTTGAGGCCGAAGCTCTGGGGCTTCCTCAGGAAGGAGATGTGTGGGGAACTCCTCCCTGGTGAACTGGAGTCCTTGAGTCTCTACTCCATAGGGGTTTCTTCTAGATTTTCTAGGATAACTCATCCCACCAGAGGAAATGAGCTCATCTAGTCATTGACCTGACAGATGGCATTGACTTTGGTCAAGAGTGCCAAGGAAAACACCCCAGAAGATGGCTGCTCCTCCCTGTGGCTTTGGTGGCAGCGCCACGTGGGTGGGTCTGTCTGCCTATAGCCTTCTCATAACCCACAGAATGCAAACACCAGGAGCAGCCACGTTTCTTGGGATCTGCCTAGGGGGTGCCTCAGTGGGCAGCTGACCTGATCTGAGTCCACAGAGAAGAAGCTGTCAAGCCAACCCTCATCTGGGAAATGCAGAGCTGATTTTAGACTCTGACCTGGTGGAGTCCATCCTGGAACCATGAGCCAAGGAAAGTTGGCTGAAATGAGCAAAACTCATTTAAGAAGCTGTAATGGAGGAACGCCCATTCTGCCCTGGTGGCTGGCTGCCAAAGTAGATTGGCTCCAGGTAAGTCACTGGCAAGGGCAACAATGCTTCTTCCTGCTCCGCATCAGTAACCTGTGCATGGGTCGTGTGCTGCAGGAGGAAGGGCATGGTGTGGAACTGGAAGGGTGCCAGAGGTTTATGTAGTCTGTAATCCTGGGGCTCAGTGAGTTCTTCCATCTGATCTCCTATTTCCAGGAGGCTTCCTCTCCTCACTTCTCTCCAGGTACTGTGATGAGCCTATGATTTGATACTGAGGCTTTCATTTAATATTTCCATACCATCTCTGTCCACGCCTTCATCCAAGATTTTGTTGTGTTCTTGGCTGACCCAAATGATCATAATTCTGAGTTTTTTCCTCCAGTTTCTTCCACTTGTAACTGAGAAATGAGATTATCATGTAGTAAATACTCTAAGAAAAAGGTATACAGGTTTGCTGTTACCAAGAGTATCTAAATTGACTTTAGTCCATAGCAATTCATGTTAGGAGGAAAGGCCCAGCAATTTCCTTTTTTGAGAGTTTTCCCTCTGACTGTTCATTTTGTCCTTGTAACTCTTAGGACCCTGTAGAGACAAGTCAGATTGTCTCTGTTCGACAGCTGAGGACAATTCAGCTCCTTGTTTCAAGCAGTCCAGGTAACTGGTGATAAAGCTGATGTCTGGTCTCCTGGTTTCCATTATGGGGTTCTTTTTTTACCGATCTTCCTTATTTCATTCGTGCATGTGTGCTAAGTCACTTCAGTTGTGTCCGACTCTTTGCAACCCTATGGACTGTAGCCCGCAAGGCTCATCTGTCTAGGGGATTCTCCAGGCAAGAATACTGGAGTGGGTTGCCATGCCCTCCCCTGGGGGATCTTCCTGATCCAGGGATTGAACCCTTGTCTCCTGAGGCTCCTGCACTGCAGGCAATTCTTTACCGCTGAGCCACTCGGAAAGCCCTTTTCATTCATTTAGTGTAGCAACTGAAATAAAAAATTGCCCCTACATGCCACGGTAGAAACAGGTCTGTAGTCTTATCTCCTAGCCCGCCCACAGAAACCATCTGTCCAGTCACACAAAAATAGCACCGTATTTCAGCCTCTGCACCTTTGCACCTGCCATCACTTGCTTGAACTGCCCTCCCTCAGTTCTCTGCTTAATGAAATTTAACTGTCCCTTAAGCCCAAGCTTAACTGTCTTCTCTTCTATATTGCTCTTCTGATTATAGCAGCAAAAGTAGTTTTTCTTACTTAGGATGGAGTTAATAAAAAAAGGTGTACAAAGCCATCATATACTGCCTTGGATTATAGCTTTTTTTTGCAGGTGAAGTTTTTTCTACCCAGATAAACTGTGAGTCCAAAAAGACAGGAATTGTGTGCCACACATCTTGTGTTCTTGGGAGAGTCTCACATAGACTATAAACTCAGTCTTTATTGAATGAGCACATGTGACCTGGAGAAGGTTAGCTGGCTCCTCGACATAGTCACGGTACTGAGACTTGAATTCTGAATTCCAGAGGCTGGCCTCCATGTTTTTTCCACCAAGAAAACAATGCAGTTTTCAGTATAATTAGCCTCTTTGCAGGTCAAAAATGCTTGAAAATAGGCTACTTCATAAGGATCAGTCTAATACAATGCATATTGAGTTATTCTAAAAAAAAAAAATAGAATAGGTTAAAAAAAATCTGAATTTTCCTGGGTTGTTGACTAGTGGTCAATGAGTAGCTGTCTTTCAAGGATGCTGCTTTCTCTCACAAACTTGAAAATTGAGTCTCACCATGAGTCAATGTGGTAATAAAGTATGGTGGTCATTAAGGAGGCTTCATTGGCCAAAGGAAGAGGAGATTGAGAGTGACCCAGTGTTAATCTTTTTTTTTCTCAATCACTTTTTAAAATTTTAATTAATTATATTTTTGTCTGCACCAGGTCTTTGTTGCTGCACTTGGGCTTTCTCTGGTTACCGTGCATGGGCTTCTCATTGTGGTGGCTTCTCTTGTTGCAGAACACGGGCTCTAGAGTGCAAGCTTTAGTAGTTGCAACACATAGGCTTCCTTGCCCTGCAGCTTGTGGGGTCTTCCTCGACCAGGTATCGTACCTGTGTCTCCTACATTGACAGGTGGATTCTTAACCACTGGACCACCAGGGAAGTCCCAGTATTACCTGCTTTTATCAAGCATGCACTGTTTCCATCTGCATTGACTAACCATGCTCTGTCTGCCCACAGTGGACGAATTTATGTAGATACAGAAATAACACAGAAATCTCTCATAGAATGCCAATCTTGTGATCATCTATTGCTACTACAAGTCATTTTAGTAAAAAGCTTGGATTTAGTGGATATCTTTTGTCTCTCTTCTTTTTGTTTTATCTTAAGAGTTGAATTAAGAGTAGAACTCCAGACCTCATTCTATAAATGAAATGTACACTCAGTCTGTATACTGAATCAATCTGTATACTAAAATGGAATAAAATAGAAATAATTACGCTTACTTGGAACTTCTCAGGAAGCTGCTTGGGTTGGGAGACTCCCAAGGAAATTATGCAAGTTGACAACAGTATTTCACTCACCTGCCTTTAGAGTGCGGTGTGATGTGGTCAGCTGTAAAGCTCTTCTCCTGCAGAGCAGAGGTACAAGTTTGGGTCAGAATTAAATGACTCAAGCCAATAGAGAAGAGACAGATTCTATCCTCTTTCACTTGTGGTTGTGAAGCTGGCTTTAAATAAATATTAAGCACATATTTAACTATATGTGTTTGAAGCAATACAAAGTTGCCCCATTAAGGCATCTTTGCCTGTCTTGGTCCAGCCTTGTTTATCAGTGTCATTTTACTTATCAAAGGGAATGGACCACTCCTTGAACAGTCACAGAAACCACAGTGGAACTCAGGAATCTTAACCCAGTCCTGCATCCTGTGCATTCACATCCCATCGCTAAATAACAATTCATTCTATTTGCTTATTAATGACAATTATCTGCATTACTCAAACGTTGACTTCCTCATCCAAATTAAATATTAAGATACTAGGTCAACATGGCCTTTCTGAAGGCCATATCTCTCTAATATACAAAAGAGAATCAACAAACCAAGCAAAGACTAACAGCCCACTTCCTACTGGGCACTATGCTAGGTACTGATAGTACAATAGGTTGGGTCTAGTTTGGCTTATTCAGATGACAACCCTGAGACAAAGCAAGGACTGTTTTTATAGAAGGATAAAAATAGTCTTCAATACATCATCTTTACAAAATTATAGACACATCCTAAGCAGCTCTTGCTTCCTTTAACAACTCATTATGAATTTTTATCCATGCAGTTACCTACAATGCGGTAGCATTTATTTTGTTCATGTCTCTAGTGCTTCTTGGTATGATGAATTTATGACTCAAAGACAAAGTAGAATCCCCTCTTATGTGTTCTAAAATTACTCCTTTCAAAGTTCAAAAGCTCCTTCTCCGTTTTAGTTTTAGTGATGGAAAATCTGGTGAATCATTCCTGATTACACTGTGTATAAACTTCATAGTTTCATAAAATCTAATCATGTTCCTGTTCAGTCTTCCTTCCAAAGTGCATTACCCCATTCAGTAAGTCATCAGTCCTTAAGTCATTTCTGAGACCCTTCTGGAGCTTTTCTAGATTTTCATATTTGTATCAATATGTACTGTTTCCAGGAGAGAAAGCAATAACTTTTCGAGGTTTAGACTGCCATGATCCTACAAATATCCAGGTTGATGTTTACATGGCTCTTTAGTAATAAACAGGTCAGTATTTCACATCACCATTTGTCATTAATCCATGCTTCTTACCCAGACGTTTCTTGCTGTATAAACGTCCTTACTGCAAAAATAAAACAGCTATACTGAAGCAAATACCTGTCTAGAACATTCCTTCAAAACTCCTTGTCTACTGCTGCATTCTCTTCCCTGATTTTGGTTTTCTGTGTACATTTAAGCACTTATCTATATGCTCAAAATAAACAAAGATGCAAAACAAAACAACCAATATATCTTTCCTTTCCTCCTGCAGAATCCCAATCAACAAACCCTATCATTATTCCCTACCCATCCTCATTTTTCTCTTTACCCTATTTCTACACCCTCACCAAACTCTTTTTTCTCTTCATTCTTTGTCGTCTTTTTTTGTCACAGGGTATACGTTGAAAACACAACAAAAAGGAAAGACTTCCCATTCTCCAGTTAATCTGTAGCCAGTGCAGCAAAGGAGAAAATAGATCTCTTAGGCTAAATAAATTTTAGCAATTAACAGTATCTTCTGTGCATCATACTCAAAAATGCAGCTTTTGACATTTCATACTTCACAAATGTCAATTGTGAGACTTGCACTTAGGTAATAATTAACTACTTTAAAACCACTCCACAAACATTGAATATGCTTTAGTGTGGCGCCTTGGGTATAGGAAATGTATCGTAAATAATTGATGAGGCTTTACTCTGATAAATATATGAGAAATGCCTACTGTCCTGTAGGTTATACTGTTTAATGCATATGTCTGGTGGCAGTTTAGTTAGCTTTATGAATGCTCTTGATGGATGGATAGAAATCACATAGTAGATTGATAAGGAATGGATGGAATGTATGGGTTTAAGTTTTTAGGAGGTAATAGTCCCTTTGGGATCTTCTAAATGGTCTGTGGGCTAGTACTGTGCAGAATTAACACAAATATGACAGCAATATATATTTAAGGAAATTAATTCATTTTAGAAAATGATGCTTTTTAATGTTTCATTGGTATATTTTCCAAAAAGGCAGGAGGATTGCACCCATTCCCTCAGGAAAAGCTTTTTTTTTTTTAATAAAAGCAGATTAAAATTAGAAAATTGTCCAGAGTGTCTTTAATCTTTCTTTGAACTGTCCACTCTAAGTACTTCTATTCTAAGGACCCATCACTGCACTCCAAACTTCCCCAAAAGAGCCTCTACTGAATTTTCATCCTGAGTTTTCTAGTGACAGGTTCAATGTCAGCAGGGCTCCATGACGTGTAAATGGGATCTTCACCTTTATATACTCAAGCCACTGAATAGGTGGCATAATATTTCAGTGAATTGGGAGTGAACACGAAATTCACAGGGACATGCATGTTGACCCAAACATGAAGACTGCTGAGTCTAATACTCTAAAATATGTAATTAGTCAATGACTAGGAAGCCTTCCTCACATCAGTCTGGAAATACAGTCAAATACAGAATATTTTCTTTTTCTTAGATAACTGCGCTAGTTGACTAGTCCACACTATGAGAGTTGTGAATTTTAGAGGTTTTGGACTCATTTAACAGTATAGACATAAACACAATATAAGGACCAAAAAAAAGGGCAACTTTTTTGAGAACATAACAAAAGTCCCTGTCAGTGGCTGCACATCGTTCATGAGAAGCCTGCTGAAATAGAAGAATATAATAAAAGCCAACTGTTCCTCCTAGCTGACTTGAGAAAGCTGAAAAAAACACAAAGACATATGACCTGTGGTTTGAGAGATGCCCGAATAGACTCCTCTAACATACTCGTATTAAAACTTGACCCCAGGAGATCTTCAGTTTCTGCTTCAAAGACACTGTGGTTATGGAAGGGTCCATATGTACTTCCTCCTGATTTGGCCTCTGGAAGGCAGTGTTTCCCCCTGTCCTCCAGCTGCACTGTTCATCTCAGAGCAATGCATAAAGATTCCATAAAGATCCTACAGAACTGAAGATCCTACCAGCTCTTATTCACAAACCTCTTTGATATCCATTCACAGATGTTGGTTTAAAATGAAAATGCATAGGATATACAGTCTCTTCCTAAGATTTCACTATTTTCTTTCTGCTATTTAGGAATAGGAAGTCTATTAAAGTAAATGTCCATGATTTCCCTGGTGGTCCAGTGGTTAAGAATCTGCCTGCCAATGCAGGAGACATGGGTTTGATCCCTGGTCCGGGAAGATTCCACATGCTACTGGGTGACTAAGCCTGTGAACTGCAACTACTGAAGCCCGCACATTCTAGAGTGTGTGCACTTCAACAAGAGAAGCACCACCACGAGAAGCTGTGCACAGCAACTAGAGAAAGCCTGCACAGCAATGAAGACCCAGCACAGTCAAAAGTAGATAAGTACTTTTTAAAAATTAGGAAAATGTCCACAGAAAGCATATTATCCTCCCGGTGATTTGATCACATCCAGCACATTTTAATTAATTTGTGAAAGGGAAGAGGAACTGAGGAGCCTCTTGATGACAGTGAAAGAGGAGAGTGAAAAAGCTGGCTTAAAACTCACCATTCAAAATACTAAGATCATGGCATCCAGTTTCATCACTTCATGGCAAATAGATGGGAAAACAATGGAAACAGTGACAGACTATTTTCTTGGGCTCCAAAATCACTGCAGATGGTGACTGCATCCATGAAATTAAAAGACACTTGGTCCTTGGAAGAAAAGCCATGACAAACCTAGACAGCATATTAAAAAGCAGAGACATTACTTTGTGGACAAGGGTCCATCTAGTTAAAGGTATGGTTTTTCCAGTAGTCATTTATGGATGTGAGAATTGGACCATAAAGAAAGCTGAGCACTAAAGAATTGATGCTTTTGAACTGTGGTGTTGGAGAAGACTCTTGAGAGACCCTTGGATTGCCAGGAGATCAAACCAGTCAATCCTAAAGGAAATCAGTCCTGAATATTCATTGGAAGGACTGATGCTGAAGCTGAAGCTCCAGTACTTTGGTCACTTGATGTGAAGAACCGACTCATTGGAAAAGATCCTGATGCTAGGAAATATTGATGGCAGGAGAACAAGGGGACGATAGAGGATGAGATGGTTGGATGGCATCACCAACTCGATGGACATGAGTTTGAGCAGGCTCTGGGAGTTGGTGATGGACAGGAAAGCCTGGCATGCTGCAGTCCATGGGGTTGCAAAGAGTTGGACACGACTGAGTGGCTGAAATGAACTGAACCAAATTTTAAAATGAGGAGGAAATTCTGGAAAGATGGAGGATGTGGTAGCATAGCTTTGAATTTCCCCAGATCCCTTCCCCAAAACAAATAACTGGATAGCAAAACTCAAAACCCTTGAAAATATTTACAGTAAAGCTTAGATGATAAAGTAGCTCTGTGAACATCAAAATACCAAAAATGGGATAGCCAGAAGACCTGCCTGTTACCAGCACCTATGCATGAGGAAGCAGAGATATCCAAGAGAAACAGTGTATCCAAAAGATCAGGGGACCGAAAAGTTCAACAGCCAGGAGATATTTGCTGGAAAGCATTTGGGGCTCCTGTTATAAAAGCCCTTGCCTGGAAAAGAAAAATTTGGAAGGGAAAACTGCAAATTTAAAGAGATTTGAAAGATATATATCAATAGTTTTTTTAATGGACAAAGCTAAACTATCATATTTATGGTTGCCCCTTGGGTGGTAAAACCACAAAAGAAATTGATTTCTATAAAATTCAGTGTAGTGGTTATTATCAGGGAGGGAGGCAGTTGTGATCATGGAGCACATGGAAGGCTGGCAAAGTTCTCTTTCTTGACCTGAGTGATGGTTAAGGGGGTGTTGCCTTACACCAATCCATTAAGCTCTGCATTTATTTTGTTTGGTTTTCTGCATTTGTATTTTATTTTATAATAAAACGAGGCTTTAAAAAGTTTAAATGAACATATCCTTTGTCCTAGTAATTTTACTGCTAGGGATTTGTCTGTAAGAGAAACTCACCAAAGTATGCAGAGATAGGCATGTCCATTGCAGCATTATTTGAAATAGCCAAAAAGTTGGGGTAGGGGTGGATATGAATGTCTGTGAGGTGGAGACTCAGTAAATAAATTATGATACAGCCAGCCATTTACAAGAATACTATGCAGTCAAGAAAAAAATTGAGATGGGTCTCATCTATACACGTTCCCAGACACATCATTACGTTTTTTTTTAAAAAAACCAAGATGTACAACAACATTATTATGATCCCATAGGAGTAAATACACACACAGACATAACTGTGCATTCACATTTAAAATATTTGGAGGACTATCTAAGAAACAGTTAAAAATCTTTACCCTTAAGTTTGAGTGGGAGTAGGGATGGACTCAAAGGGTGAGAATTCAACTGTCATTTGGTGTGCTTTTGTATTTTTCAGAAGTATGTGTGTATTTGCTGTTTTAAAAAGCTGATGCCTTGATTGCAGTCTAGTGAAAGGCCCTGAGCGGGAGAAACCAGCTAAGCTGTACCTGTGTTTCTGACAGAAAGAAACTGTAAGATAATAAACTTGGTTGTAAGCTCTGTTTCGGAATATGTGTTACACAGTAATACAGAACTAACACAGTTGACTAAATCCAGTCCCTACTGGAAGTAGAGCACATACGGTAAAACGGTAAAACGCTTGCCTTTGGGAGGCTATCTGATATATTGGGTGGTTTAGCAAAGTCAGGGTGGTTTTGTTTTGTTTTTTTTCTTTAGCAAATGTCCTCACCTGTGCCACTTTATTTTGTTTCAACTCTTTTCTAGCCAAGTGACCTTATCTCTGAAGACTATTCAAAATGGGCTTTCTTTACAAATTCATTTTGTTTTCTTTTCTAGCAGTGAGTTTTTTCAATCTCATCTTTTATTTGAAAATTGCAGTTTGAAAGTGATTTAGCTAAGAATCATCCCAGATTCCAATTTATTACTCTATACACTTCTTATTTTTTGTCCTTGACTGCTTTACTCCATTGTCTGCATTCTTCTACCTTTCTTTAGAGCTTTTCTTAATTCTTTCAGCGCTTGGATGGAGCATAAGATTCTACTTGAGTAAGCCCTCCTATTATTCCCACATTTCAACATTTTTTCTTTTCTTTTTCTTCCTGGAACTACATTTTTTATATTATAGTCATTGCTCTGAAAGCTTGTGCCTGACTTCCTTTTATTTCTCATTTAATTGAGAGAGAAGGAATAAATCCTCCTGTAAGAGATAGACCATATGACCACGTTTAGTAGTTCTATCAGGAGAACAATATTTGTATTATTTTTTGCAGAATTTTCAGAATGCTTAGTTCTTTGAGCAACATAAGGAATCCCAGATTTAGGAGGCCTGAAATTAAAGGAATGATCTTCCCTCCCCTCCCCCAACTTCTCAGAATGGCAATTGCTCAGCTCTCTGGGAGAATTCAGAAAGATAAGTGGAAAGGGAAGATTTTTGAATACCATTTTCCTTTGTTTACCAAGGTGGTACGAAATACAAAGGGACCTAAGGATTTATTTTGAATGAATAAAAATTATAGGCTCTCTAAGTTACAAATAATAACAATAACAACAAAACAAAACAAAACTACATTGCTTTTCCTTCCAAAATAATTTGAGATGCACTCTATATGAGGAAAATGGCCTTAGAAGAACATAGCAATATATATCTTCTGTCACGAAAAACACACATGAGATTGTGTCAAATAAGAAGTCAAAAAAGCGGGCGACCTATCCTGCCAGGTTTTGACTGGCATCAAGTGTATTACCCCTTTCTAAGGGCAGCACGGTCCTGACATAACAAACATATCCTTCGACAGCAACAAAGACAAATGCACAAAAGATTTTTTAAATTTTATTTTGTTTGTTTTATTGGCACATGGCCTCAGACAAGCTAACTAAAGATTCGATCCTCTAGCTCTCGTGGTGCTGCTCCTCAGGGCAAGGCTGACATTAGATACAGCTATTTGAAAATGAAAGATACTCCTTTCCAACCTAGAAGAAATTACTCAGGAATCTGGGAGGCATATGCTATTTTGCCAGGTGCCACCAGTCTTTCTCAATAAAACATCTCTAGTGAAAAAAAGTGGAGGCCAGAAAGGGCTGGTGGGGAAAAGCATGACGAGGAGGGCTGGCAGCGGTAAGCCCTCAGTGAATTCAATGTAAGGGAGAACATGCAGGGAGACACCATAAATGTACTTTTCTCACCAAGTTCCCTTCGTTTTAGAGTTGGGAAAACTGAGGTGCAGGCATAATCACCAAAGGCAAACAGCTAGTTGCTGACAGAGCTGGCTGTCTCTACTCTATCACACTGCTTCTTCCATGTCCTGATTTCCTACCTCTGTTCTGTTCTGTTCCAAACTGCCCTTGTTAATTGGACCTAAAGTCTCTGCACCTAGAGTTTCAGACATGTTTGGAAACTTCCTTTAAATGTGTTGATCAACTGAGTGCTGAATTATTTGTGAGAGCAAGAACAACTCCAGGATGAGGTATTCAGAGGTCAGTCATGATACGTTCCATTCTTCCAGGCTCTCTACATTTTCACACAGGAGAGAGAAATCAGTTTCCTGAGAGTGCATGGGCCCCCAAAAGCCATCATAAAGATATCTGTGGAGAAAACAAGGCAAAATCCCATGGGTCCAGCTACCCCCTACAACCATCCTTAGGATGACCTTGGAGAACCTGATTCCTCCTGTGGCAATGATGCGTGTGGACCGGGTGATTTGTGAGAGGCAGGTGAATGAGCTCTATGTACAGCTGGTCCTTGAGTCTTTGGTCCTCCTTAGCATCAGCTGGCAAGACTGTGTCCTTGTCCCACTGCCTCTGAGAGATACTGAATTCTGGCAGGGAGAAGGGGGAATGATACTGCTATTAACTTTGAGAATAATCATTACCATATCAGTGTGCAAAGGACATGTCCCAATGGGCAGTGTAGGAGTATGCACCTTTGTCTAGCTATCTTGAATATTATAGGCATGGTCTAGTTCTTCTTTGTATTCTTTCTTCTAATAATGAATTGCAAAAGAACAAGATGTACTGCTGTGCTTTATAGTTCGGGCAAACAACACAGGTACTGGCTAACATGGTTTAATATGAGCAGCTTTTTTTTTTAAGCCCATCTGGCAGAAAAGCAGTGGACTCTTGCAGGCCCTTCCAACACGTCTCTGTCCGGTCCATTAATCAGCAGCAGAATCGCCAGACACCACATCACCGTGCTGTGGCTCAAAGAGGCCTGTGGTCTAAGCGGGTTGACTGGGAACAAAGTTATCTCATTCCCATCCTGACTGACTAACGCTGAAGTCCTTGCTAAAAAGCGGTTACCAGTCTCAGTCTCCACAAATCGTTCAGTGGTGAATGAGGACTGAGCTAAACAAACTTGGGCCTGTGAACACAGATTTTTTTTGCAGTGTGGGGCAGAGGTGTAGAGATGGCGGAAAGGGAAGAGAAAAACTAGATTCGACTGAAGAAGAAAAAAACCTCTGCAGTCTGGGTTCTTATGGCATCTTGGGCACTTCCCTTTCTTTTGTTACCTTGTTCCCATCCCTGCATTCGCTGTCTCTCTGCAGTCAGATTACCACCAAATGGTGCCACCATAGTTCTTCCTATCACCCTTGGCTCTTTCTTTACAGGTGCCCATTATTAGCCAGATGGAGTTATTGCCTAGTCAAATGATTTAAACCTCCCTCTCTGAAAGCTTTTCTACCCAAATTCTCCAACTCCACCCAGTTCCTCCCAATTACTTTTTTCTAGCAAAGTACACTCCCAGTCATTTCTCTTGCTCTCAGTCTTTTTCATCATTCCCATATCTAAATTTGCTCATTCGTGGAATGATAACATTCCTCTACTTGGGTTAGATAATCTTTTCAAAAATGCTTAGTGTATTTCCACCAATCCTGGACACAGAGTAGGTAGAGTATTAGAACTGCAAGAATGTTTTGGACAAAATCAAATTTAAATATGGCTTTTCTGTTTGGGGTTCTTTGAGACATATCCAAACAAATAATAGGGGGAAAGGTTTTTTGAATTTTAAGTAAGCTCTGGTTGTTTCAGTGTCAGCAGTCTCAAGCATTACCTCTTGCCAGCTTTCCATTTGGTGGAAGGTGCTTCCTAAAGATGAACCTCTGTGGAGTCAGAACCAGCATAGATGAGCCAAATCACGATTAAAACGCTTGCTGGCTGCTCCTTTTGCCAGTGTAGCTCTGTGTTTCCACTTGTTGGAAATCTATCTGCCTGTTAGTGTTTGCGAACACCAGTACCTTTTTTGATATAACAAACTTACAGTGTTCTGCTTCAAGAACGCCAGCATTCATAATTTTTAAGCCTCCAACTTTCAAGAAATGGAAGCAACTGAATTTCTCTTCATTTAAAAGTAGAAATAGCAGTATTACATAGCTAGAAACTTCTGTAAAGTGGATTGGCAATAACGTTACTTACGTTTTCAAAAATAGGGTTCTTCAAAATTTATGCCTGTGTATCAGTCACAAGATGATACATTCTTTGACTTTAAACTATTTTCTTTCTTGTCCTAGAAATCCTGAATGATTGTTAAGTTGTGGACATTTACAGAAATTTGGCTTGAGAAAAAATGTTTCAAAACTCAGGTAGAGGTAAATTATGATTTATTACTGGGAGGAAAACACTCTTAATTGCAACATCTCTAACTAGAAAGCTTTTGAATTTTCTAGATATGACATAAAGATTTATGAGGTGTGATTTCATAGAAGAAAAAACATTTTGGTAAAAACTTTTTTTGGTAGGCAAAGTAGGAACTCACAAGAGTAACTAAATGAACTTTAGTGGAAGTCCTCTGTGAACTTAATTGAGCAAATGAAATCCATTAAACTCTGGGAAACTAAATGTGCATGTTTATTATTTATTTCTGGCACTGAGTCCTTTCCATTTCCCTATTGGGTTGTTTGAGGAATCTAATATTTTGAAAACATGCTATTTTACCTTGAGTCAATAACTTGATCCTAGTAATTTGGTGAAAGGGCATGAGATTAGAGTATGGCCAGGATCTCATTCTCACTCTGCCACTCACCACATTTGTGACTGTGGTCATCTCGCTTCCACGTTTTGGACTTCTGTCTTCTCATTTGTTTGACGAGAATAAGAAATACCTGATCTTGTTGCCTCTTAACATTGTTGTGAAGATCAAATAAAGTCCTAGTTGTTAAATCATTTTGAAACTATCAAGTGCTTTACAATATAAGGCAGTCTATTCATTATCACCTCAGAATTCCTCTCAGATTACATTGCTTCAAATGCATTATTTAGGAAAAGTACAAACTTGAATGCCATATGGAGTCCCTGTTGACACTGCAGATGTTGGTTAATTTTAGATTCTAAAAGAACAAAAGAACAGAAGCAGTACCAAGCAAATTAGCCTCTCTTTAGCTTTTTCTTCGAAATCTCCTATTATACAAACACCAAACTAAAAATGGCAGGCTAGATATTATAGAAAATTACATCATTTGAAGCATCGAAATTCTGTATATCCAAGCCTTTTTGCAGTTTATTTTTGCAGTTCATTCCCTTCAAAACACATCACCAATGAATTTAATGCTATAAGATTAATCATGGTTATTTCTTCAAGGACCAATAAGAGGATTCTAATCTTAAACTTTAATCACAAATAACACAGAGCCAGGAGAAATAGAAAAGTCTCAGGAAGACTCACAAAAAGCCATTTTGGGGGTCCTAGTCTGTCTTGAACTAATGGAAAACTGAACTAAGCTCAGCTAGCCTTGGTCTCTGATTCTGAAGATTCATATTTACCAGTGGGAATTTCCTTGAAGAACAGGTGTGGCAGACTCGCGCATGCTCATGACTACTGCTTTCACAGCCTCCTCAACTTGAGAAGACCTGTTCTGCTCACACGCACCATCTGTAAGACATCTCTTTGCATTCTGTCAAACCTGACTCTGCTTACACACACACAAGCAAGAGGTGTTTTTGTAAAACATATGATGGCATCTATCATTCTATGTTTGTACACCACCCACTAACAAAAAATATCCTGGAACGAGCTGAGCATTCTGTAAAGCACCCTGAAATTATTTACATTAT
The DNA here is from genome assembly GCA_007570785.1 of Antilocapra americana. Classification (NCBI taxonomy): domain Eukaryota; kingdom Metazoa; phylum Chordata; class Mammalia; order Artiodactyla; family Antilocapridae; genus Antilocapra; species Antilocapra americana. Next base: position 9,669,617 of record ML664199.1, read on the forward strand.
ATGTAACATTTTTATATTATATATTATTAATATAATATTGCTTATATTTATATATACAAAGGTCCACTTGATATTTTGAACCTAGATTTTTACTTTTTAGAGAATAATCATGTCCCCAAATTGTTCACTAATTCTATCACTTTAATTAGAAATAATTTTCAAACAGAGGCCATGAGTGTTTCACCTATAAGGTAACTGCTCCTCTAAAAGAGGCAAAAATTTTAAAGTTCGTCTTAACCTATCTTTTAGTCATTTGATGATACAGTCTAATATTTCAAAGTGGAATAATCTCTCACACGGATTAGAATTATTAAAAGCAAACCCAAAGAGTAGATTTTATGACACAGCTTATTATGGATGCAGTCTAGGCCGATTATTTTTGTATTAAGTATACTAGTAATCGCCTCCCTATCCTCCATATACTGCCCCTGTTAGCACAAAAGGCCTAATAAGACAGGTGCAACTTGATTCTACATTACACGGTTCCCTCAAACTGGAACAAAATTTTAACTCCCTCAAATATTTTCCCCAGTGAAGGACTTTGGATTACTGCAGATGATTACAGGCCTAAACAAGAAATGGATTCAAACAACTCTCATTCACTGCTGAAACTGAACTGGAACTGACCCCTAAAAGAAATTGGCTTAATTCCTATAAGAGGAATATGAATCAGGTTGCCATCTGTTTCCTTCCTTCTTTAACTTCCCCAGTGAGCTGGGTTTAAGCATAGAACTGGAGGAGTCTTTCAGGCAAGGGAAGAGAAAGAGGACTCTGGTTTGGTGTTTAGATGGGTTTGCTGCAAGGCTAAAGTTATTCTAGATGTGAGAAGAAACGAGTCTGGGAATTAGCTGGGGAAGTCACAAAATTTGGCAAACCATGGGCACAATATGAGTTTAATTTGCCAAATTTTGTTTGAAGATGTTGCATCGATCAAAAATCCTTTGCTCACCAAAGTTGAAAAAACATAACGCAAAGTAGCTGAATCAAAAAGTAAATTTATTGACCCATGTAACTGGATAACTTAAGAGTATCTGGTGCAGGTGAAGCTTGATCCAGGCCTCAAACAATATAACCTAGAACTTGCTTTCTCTCTCTCCATTTCTCAGTTCAGCATCTTCAATATGGGCTCTATTCTTGGACAAGCTCTCACCTTCTGTACCCAATACAAATGCAAGCTGCTACTTACCCCTAGGTTCAAATCCAGGACTAACTTTTCTAGCAGACCTAGAATGGATCATTGTGACCAGGGGAGTAGGATATAGTAGATGACCTAGACCAAGGGCACATGTGTCACCCCACAGCATGGGGGTGGAGACATCGCTATTCTCACCAAGCCCTGAGAGTAGGGAGGACCAGAGTCTGCAGAACAAAACTAAGAGTGTGGTGAGTAGAACTGATGTTCTCCACACTCAGGAACCAGATGCACAAATAAACTTTTTGAGTATTATCCCTCACTTAAGAAGGAATTCTGGCTGTCTTCTAGAATCCAAGTCTTCTCAGCTGAAGAGAAAAAAAGGAGAATGTATAACTGACATTTCCTAATGTTTACATAGAAGAGTTAGTGTGTAATGAAAACTTGAAGGATAAATATTGCAAATACAGAAACCAAAATATATGAGAAGGAATTTAAATTTAATTAATTTAAAACCAAAAAAGAAGTGGATTTCATTTTAAAAAAGAAAAAGATAATGGCCAAAAGAGAGACCATAGAATCCTTAGGTGAGACATTTTAAAAATTGAAGGCAGTTTCAATTAGAGTTGCGAGTAGATACTCTTCAAAGATACTGGGCAGTTCTAGCCTCATGATTTGTAGATTTTGTAGTTTCTGAGGAAGGGAGCTGTAGAGCTAAAGAAAGCTTTATAGGTGGCTATTTGTTGAAACTTGTCAACTCATGGTTTGTTTTTAAATACTTTCATTCTATACTTGAAACAAACAAACAAACTTCCCCATACATGAAATGGAACCAAAGAGAAGTCCTATTTGGAAAGATAATTTTATTTTCTAATTGTGATAGTAATAAAGCTAGGCTAGCTTCTTATGATATTTACATATATTTCTTAGATGGCAGCTTTCACTGCCATGTTACTTGTACATATTTCTACATCTGTATGTTCTCCTAAATTTGGTTGTTCAGTCACTAAGTTATGTCTGACTCTTTGTGACCACATGGACTGCAACATGCCAGGCTTCCCTGTCCTTCACTAGCTCCTGGAGTTTGCTCAAACTCATCTCCATTGAGTTGATGATGCCCTAAATGGTTCTAAATATTTCATGTAAATTAAGCACCCTAGGATTCTTCCATCCTGGTCTCATGTAATCTCTGGTCTCTGGAATCTAATAAATAAAAAAGTATGGAGGGAGGTGCCTAATGTCAAGACAGGATGCTCATTTTACATGGCTGTTATAAAGCACATTTACCAAAGTCTATCCATTTTACCAGGCCCTTAAACCTATTTTCCAAAAGCAACCATGGGAAATTGAAGAATTACAAAGACAGATGCAAAGGGATGCTAATTAAAACAATGGCTGAAGGATATTTGAACCTGAGCCTAGGGTAGCACTAGAGCTGTTGTGGGGCAGTCTACACCTTACAAGTTCTCAACTCCAAACCCATTAATCCCATCACAGACTGCATTCAAAAGATGCTCCTATATGTTGAATTAAGAAAACTCAAGTATTTTCTACAGCTTGCAATCTAACAACTGGCACATAATCAGCTGAATATTATTCTTTCTTTTCTTCTTTTTAAAAATATGCCAGCCATTACTGGTTACAGGAGAAGCAGATTAAATATTTTAAAATTTTCTGGACTTCTCTGGTGGTCTAGTGGTTGAGAATCTGCCTGCCAATGCAGGGGACATGGGTTCAATCTCTGATCCAGGAAGATTCCTTATGCCACAGGGCAACTGAGCCCATGCACCATAACTACTGAAGCCCAAGTGCCCTGGAGCCCATGCCGGGCAACAAGAGAAGACTGCACACTGCAGCTAGAGAAAGCAGGCTTGCAGCAACAAAGACACAGCACAGTCAAAAATAAATAAGGAAATAGATAATTTTAAAAAATAGTTAAACATGATAAAATACCAGTAAATGCTCATTGCTGAAATTTTTTAAAATTCTTTATTAGGAAATGATAAAAGCTATAATTTGCAGACCAAAGATTGATGAATTATATTTAATGGAACATGAGAGCTAATCCTTTGAAAGTTGACATCCTAATTTGGAAACCTAGTCATGCCACCTTAGAATATTCCTTTGGACGATTTCATTAAAGTGTTTGGGAAACTTCTGGGGATTTATCCTAAAGATATACCTGCAGACATATGTGCTGGGTTATTCATCACAGCATTGTTTGTAATAAGTAGCAAAGATTGTAAACAGCTCAAGTGTTCATTGATAAGGGAATGGTTAAATAAACAGTAGTGTAATGCTATGCAGCTGTTTAAAAGAATGAGGAAGCTCTCTCAGTACTGATATGACAGAGCCTGAAGAGACATTGTCAACGGGAAAAGCAATATGCAGATCAGGAGATATAATATGCCACCTTTTGTGTAAGCAGAGAATAAGAAAAGAAGGAAGAACTGCTTACATGTGCATGAAGAATCACTGTCAGGACACATGGAAAAACCAATATAAGTAGCTATCTCTACCTATGAGGGTGGGTGGGCATGAAGCAGGGTGGGAGGGAGAATTTTCACCATATACTTTTTAATTTTGTTTTGATCTTTTTTAAAATTTCTGGTGGAAATCTTTTTTTAAGTTTATTTATTTATGTATTTATTTTTGTCTGCACTGGGTCTTTGTTGCTGTGCACGGACCTTCTAGGGGCTACTCTCTAGTTGCAGTACCCAGGCTTCTCATTGCTGTGGCTTCTCTTGTTGCAGAACACAGTTGCGGTACATAGGCTTAGTTGCTCCATGGCATGTGGGAATCTTCCCAGACAAGGATCAATCCTACGTCCCCTGCATTGACAGGCAGATTCTCAACCACTGGTCTACCAGGGAAGTCCTGTTTTGATTTTTGAAACATGTGAATTATCAACTGGTCAAATATTAAAAATTAAATAAATACCAGAAAGAAAAATGTTTGAGAGAAGTCATATAGTAATTTCATGAAAGTTATACTTACAATAAAAAGAAATCTGAATTCATCCCCAACCATAGGTATACTGTTGGCAGGTATGACTAGGCAGAAACAACAGAAGCTCAGACCACAGTGACTCCCATTACTGTTAGCAGAGCACCTTGCTTCTGTCCAGTATCTTAACCTTGTGGTTATCCTTCTTTTCTCTTCTCTCAGGACAAAAAAAAAAAAAAAATCTAAGATCCCAGAAGATGCCATCAACAGAAAAATTACCAACAGAAATTACCAGGGTAATTCTATTAACTGGTAGAAGCAGTCCTCCCCACTAGTCTGGATTTCTTGAGGACAACTACTGTGTCTTACTCAATGAGCTTTGTAGTCTCAGAGCCCAGCGCAGCACCTCCATAGGCACTGTGTAAATTCAGTAAGCTGAACTTCCATCTGCCTGCTTAGCTCCTAATCCTAAGAGTCATCTTTTAGCATCTTTCTCTCACTCACTGTCATTAAATCCATCAGTTAGAATCATCAGTTCTATCTGCCAAATATACCCCCAAACTACTACTCTTCACCATCTTCAGCACTACCAGGCTAATCAAGGTCGACATCTCTAATCTGGACAGAAATCACTAGTCTGCCTTCGGATCCTCACTCCTACCTCCCTTGGAACACATTCTCCATATGTACTTAGGGCTATTTTTTAAAAAAACCAATCATATCATACTCCTGCTTAAAACCCTTCAGTGGTTTCTATTACAATTAGAATATGATTTAAACTCTCTACTCTGCCAGTCCAAGCTCTGTCTGCTTCTTTGACTTCACCTCCCTCCCTCCACACCGTATCAGCTTACCTTCAGTTCCTCACACAGACTTTGCCTTCTCCTGTCTCAGGGTATCTGTCTGTGCTCTTCCCTCTGCCTGGAAGGTTATTTCTCCTCCTTTTGTAGGATTGTCTCCTCATTATTGATGCTCAAAGGCCACTTTCTCAGAGAGGCTTTTTATGACCACTCCAGTTACATCAGTGCCAACTCCCCATGCTCTTTCTGTAGAAATGTTAACTATATAGATTAAATATCATTCAGTGGCTCTAAAAAGTTTTTGTTGAATAAAAATAAAGAATTTAAAAATTAATCATGGATAGATTATATAGTTTATTTCCTCAGAGACCTTTTGATGAACCTATTTAATTACAAAAGCAATAAACAATTATAAAGGGCTTCCCAGGTGTTGCTGGTGGTAAAGAATCTGCCTGTCAATGCAAGTGACATGGGTTCGATTCCTGGGTCAGGAAGTAGGAAGTGGCCACCCACTCCAGTATTCTTGCCTGGAAAATTCCATGGACAGAGGAACCTGGCAGGCTATAGCCCATGGGGTCTCAAAGAGTTGAACATGAAAAAAAAAGAAATAAAGTGTCATGATTTGCTTTTAATTGTACAAAGTAGGCTAAGAGAATAAATGAAGAAAATATGGTTCTATTAATACAAGAAATAGTAACTTATGTCATAAACCAATCTAGGCGACAGGCAGCTTGAGCACTACATTAAGTAGAAGGAATATAAAGATGGCCAGATGTTGATTTTGCACTCAAGGAGCTCAAAATCTAGCAGAAGATATTTTAAATATGTTAGTTGCTTAGTTGCTCAGTAGTGTCCAACTCTTTGCTACCCCATGGACTGTAATCCATCAGGCTCCTCTGTCCATGGGGATTCTCCAGGCAAGAATATTGGAGTGGGGGTTGCCATGCCCTACTTCAGGGGATCTTCCCATCCCAGGGATTGAACCCAGGTCTCCCACATTGCAGGCGGATTCTTTACCTTCTGAGCCACCAGGGGAGCCCAGCAGAAGATATAGCTTTGTCATTATCATCTCTAATATCTGTATAGTGCAAAATACATTCACATTTATAATTATACTTAGTTCATTTAATCACCAGAACTGTCTTATGAGGGGGTATTATTAAAAGTGTTACCTCAGTTTTATGGTTAAATAACCAAGGTTCAGAGAGGTTATGTGACTTGCCTTAGATGGCACAGTAAGTGGTGAATGAGATTTTTAAGTTAGACCCAGATCTTCTGACTCAGCTCTCCTGTTCTTCTGTTGTTGTTCAGTGTTCAGTTGCTAAATCATGTCCAACTCTTTGTGACCCCATGGACTGCAGCATGCCAGACTCCTCTGTCCTCCACTATCTTCCAGAGTTTGCTCAAATAAATTGATGCTCATTTAGTGGATGATGCCATCCAACCATCTCATCCTCTGCTGCCCTCTTCTCCTTTTACCTTCAATCTCTCCTAGCATCAGAATCTTTTCCAATGAACCAACTCTTCACATCAGGAGGCCAAAATATTGGAGCTTCAACATCAATCTTTCCAATGAATATTGAGGGTTGATTTCCTTTAGGATTGACTGGTTTGATCTCCCTGCAGTCCAAGGGACTCTCAAGAGTCTTCTCCAGCACTACTATTCAAAAGCCTTAATTCTTCAGCACTCAGCTTTCTTTATGGTCCAACTCTCACATCCATATACAAATACAGGAAAAACCACAGCTTTGACTATATGGACCTTTGTTGGCAAAGTGATGTCTCTGCTTTTTAATATGTCTAGGTTTGTCATAACTTTCCTTTGAAGGATCAAATACCTTTTAATTTCATGGCTGCAGTCACCATCCATAGTGATCTCCTGTTCTACTTCATCACTATGTCTGTTCAGTGTGATAAATATATGTGCAGCATGCTATGGGAGGTCAAGTGTAACAGACGGAATGACTATTTTTATCTGGAGAGGTCTGGGAAGGCTTTATTGAGGAAAGTCATATAAATGGGGCTGTGAAAGGTGGAGGAGTTTCCAGGTGGAGAAAGAGGCACATTTCAGACAGAGATCAGATATAAAGCACAGAAAGATGAAAATGTATAGCATGCTTTATGTGGCAGGGAGCAGAGGAATCCAGGAGGGGAGGTTGGGGCCATACTGTGAAAGATTTTCAGTGCTACCTTGTATGCTGTTGGGCAGTCTCTGAATGCAGAGGTTTGAAACAGTCAGCTCTGGATTTTCAAGAGAGAATTAGAGAGGCAGATTGGTGGGTGAATTGGATCATGAAGAAACTAGTTAGGAGGTTTTTTTTTTTTTCCATAGTGATCGTGCCAGCAAGATGTATCTGAATGATGATGTTAGAAATGGAAAGGACTGATTACAAAATGTTTGTGTGAAATAGAATCACTTTTTTTGGAGGTTGAAGAGAGGGAAGAATGAAGATTGTTTTTTACACTTTCATGCTTATATGACTCGGTGGATGACGACTTCTTCAGCAGAATTGAAGACTGCAGAAAAATGATTTGAAAAGGAAATTGGAGGAGATGGGGGTTTTCTTGTAGCTAAGATAAAGCTTTTAGTCCTATTTGGTTTGAGGAGCCTGCCGGCCTCCTCTGTCTGTGGGATTCTCCAGGAAAGAATATTGGAGTGGGTTGCCATGCCCTCCTCTAGGATAGTTTCCCAATCCAGGGATGGAATCCACTCTCTTCTGGTTCCTGCATTGGCAGGTAGTTTCTTTCACCACTCGTGTCACCTTGGAAGCCCAGATGTGTCAAGTAGATGGCTATAAATATGGGTCTCGAATTTGAAAGCAAGGTTGAAGTTAGAGATTAGATTTTGGAGTAATCAAAATATAAGTTGTATTAAAATTTCTGCTGTGAAAGGGGCACAAGGGAACTTTTGGGGGTGATGTAAATGTTCTATTTCATGATTATGATAGTGATTACAAGGGTATACTCGTCTCAAAACAGATCAAATGGTGCACTTTAAATGGGTTCATTGTATATAATCTTGAATTCCTTTAAAAAAACTGCTAAAAATAAAAGTGAACTGCCTTGTATAACATACTGCTAAATTGTTTTTAAAAACTGTTAATTGCTTTATAAGAAAGAAGAGAATGAGAAACTGTTCTACACACATCGGTTGAAAACAACTGATAGGCAGCAAGGAGAGCTGCCATGGTTTCACTGGTTCCAGAAACCAGTGCCTGAGGAGCCAGTTTATGGGCCATTTGGGAGTCCCCCATTCAAAAACTTATTCCCTCCCCAAACCACCCTCTTTCATCCTCAGCCCACCCGTGTACCACCCGGGTTGACTTCCCCATTTGGAAGAGCTGAGATAATAAAGGTACTTGAAGAAGACAATATGCCTCACTGCTGAACAAGAAATCTTTCCATATTGACTGATTTCAGGCTTATGGCCAGTTTGGCCTCCTTGTTTGGAACCATTCCCTCAGCATCACTTCTGAATTGTTCTTTCAATGTTCAGCTTAAAATCTACTTTGTTCAAAAAACCATGTTTAATTTGATAGGAGGAGGAGGAGGAGGAGTCTGATACCTGTATTCACCACCCAGTGTGAACACATCTACCATGAATATACAGTCACCAAATTTGTACATTTATGTTGGAATCTCAGTTCTGTCACTAAGTCTTTGAGACCTTGAAGAAAATAAGGATTATAAGAGGCATCTTGCAGGGTGGTGTGGATCAAGTCAGTTAGCATATGTGAAAATGCCAAGTATGGTATTGAGTAGGTGCTCAAAAAAAGGCAGATGCCTTGTCAAGCCTGACTATACTTTCTGAATTATTTAGTCTGTATTATAAGTTTCTTGGAAGTAAAAGCACTCTTTTCTGCACTCTGCACTCCCACCCCAACTAATACATCCTCCAGAGACATGGGTGAATGATGCTTAGAAAGCTGGCAGGTCAAGAATAAAGTTGAAAAAGATTTACACAATAAATATGTAGATGAGATCATTCTGGGGACATGGGAAAAAAATGGAACTCCATTTAGAGGAGGTGGCAAAGGTTTTTCTTTACATTTCCTCGTTTCATTCATTTAAAATTTTATCTTGCCAAGGAGAAGGGACAGAAGGTTTCATCTTGATGAGCAGAGCTGCAGGACTGTGTGCCAATACACCTGGTATTGATTCATGCCAGTTGGGAGAGGAGCTTGGCTTCTCCATGTTTTACTACTGTGGTTTTCTGGGCTGGGCAGCTGGGTGCCTAGTAATGATAAAAACCGTAATAGTACTTCATAATTACGCACTGCCCTTTGCCAGAACTTGGGTTTAATTACAATGACTATGACGGAACTGGCAACATCTCACTCCCTGTTGGGGTGCAACACCCAAGGGCCTGGAAATAGAGTCAAGAGGCAACTGCAACCCTTCTCCTGCAGAGCCTCTCCTGGCAATTAACCCAGAGTGCTCTGGGTTTGAAGCTCCTCATCAGAAACAAAGAGTACTTTTAAATTGCCCATGTGTACTTGGCACTGTCAAGTAAAGTAGTGTTTATGATGCAACTCCTGCCCCACATGGGACACAGCATCATGGAATCCCAGGCCTGGAAGGAACCAACAGAGGTAGTCTCATTCATTTATTACCCTGTCCCCTGCCAGGAGGCATCACAGCCTCTACACTCTAATAGATGAGCTTACTGACCTTCCATTCTGACCGGGCTCAAGATGCTTTTGTGGCAGCCTGCTTCAGGGGTCAGATTTCACCAGCTTATTTCAATGTGCATTTTGTGAGTAACTATTCTGAGCCAAGACACTGTGAAGGCCCAAAGATGTATAAGGTGTGACCCCTGCCCTCAAAGTAGCTTATCTTCTAGCTGGGGGATTGGTATCGAGGCAGCCCTAACAAAAAGATAGAGGGAAGTCCTCACAGATGAAAGGAAGTGAAGCAATCAGGGCCATCTTTTCTTTGAGAATAAGAAGGAAGGATGAGAAGATATTAAGCAGAGTGGGGAGGCTGGGGGAGTGGGATGGAGGGGGAGACTGAGGTGAAGAGCTGGGCAACAACTTCCAGAGGTTCTTGCATGTTTCTCTGTTTTTTGGTGGGAGATCTTCATAGTACATATCACCCCCTAAATTATTAAATTTGCTACTTTACTCATATATGCTTTATTTCACTCTATTCAGGAACTTTGTCAGTTTTGGTCACCATTATATCCTAAGCACCTCAAACAGTGCCTGGCACATTGTAAAATGCTTTTAGTAAATACTGGGCTAATGAATAAATGGCCCAGGTGAGGCAATGGCTGTTGAAATTGAGAGCAAAGAACAATTAGAAAAGATAATAAACAGGACAAAGCTCAAAGCGGTACAAAAGTGTTACAGCAAGGCGGGAATAGCCTAGAGGATTGCTCCCAGGCTCTGGTTTGGTTAAGTGAATGAAAGGTGATGTTATCAAAGAAGATAACAGACGGGAGGAGCAGGTTTTGTGGACTTCTTAGGGTATTTCAGTTCCGATTTGGATGTGTCAAGATTAGATTTAAGGGGAGATATCCAAAAGCACTAAGATAGGTAGATTGGAACCTCACTAAAGGTACACGCAGTCATCAGAATGGTTAGACCACCTTAGTGTGCAGCAGAATGACTGTACCTACTAAGGAGAGGACTAAGGGTTAGATCCTGGGACTCTCTTAAAAAGCCAACACAATTGAATTAGAAAGGTTAACTGAAAAGAAATACAATCTTAGTTTATAGTCTTAGGAAAACTGGAGTGAGGGGGGACCTTAGAAACTACTGCAAAAGAGATCATCTTATTTATACAAGCGACCCTTGAACTCGATAATATGGATGTCACTGGTGGCCTTGAGAGGGGCATAATTTAGTCTGTATTGGAAGCACGAATTGAAATATGGCTGGGAGCTAGACAGGGGCTCATAGCCAAGTTTGTTTGGTTTGGAGGTGTTGTATTACGACCATGGGTATGTCTAACACAAAAGTGGCCGGTAAGTTTTTGAATGATATGGCTTCTGTAAGTCCAGATGGCCTGTCCTGGTGGAGTCAGACTGCCTCCACTATGCTTTTATCCTTTTAGCCATTTCCAGGGCGGGGGCCCTTCCATCCAAACTGCAAGCAAAAAGTGGGAGACACCCCTCCATCCGATCTGAGTCATGTTTGTGACAGCTGGCAACAGGGATGGGAATTCTTGAATTACACCAAGTGCCTAGGTTCCCGTGGATCTTGGAATTTAGTAATAGGCTCTTTGCTGGAGGGAACTAGGGAGACTCATTCACATTTTCCGACCAGGAACTCACGCCTCCATTCAACATTTTTCCTTTCCTTTTCCCTAACAGAGTTGAAACCACGGACAAAGCCTTCCTCCTCCTACCACTTCAAGGCTGACCTTCCGCCCTGAAGCCCACCGCTGCCCCTTCTCGGACCACGTGATCCCGCTCAGACCCAGTGACTCGCCGCCGCCGACCCCTCCCCTTGGGTCCGCTTTACTCCGCCCCTCAGGCCCACGTGACCTCATATCGCCCATCTGACTGGCTCCTCCCTTTCCCCCGGGCCGGACCCGGCCGCCGTCGCAGCGGCCCGACTCCAAAATGGCAGCCGCGCACAGAGCGTACCCGAGCGGCCGGACCTCCCTGACTCCCGGGCCGCCCAACTCTCGCTCCCAGCCTCCCTCCTTCGGCCTTCACCTACGCGCCTTCGGATTGGCCGCTAGGAATCCCGCCCCTCCAGAGCCCCTCCTGCTATTGGTCACGGTAGGCTGCCCTTCAGAGAGGCGTGCCGCCGCCGCCCCCCGCCCCGGGAGGTATTTTCCATTCCGGTGGGGGTTGGGGGTGGGGGGAGGGGTAGAGGGTGAAGAGGGGGAGGCGGCCCGGGAAAGGGGTGGGGGCCTGGAGGGGGGCATCCGGCGGAGCTGGGGTCCCCGGGCTCCGTCCGGAGGAAGCGCGACTGCGCTCGCTCGGGCAGTCGCTGGGAACCGGGCGGGACCGGCGGGCTGGCCGGCGGACTCGCTCTCGGTGACTGCGCCGTCCGGGCCCGTCCTGCCTGGCCGCAGGTGCCCCTGGATGCGGCCGCCCCGCGCGCCCCGACCGGTGAGCGTCCCCGCGGCCGACCTGGTTGGTGAGCGCTCCCCGGCCCCCGCGCCGCCGTTAGCTGCCGCCTCTCCGGCCCCAGGTGCTCGCGCCGGGCGCAGTCCGTCTCCGGCCGGCGCCTCCACATCCCGGGCGGAGGCAGCGCCGGCCCTCCGGCCGGGAAGACGACGACGGGAGGGGGCCGGCGGACCCGGGCCGCGAGCCCGGTGCAGTCCGTGCGGCGCAGTGGGAGCTGGCGCTCGGTAGGCTTCCGATGCATTTCGTTGAATTATTTTTCTGGTTGGAGGAATATGGGGCGCCTAAGGGGAGAGGATGGACCGCTCCAGGCGAGTCGGAGGGCGTTCAGGATCAGGGTCGTGGCCGATCTCGGGGGTCACCAGAGACTGTGGGGCATTCGCGCGCGCTGCAGGGAATAGGGCACCCGTCAAGATACTGGGCTCTGAGGCGCCAATCCGGGGGTCCTCAAGGTCGACGAGAAGGTCCACCGGGAGATGAGAAAGGAAACTGGGAAACTTGGATAGGGGAAGTGGCTGGAGCACCTCCGGAGTTTAACCCGAGGTGGAAAGGGATGCTCAGGCGGGCGCTGGAAGACCCTCTGCAACTACTTGGGGTCCTAAGATTCTGTGGTACTGGGATTTGGGGATTCAAGTAGCTGAGGCGAAGTGACTTTCTGGAGAGAGGGCGTTGTATTTAAAGAAGGATGCTCAGAAACAGTTTAAGCGCTCATCTTGGCTTGGTTCTGAACTTTGAGAGGCTGGAGGATTGGAGTCACGAGGTGATTTTTGACATTTTCTTTCGGCATTCCAACCAAAAGGTGGACCTTGGCAGCTACCTTTTAAAATGTATGTATGCGTTCGATGGTGTTTTACCGGTTATTATTTTTGCTGGAAATCCTCAAGCTGCGCCTTGAAATTCACAAACTGCACCTCTTGTAGCAGCTTCTCCATCTGCTGAAGATCCCTCCTTCAGGTCTCTCCATCCATAGCAATAATTTACTTCCTTCCAATTTAACATTTAGACTGGTGTGTGCTATTATTACAGTTTGCTAATGACTTTTATTCTATAAGATTTATAAGTAATTCACCGGCTTTCTTTCCCTTGTATTTGATTGTTTCTTTACAAAGTCATATAAAATTGAACCACAAATTTTATAGAAGGTTAAAATATTTTAACTTTGTTGAACTGGGAAGATGTTTGGTAGGCTAGCAGCTCTAGAAAGCAATACGAAAATCCTGTTGACTTTTCTAACAGTTGGGAATTTTAATGTCTGAAGCTTAGTTTCAGTTTAATAATTCTTTTATTTGCATAATACTCTTGAGAATGAGTTAAGAGCATAGAAAATGCATACCAGGGTTAGTCCACAGAATCCACGTCTGTGGCAGCCCACGGAGGTTCTTCATGTCGCTTAGAAGAGAAAGCTGAGAATTTCACAGCTAGATTTTTAATCTTTTCACAATCATAAATTACTGATTCATCACAATTTATAAAATAAAAGCTTTTTTTTTTTAAAGGGAGTATTTAAGCATAAGAGAAAATTTTGTAGATCGTATTTTCACTTTGATGTAAAACGTGATTCATCCATCAGAGAAAACATTTCTGCAAAAGGATGTTGGTATATTCACTTGGCACCTTCATAGTTATTGAATAAATAATAAAAAATTAAAATTTTTCTCCCTATTGTCCTTGAATTTTACTATTTGTCCTTAGGGAGAATGTACTGGCACACAAAACAGTAGCCTAAAATATTGAAACCTAACACCTTTTAACATTGTAATAGCTTCTACATTATTCACCTTCAGACTCATTTATGGCAAAGCAGTGGTCAGAAAGGCTTTCTCCTCTTAGCTTTGTTTAGAGTGGGCTATTCTCCCATTGTAAAAATAAGAAAAAATAATGCTTAATGCCTGCAAAGTAATGGTAATAACTAAACAGAGTGAGAATAGGAAGCTTGGAAAAAAGATTTATGTGTATGAGTCACATTTCTTTTAGAGCTGGAAGAGTAGACTTTGGATATGATTATTTTGCAGACAGGAGACAGAGACCCAGACCAGTGGAAGGGTCTAAAATGCTAGCTAGTGATTGAGCCAGGATTGGTGGGCAGGTCTCTGGACTCTAGTGCAGGGTTTTTCTACTTTATCATGTTCACATTGTTTATTTCTGAAGCATTCTAGTGCCCACTATAAGTGGTTTTAGGATTATGAGTGATGTTGTTCCCTTCTAAGGATGGGGAAACTTGGGTTGACTACTATTATATGTGAAATGATATACAAAAAGATGAGCTTTTATTGAAAATTCTTAAACAGTATGCAGCATTGTTAGTGCAAGTGCTGATATTTCCCTCTCATTGTCATCTAGATTGAAATATTAGGTGAACTTCTTAGAGTAGGCTAGTGTTCTATAATTTTTATGCTAAAACCTAATTGCTTAAATTTTTTTCAGTTCAAGAGGCTCAGATATTTTCAAAATAAATTATACAAAAATTATTATTTTAAATAAGTGTGGGGGTTTGTTAAAATGGATTTTAGTACCTTTAAAAAGAACAGTAGTAGAATTGCATAATTATAAAAACTTGATTTTGATCATAGTTGTGGTAAAGACTGGATTTGTATAATAACATTGCGATCCCTGGCAAATTATGTTAACCATTGTGTACCTAAGTTTCCTCACATGTAAAGTGAGGTTAGTAAATATACCCCCTCATGGGGTATTGGTGAGGACTAAAAAGTACAGAGTAAGGGTGCAACAAATATTAGATATCATTTGTAATGTTCATTAAGTATATACGAGCACTACTTACTTGTATGTCCGATTGTTTACTTGCTATTAATGAAGTCACTTTGTGGCTGCACAGATTTTTTAGGTAAATACATGATCAAACAACAGTCTACTTTAAGGGACACTTAGAGCAAGTGATGCCCTCCTTTATTTATTTATTTATTTTTAGTCGTTAGTCTGCTCACCTTGAAACTTGAGTTTGATGTGTCTATCAGGTTAGAGTGAATGCGGCTGTTCTGAATGTCATTGGGAGACCCTGTAGAAGTTTCATTATTCTAGAATTAAAATATTAACAATTGATTTGCAGATATTCTGTTGAAAATACAGTGAGTTCTGCGGGCCTCCTTGTTAAACTTAGATGAGGAAGCCAAGTCTCTGTAAGGTCTATTACTATTTGCAACCCCCTTCTCCCAATGGAACCATGAGGAAATCATTGAACATTGTTTTCTATTAAGTGAATATTCTGATGACTTCATTCATTAAACTGTTAGGTTTTAGTGATAAAATTTGTTTAGCTCCAATTTTATAACATTTAATTCTTTTTGATTTGCTGTAGCCCAGATCTCACTAGTCTCAACATGTGGTTTAGCAAATGTGTTTTATGGCAACAGTGGTGGATTTTTTTCTCCTGGAGATTTTGGAGTTCGTCCTCATCAGGTTCTTCAGTTGATTTTATAGCAGCCTGTCTTCCGTTTGTTGTTGTTTAGTCGCTAAGTCGTGTCTGACTCTTTGAGACCCTATGGACAGTAGTCTGCCAGGCTCCTCCGTCCATGGGATTTCCCAGGCAAGAATACTTGGGTGGGTTGCCATTTCCTTTTCCACGGTATCTTCCCCACCCAGAGATCGAATCTGGGTCTTCCGCATTGGCAGCAGGTTCTTTACCACTGAGCCACCAGGGAAGCAGTCACAGTCACACAGGAGCTTACTTTTTTTTAATACCTTTTTTTTTACATTAATTTCCGTTTTTTAAATTATATCACATAATATTTAAAAGTTGCCCTTATTTTTAGAATTTCATTGAATTGAGCCTATTTTACATGTTTGAGATTAAAATAAGAAATAAGTTGTAGCTCAAAAGCATTTTTATTATGCCAGTACTTGATTTTGACTATTCTTTTGGTGGTACTTCAGATGATAAATACATGGGTCATCCCTTTACTCTGAAGTAATGCTGACCAGCAGGGCTAAGAGCTACACGGAGTCACCAAAAGTTTCCAGGGTCATTTTTTTTTTTCTTTCATTGGTACAGAATTTTACTGTTTAAGAGTGACCAACCCCAAGTCCTCTTTTGATAAATTGTTATAATAAAGATTATGAAATTACTACAATTTTTTGGTCATTTTTGGCCTCATGACATACTTTTAGAAATTTTGTAGAACTTAGACATACAGATCTTTTCTTCACATCTATTATATAATCTAATTATGTGAATAAAATATTTAGTTGAATATGGTTTCAAAATATATCCTAAATACCATGCTATAATCAAATGTTACTCAGTTTTTCATTAAAGTTGATTTTCTTCATGTATTTAAAAATAATTATGGTGTTGTGAATTGCCTGTTAGTCATATTGAAAATTCATGGGTGTATGGACTGAGTAGATACAGACCATGCAAACTACTTTTGTTAGCCTCAATGTAGATGTTAGAGAGTGACAGGGAAAATATAAATCATTTGCCTTGCTCAACTTAATGAATTTTTCATCTGAGTTATCCAGCTATCCTACTTTTAAAGGGGGGAAAGGGCTTTTGTATCTGGTTAGAGTAGAAGTAATCTTGAAGGTGAATTGGCTGAATTGGACTGTTGGTGTTGGGTAAGTTTGCATCTGAGTAGTTTAAGTGAAAGTTAGTTACCTGTCTTTACTCTCCACCTGGTCTTCCCTGGTGGCTCAGTGGTAAAGAATCCACCTGCAGTGCAGGAAACGTGGGTTTGGTTTCTGGGTCAGGAAGATCCCCTGGAGAAGGAAATGGCAACCCACTCCAGTATTCTTGCCTGAAAAATCCCATGGACAGAGGAGCCTGGTGGTCTACAGTCCATGGGGTTGCAAAGAGTTGGACATGACTTAGCAGCTAAACAACAGCAGCTGACAAATTCTGAGGAATGCCCTGAGGGAAACCGTAGTGATGGGATTGCTACATACATAAAGGGAGAATATGTGTCCGCAAGTTCACGAATAGTATGTAAGCATCTTACTTACATGCTGGTTCACATCAAAATTAAATTTACCTTCCCTGTGGTGAGATGTCATACAGCCACTGTATCTTTATCACAACTAATAAGAAGCAGTGATGAAAATAATTTTGAAACCGTTATTTTTGAAATGAGTTTATCTGCTCTGGGATTGTCTTGAAATAATAACTTCCTTATTTTATTGGAAAGCTATAGAGCTTCCCTTGTGGCTCAGATGGTAAAGAATCTTCCTGCAGTGCAGGAGACTGGGAAGGTGGAGTTTGATCCCTGGGTGGGGAAGATCCCCTGGAGAAGGGAATGGCTGCCCATTCTGGTATTCTTGCCTGGAGAATTCCGTGGACAGAGGAGCCTGTTGGAGCTACAGTCCATGAAGTCACAAAGAGCTCAACATGATTGAGCGACCAAGCATGCATGCATGCATACAGGAATAATATCCAGTCTATTTTGAGCCAGAGTCTTCAGTTAGAGGTGGTAATCAAGTATTCATATGTGGTATTTCAAGCAATTGAAAAGGATAGAAACTTATTTAAATTATATATATAAATACACAGGCTTAAAATGGAACATGAAAGATAAAATCATGGAATGGAAATGATTTGGGAACTGAACTTCAGGCCTGCACATGCGGCAAGTAGTCAGAGGTAGAAAGTTAAGAATTAGAGGTTGGATAGAGAATGTTGAAGAAAACTGGGCTTTGGTAGGAGTTTAGCCCTCGCATTGATCCTAGGTTCTGTGTATTAGGTGTGTCTTTGTATCAGGAAAACTGCTGAGGGATAAACTTAGTAAACATTAAATGGAAGTCCAAGTACTTTAAGAGTTAAAATATGAGTGTAGTCAAAGAGGAGCTAATTTATCTAATTATTTATTTAGTCTTTGATCTTGGTTATCAACATGAGAAGTAGACCATCCTTATTACTCTTCAGATGATGAGTGCTGGGACTAATTTTATTAAACATTTTTCTAAATGGTTTAAAGACATACTGGCATTGATAGTTGCCAGGTTTGCAGCTGACTCCGTGTGTCGTTCCAAGCAGTTAAAAGCCAAGCCAACAAGGAGAGGCTACCGGAACATCCTTCGATGAGTTTTTGTGTGGCAGAGAACAAGATAATGCGTTTAGGAGAAGATAGTCCAAATTATATTTATAGCCTGAGCTGTGACCCAGGAAGGGGATCCAGAAGTCATGGTGATAACTTCCTTGAAGGCATTTATTATAGTTACTGCTTTGCCACAAAGTCCAAGGAGGAGCATGTTGAGTGTTGTGGGGCCAGGTTCTGAAAACAAGAATGTTGTTGTACATGAAAATAATTACACAAAGGGTTACCATTTTTACTATTATGTTCCAGGCCAAGAGATTTGCCATCGTGCTTTGATTTAATTCTGTTTTAACAGTTTTGAAATGTAGGTGGCATTCAGTTTTATCAAAGAGGAAACTTGATTCAGAGAAGTTAAGTAACTTTCCCATATTGGCCAGTATATGGTAGAATTGGGACTGAGGCCCTGGGTTTTTGTTGTTGTTGTTGTTAACCCTAAACATTTCCTGGTATATTAGGGGGCAGCTCTTCAAACTTGTCATCCTTTAGGGTTTATGGAATGTGGTTGTACTCCTTTGCTCTGGCACCTTTGGATGTCATTACCAGAAGAGACAGTGTCTAGCTAGATATTTTGAGAAGATTTAGAGACGTTCCTTAAATTATTGATTTTTAAGGAAAACTAGGGATGTTTTGGGTTTCCTAGGCAGCTCAGTAGTAAAGAATCCGCCTGCCAAGCAGGAGACGGGTTCAATCCCTGGGCCGGAAAGATTCCTTGGAGAAGGAAATGGCAACCCACTCCAGTATTCTTGCCTGGGAAGTCCCATGGACAGAGGAACCTGGCAGGCTACAGTCCATGAGGTCGCAAAGAGTTGGGCGTGACTTAGCAACTAAACAAGAAGAAGAGTGTTTTAGTGTATAGTCTTACTCTCAGTGCTGGTTGCCCATAAAATGTTTCTCTTGTTGACTTTATAACATGCTGGATTATTAATGGGCATTACTAAGAGAAACATTAACAAAAAGATAGTTTTTGGTTGGAAAAGATGCCAGGAGTCCAGAGACCTGGGTCCTCCTAGTGGTATGAAAGAGGGGTGTGAAAACATTTGGATAACATTGAAACAGGCATTAATTTTCTTGCTATGAAAGTAGGAGAAGGCTTGAACTGTGTTTTAAGAGATGAGAAGGTGGAGAGAGAAATTGTAATTTCTTTAAATGTGAGTTAAAATGTAAGAAAATATTTTATATTTCACTTATAAGGATGACATCTATCATGTATAAACTGTTACACATATTTTGTCTTTATTGATTTGGGCACCCTCAAAAAATGAGGTTCTAAGAACCAAGTGAGTAAGTAAATGTGAAAGTACTTTGTAAATTTTTAAGTGTTCTATCAGTAAGAGTGATAGAGGAATACTGATTCTCTTGAGAAGGATGGAAAAGTACAAGAGGAGAAACAGCAGAAGTGGTAAAGGACGATATCAAGATGAAAGAAAGGAAGTGAGTGAATGTGAAGATTGAGCTGTAGTTCTCTTTGTGCCAGTTGATCAAAAGGAGAGTAATACATATGTAACTGAGGACTTTTTAACTGTAGCTTATGATAAGGAAGTAGCCCAGCAGGCAGTCTACATTGACCATGTTAATAAGGCTGTGAAAATAGGCTAACTGAGAGTTGACTGTGTTGTCTGTTTCTCCACTGCTATATAGGTTTAGCTAATGCCTTTAAATTGTATAAGGGTGCTCATAAAAATAAAATAAGCTGAACTGAGTTATTGTTTATTCTAGATTATTAAAAATAAAAGGGCATAGTGTGTTTAAGGAAAAGGGTGACGTTTGATCTGTCAGAATAAGTGCAAAAGAAAATTAAGGAATCAGACTGGAACCAAGGTAGAATGGGAACAAAATACACTAATACAAGTTATGGTTTTTATTTTCTTTTATAGATGAGGAAGTGATCAAAATAGTTTGGTCTTTTAAAAACAGTTATAGGTGTAATAAAGAGAGCAGCTTAGGGGAGCAGGTAATGGAGACATTTATTCACCAGTAATGCTGCCCTGGTGGCTCAGTGGTAAAGAATCCACCTGCAATGCAGGATCAGACCTGATCCTTGGTTTGGGAAGATCCCCTGAAGAAGGAAATGTCAACCCACTCCTGAGCCTGGCAGGCTACAGTCTATGGGGTCACAAGAGTCAGACACGACTTAGCGACTAAACAACCAACAACAATACATATGGTAGAGTGAGTGAATGAGGTATTTTCTCTGGCCTCTGGTAGGCAAATCACAGTCAAAGATGCCATATAAGGCTCTGTAATTTTCTTTCAAGGATGAGATTATGATGGTCTGAATGAAGGAATTTGTAGTAGGGTTAGAAACAAGAGCACTTATTTCATTGATAACATAGGACTTTTAACTCCTCCACACTTGGTTTGTGTTTGGAGTTTAAGGAAGTTGAAGATGAGTCTAAGGTTCCTGACTTGGCAGGAGAATATGTGCAGGTGAGAGAAGGGAAACACTGAGTTTGCTTTCAGATAAGTAGTTATGCTTTTTCGATAGGTAATAAGTTATCAGTTGGAAATAATGGGTCTAGCTCAGGAGCATGGTCAGGTTTATAGATATGATTTGGAAGGTATAAAGTTTGTAGTTGAAAGTTTTGAAATTAGACAAGTAGTGACCATAATTCCTAAATAATAATGCATGCAGAACAGAAAGTAACTGCCAGTGCTAACACTAAGTTCAAGAATGTAGACATTTTAAAATATTTGTTTGAAATTTGGCTCACCTCTAGTCAAACATCCACCATGTAGCCTTACAAAGAATACATAGACATATTTACTGCCAGCAAGCCAGAAATACTTTAGTGTCCTTGAAATAGTGTACCACATCCTGTCTGGCCATCCAGCATAACAGGGAATTCATAGACAAATGCACTTCCTTATTCTTCACTTTAGTCTCTTTTTGGAATCCTGTTTTCTTCCTTGAGCTGGCGGGTTGTCTGAACAGATACTGAAGCCTGAAGGCTTTTTTTACCTTTAAAATCTCGCCCAGAGCAGTTCTTTAATCCTCTCTTTCCCACTTTTCCAGCCCTATGGAGCTTAAGGCTCTGGCAATAGAATGGCACTCTTAAGAGGGAAAAGTAAAAACAGCACAAGAGAAAGAGCCTTGAAGAGAACTATAATCTTTTCAGTTCTCCCCCAAGGTTCTACACTCTAATCCAGGGGATGGAGTTGGTGAGTCATTAAGAAGAGATGTCCAAATTCAGTAAAATAAATACATCTATTAGGAGCTAGGTCTTCAAGTGAGGAGGGAATTTGGAAAGAATCTGAGGTGGTTTAGTACTTAGTGGAAAAGATGAGTTTTTGGTTCAGTTTTAAAGGAGGTAGCAAGACAAGGCTGTACAGCGAAAAGTAAGAATAACACTATTAAAGAGCTAGGGAAAACAGTATGTACCAAGAAGGTAGAACTTTAAGAAAATCAAAGGAACTGGTGAACAGGATTCTTTATCTAAAATGCAGTTTGGGATGTGGTTCATGAGAAATTAGTGTTAAATGGCTGAAAACTAAAATTTGGAGTTAGTACTCCTTAAAGTACATAAGCAGAAAGTTGAATGTGAACAGAAGGGTATTATAACATGATTTAAATAGCAATTAAGCAATTATGGAAGATGACAGCTGTTATATATAGGTTATGATGTAATCATGATATATGTGGCAGTGATTAATTTATATACCATCCAAATTCCTTATATTTTCTTTTTGTTTTTGTATTATGCACTTCTATACCAGTAGTTCTCAAACTTCCCTGGGCATAAAAATTATATAAAGCTCTTGTTTGAAATACAGATTCATCCTGATACATGTAACAGTGTTTAATTCCTTTCAGTTAGCTGGCTGGTGTTTCATTGTATGGATATACTGTGGTTTATTATTATAGAAGAAAGGGTTGTTGCAGTTTTCAACTGCTGTGAGGAAAGCTGCTTTGAACACATCCATGCAGGCTTTCTGTGACACATGTATTCCTTACCTTTGGGTGAATGCCTAGAAGTGGAATTGCTAGGGGTATGGGATAGGTGTGTTTAGCATGAAAAGCCAACAAAACAATTTCCAAGGTGGTTTCCCAGTTTACACTCCTGCCAGTAATGTTCCCTCTTCCTCTATTTTAGGGAAGAGTTTGGGTACACTTGGTGTTCTTCCTTAAGTGTTTGATGGACCTCACCAGTGAAGCCATCTGGACCTAGAAGTTTTCTTTGTAGAAAGGTTCTTGATTACGGATTTGATTTTTAAAGGGATGGGTCTAAGACTCTTAAGATTTTCTATTTCTTTTGGTGTCTGTTTTGGTAATTTGTGTCTTTTGAGGAATTTGTTTCATTTAACTTGTCAAATGTATCAGCTTGAAAAATAAATTACACATTTTATGAAACTGTATTTTCTTTGAATGTAAGATATGTACTCATGTTCCCTCTCTCATTCCTGGTTATTGGATTTATTTTCTTCTTTTCCCTCCTGATTACTCTAGCTAGGGGTTATCAGTCTTTTCCAATAATCAGCTTTTGGTTTTGTTGATTTGCTCTGTGGTTTATCTGTTTTCTATTTCATGATTTAAGCTTTTTTATCTTTTAGTAATTCCTTATTTCCTCTATACTTTGGTTTTAATTTGCTTGACATTTTCTAGCTTTTAGAGTGAAAACTTAAATCATTGATTTTTAATTTTTTGAAAGATGATCAACATTTAAAGCTATAAATTTTCATTACCATTACATTCAAAATAGTTCCTATTTTCTCTTATAATTTTTCTTTGACTCATGGGTTGTTTCAAAGAGTTTTGTCAAATAATTTCCCAATATTTGGAATTTTTCAGCTATTTTGTTACTGTGTTTTCATTCAGTGCCATTGTGATCATAGAACAAACCTCATAATTCCAGGCAACTTAGGCTTTTTTATTATTTTATGGCCCAGCAGATGGTGTATCTTGGTGAATGTTCAGTGTGTTTGAGCAGAGTGTGTATTCTCCTACTGCTGCGTGGAGTGTTCTCTACATGTCTGTTAGGTTAGGTTGGTCTTTGTAATCGTCTTGCATTTTTACCAGTTTTTTTCCTGCTTGTTCTGTCAATTACTGAGAGCAGAGCTGAGGTTTTTCACCTACAATTTTGGATTTCTCAGCTTCTCTTTTCAGTTCTATCAGATTTTGTTTCAAACATTGTTACAGCACTCTTAGGCGCATACATATTTAGGATTGTTAAGCCTTGTTAATGAATTGGCCTCCAGGTCATCATGAAATGTCCTTTTTAATTCCTGGTAATTTCCCTTGTTGTGAAGTTTCTGTGTTCTTTTGATTAATGGTATATTTACCCTTGTTGCATGGTATATTTTCTTCCATTCTTTTAAAAACGTTTAACCTATCTGTATCATTATATTCAAAGTAGGTTTCTTGTAAACAGTGTGTAGTTGCATCTAACTTTTTAAATCCAGTCTGATAATGTCTCTTTTAATTTGGTGTGTTTGGACCAGGAGTTGGTAAAATTTGGCTGTCAGATCAAACTCTACCACCTGTTTGTGTAAGTAAAGTTTTATTGGGACATAATCATGCTCATTCATTTACCCATTGCTCGTGGTTGCTGTTGTGCTCGGAGAAGGCAATGGCACCCCACGCCAGTACTCTTGCCTGGAAAATCCCATGGATGGAGGAGCCTGATAGGCTGCAGTCCATGGGGTCTCGAAGAGTCAGACGCGACTGAGCGACTTCACGTTCACTTTCACTTTCCTGCATTGGAGAAGGAAATGGCAACCCACTGCAGTGTTCTTGCCTGGAGAATCCCAGGGACGGGGGAGCCTGGTGGGCTGCGGTCTATGGGGTCGCACAGAGTCGGACACGGCTGAGCGACTGAGCAGCAGCAGCAGCAGCAGCTGTTGTGCTGCAGGTGGCAAGGTTAAGTAGTTGGGACAGAGACCAAAGCATAAAATATTTTCTGGTTCTTCATAGAGAAAAATTGCCAACAGCTACCTTAGACCGTTTACACTGAATGTGTACAGTTGTGTTAAATGTATCATGTTACTATTTGTTTACTATTCATTCTTTTTTTCCTTGATGTCCTTGTCTTCGTTTGGATGGGTTATTTTTTAAGGTTCCGTTTTATTTTTTCTATTGGTTTATAACATTTTTCTTAAAATTTTTTAGTGGTAGCCCTTATACTTAATTAATAATCTGTCATCAAATAATATCATGCCACTTTATAAGTAAGAATCATACATAATATTACACTTCCAACTTCTCCTTCCCATCTTTTGTGCGTTTTTGTCATACATTTTGATATGTGTGCTTTAACCCTATTGCTGGTTTTATTGCTTTTGTTTGGCAGTTGTACCTTTTAGAACATTACAGGTGAGAAAAATGCCTTTCATATTTCTCTCATTTTAATCATTTCTTTATGTGGATTCAAGTTTGTATCTAGTATCATATTCCTTTTGTTTGAAAATCTTTGTTACATTTCCTTTAGTGCAACATTCTCCCTTTCCCTCTCTCCTGTTGCTTTCTCTCATTTTGCCTTCAGTTTTGGAAGTTATTGTTAATACTTACAGAATTCTAGGCTGTTAGGATTTTCCCCTCTTTTAGCACCTTAAAGATGTTATTTTCCTATCCTCTCATTTGCATAATTTCTGATAGACTTCTGTGATGATTTTTATGTTTGTTTCCCTGTATGTAGCATGTGTTTTCCGTTTGGCTGGTTTTATGATTTTTGTCTTTATCGCTGGTTTTCAGCAACTTCTTAGGATGTTCCTTGGTTTGGTTTTATGTTTATTCTTGCAGTTTATTGAACTTTTAGATCTGTGGGTATATTGTTTTCACCACATTTGTAAACTTTTTAGCCATCCAACTTCAGATTTTTAAGTTCCCAAGTATTTCTTTTCTCCTAAGACTGCAGTCCTACATTTGTTCATTTAGCCACTTAATATTAATTCACAGGATCACTGAAGCTCTTTTCATTTTTCTTCCAATCTGTTTTTCTTTTTTTCATTATAAAAAGTTTATGTTAACCAGTCTTCAAGGACACAGATTTTTAAAAATTTTCCTTTGTCTAACATATTGTTATACCCATCCAGTTAAATTCTTCTGTCAGATATACTTTTTTTAAATACAATTCTAGAATTACCATTGATCTTTTAAAAATAATTTCCACTTTTCTGTTAAGGTTTTTCTTTTTATTATGCCTGTGTTTTCCTTTAAGCCTTTGAACTCTTTTCTAGTAGCTATTTTGAAGTCCTTTTATTAAAATCCTCTTTATCCCTGCCACTCCTTGATCCTGATTGTAGATGACCATTTCTTATTTTTTTCATACATTTGGTAATTTCTTATGGGATTATGGTGTTGAATATTTGTTTTTTTCTTTTTTGAGTATTAAGTTTAATTCTGGCAGGCAGGTACTTTGTGGATCAGCTTGATCTTTTGAATTTTGTTTTTGGGGTTTTTGGGTTTTGATTTTGGGCGGTTCTAGAATAGCTTTTAGTTTAGGGCTAGTTTGGGCCCATTACTGAGGCATGTTCCTTCTCGTGTCTCACTTGACTGCCTTATGTGTTTGTCAAGGTTTATTCATCCTGGCTGGTGGAAACGGAATGATCCTGGCCCTATGTGAACTCTGGGAGTTGTTAGAGCTCCCTAATATTTGTTTTTTTCTTAGAAGTTTTCCTCTGAGAGTCTCATAGATTTATGTAACACACATATGCAGATTGGTGTTTAGCCAGAAACTCAGAGGCCCTCTTCTGTAGATTGTTGAGGGTTTCTGTTTAGTTCTAGCTTTATGATCATATGCCCTGCAAATCCTACCCATCTCAGACTCCACAAATCTGAGCTCTGTGACCTTAACTCGGTGAGACTGTTGACTCTGTTTGGGTTCCCCTCCTTTTGTTGTTGTTCCAAACAGAAAACTAGGGCAATCTTTGGGTTGACCTCATTTGTTTCCCTTCTTTCAGAGGTCATATTTCTATACTGCCTGTTACCTAGTGTGTGAAAATAATTTATTTATGTTTTGTCTAGTTGTCTACTTGTTTGTGTCAGGAGGACAGTTCTGGACTTTGTTGGTCCCTTTTGCCTTCATTTTTGAAGGATATTTATGCTGGATGTAGAATTTTAAGTTGGCAGCTTTTTTTTTTTCCTTGTAGCATTTTAAAACCATCATTTCATTACTCTTCTAAGTTGTTTCTGATAAGGTAGTGGTCATTCTTGCCATTGTTCGCTTGATGTAATATGTCTTTTTCTCCTCCTCTGGCTGCTTTAAAGATTCTCTTTATCTTTGGTTTTCAGCAATTTTATTTACTCCAGGGCTAACTCAGCCCTAATACCAAGGCATGGCCTTTCTGAGGTCTCTACCAAATGCATGTAATATTCATTGAGGTCCCTCCTCTCCAGCTGCTAGGAATTTGAATGTCTCCCAGGTAGTTGTTCAGCGCATGCTCCATAGCTGTTCTTTCCCTAGATTTTGTTCTTTGGCCTCATAGAGTCTTTCCTTGTGCATATTCAGCGTAGTCTTGGCATAGGATTAGGAGATCTCTCTACAGGTTTTTGAAACGTTTTCTCACCACACCTCCCTTCTTTCTTGTATTTTCTTTAAATTCCAGTGAATTCAGTAGCCTCAAACATCAAGTTCTATTTTTTCAACTTAGCGAGATCTCTGTGGTCTTCGGAGGTTTTGCTTCCCAGGTACATGCAGAAAACCAGGGTGTTCATGAGTCTTTGTTTCCCTCCTCTGAAGAATCGCAATCTGATGCTGCCTGTTTTCCAACATCTGAAAATAATACTTAATATGTATTGCCCTGTTTGATGGTTTTTCACAGCAGGAGGTCTAGCCCTGTATCAGTTACTCCATCATAACTGAAAATGTAAAATTTCATTTTAATTTTTCTTCTTTTTAAAAACTTATTTTGTTGTGTGGCTTGTGGAATCTTAGTACTCTGACCAGGGATCAAACTCAGGCCCTTAGCAGTGAAAGTGCAGAGTTCTCACCACAGGACTACCAGGAAATTCCCTAAAAATCTTTGTAACTTTTGGTACAGCATTTCATCATATTTTAATTTTCAAGCCATACTGGGAGCTATAAAGAAGAAAGTTCAAAAGAAAGGAAGAAAGCTTAATATCCCAAAATGAGGTTACCATGGTTACCTGTATCATTTCAGATCTCTTATTGCAAATATGCATATAGAAAAATAATTTTAAGGTAAATTTATGCAGTTCATACTATTTTTAATTAAAAGCACTTTAATTAACAATGGTAAATTTATTAAGCAGGATCAACAGTCGAAGAGTGGCTCAGCCACAGCTAAATATTTATTTACTACAAGAGATACTTCCTAAAAGATTTTTCTGTAAGGTTATGAAATAAGATTATGGGAAAAAGCCCAAGAGATTAGAATCATTACGTCATAGTCAGCATGCTTCAATAGGTCTCTCATATTTAAAAAAAAAAAATCAAGTGTTGGCAAATACTGGCTGTTGTTAGGACCATAAATTGATACAAGTTTCTAAATGGCTATATTAGCCCAAGCTTCTATAACAAATACTATAAACTTATGGTATTATAAACAACAGGTGACTTATAAACAACCAAGTTTCTTCCTTACAGTTTTGAAGTCTTCAAATTCAGGATCAGGTGCTAGCATGGCTGGGTTCTGGTGATGCCCTTTTCAGAGCTGCAGACTGCAGACTTTCTGTATCTTCACATGGAAGAAACAGAGCTAACTAGCTCTTTGACTGCTGCTTATAAGGCACTAATCCCATTCTTAAGGGCTCCATCCTTGTGATCTAGTTACCTCCCAATGGCTCCACTTCCAAATACTATCACATTGGGTATTAGATTTCAATATATAACTTTTGGGGCACACAAACATTCAGTCCATTACAATGGCAGTTTGGCAATATCCTTTGCCCCCAGTTCCATTTCTAGCCATTTATTCTAAGGAAGTATGAGATGTATATGTATATGTGAGTGTGTGCGTTATTCATTTCCATACTATTTGTAAAGTTTAAAAATTAGAAGCCTCTTAAATGATTAGATTATGCCAAAGCCACATAACCAAATACCATAAAGCCATTGTAAATTATGTTTAAATTTGTATTTAATATATTAAAAAGGAAAAATTGCAGGTGACAAAAATCATGAACTCTAAGATGTTTAAGAAAATATTGAAAATATAGTAAATGAAAAAACTAACATGATACTTTTGAGTTTCTTATACAGGAAATATTTATCTAAAAGAATATAAAAGCATCCTAATTTTAAGCAGTTAAGTTATAGGTTATTTTCCAGTTATCTCTTATTTAATATTTTTCACATTTTTCTACAAGAAGCATGTGCTATGTTCACTCATACAAAAAATTTAATTTTTAAAATTCTGATAAAATGAATGGGAGGATAAGGGCAGAAGGATTTAAGTGATTGTAGTTTTTCTCATCTTAATCATGCCTCTTCTCCACTTTTGCAGATACTTTAACTTGAGCTTTATCAGTATAGATTTAATGAAACATTTATTTATTCTTATATGTATAATATATATATCCTAACTTTTTCTATTTTAAGGCAGTCTCCCATGTTTCATTGTTTAAAATTGTGGATTTCTGTCAAGCACTGCTTTGTACACTTGAAGAGATTAATATCGCTTTCTTTCCGTTTTTTTTTTAGAGCTTTTTTTTTTTTTAAGTTTTTGTCTTGCTTTCTCAGCCACCTGTTACTGTGCACCTCCTTGCAGATGTGGATACCCTTACGGTATAAAAAAGAAGTCACAGTCTTTACTTTTCTCAATAAAATACTACATTTGCTGTCTCAGGCCCTGGCATCTGAAAGTGTATGGACCTGGTGCTCTTTAGGAACTCACTCTAGTGACTCAGCTTCACATTTTTTGCTATATATAGTACATGCTAGAAATCCACTGGAGAAAGTTAGTATACCAAAGAAGAGACAAAGGAATGTTGTGGTTAATGAATAAAGAACTAGACATGTCTTCCAGGGAGGTACCATTTATATCAGACCTCAGAGAATGACCTTAACTTGGACAGTCTGGTGTCTATTCCTTAGCAATTGCAGATCCAGAACCTTATTTTGGTCAGGGGAACTGATTTCATGCTAAGCAAAGTTACTGAAGACTCCTATGGGAAACAAGCAAATTATTTCTTAGTAGTATCAAGCCATAATAGTTTGATAGCTCACATCTTCACTGTAGGGCTACATCTGCCAATGGGATATGAACAGTTAGGGTCCAGCTAATCAGACTGTGTTTTCCTGAAGGCTCAAGGCAGTACATTCTTCTTTGATTACCTTATTTTTAGACTTTGTGAAGGACTGTATAGCTGTGGGCAAATTTTTTAATCTCTGCAGTCTCAGTTGTCTCATCATTAAAATTGTGATAATAACTAGCTACTTCCTAGACTTGTTGTGAGAACTAAATAAGGTAATCCATGTACTGCAGTGCTTCCTAGAGAGTTGCCATTCAGTAATTGTTCAGATGATTTGTTGTCTTCGACTTCTAGATTTGAGGTTTGGGAGTTAAGACAGGCACTCTTATCTTTTCTTGCTCCCTGCAGGCATTGATAGGAGTTCTCCTTGGCTAGGTGGTGTTGAGGTACTAACACTATTTGATTTCTAACAATGTTGTTCTGAGTGACAAAGTTAACTCAACCTATTGAAGACCTGTGAGGAATCTTTGCATAAGTTATGTTTTATTGTGAGATCTAACTATTTTCATATTTAAAAAAATTTTTATTTTATTTATTTTTGGCTTTGCTGAGTCTTTGTTGCTGCATGGGCTTTCTCTAGTTGCAGAGAGCAGGGGCTACTCTCTGGTTGTGGTATGTGGACCTCTCATTGCAGTGACTTCTCTTGTTGTGGAGCACAGGCTCTGGGGCACATGGGCTTCAGTGGGTGAAGGCGTATGGGCTCAATAGTTGTGGTTCCTGGGCTTTAGAACACAGGCTTATAGTTGTGACGCAAGGGTTTAGTTGCTCCGTAGCACGTGAGCTTTTCCTGGATCAGAGATTGAACCCATGTCTTCTGCATTAGCAGGTGGATTCTTTACCACTGAGCCATCAGGGAAGCCCCCATTTTAATATTTTGAGACTAAGATAAGAATCATTCTTTTAAGGAATTCAATAGTGTTTTCTTTTCTAATTTGACATTTCTAAACAGCTTGGTATTTCTTGTAAAACAAGTCCAGGTAACGGATTTAATAAACTGTTTTTACTTGTTGTTGACAACTTAGTAAGGTTCATACTCTCTAGTTAATATCTCTAATTTATTACATTTTTAGATTATAATGTTGTAAAGGACTTGATCCCATTCGCTTTCCTTCAGATGAGCTTACTGAGACCCCCGAGAAGCAACCTGAAACTAAGTCAGGCTAAGTCAGGCTATGCATCATAGTGGGTCTCTGGGACTGTGAGGTGCTGCTGCAGCTGGGTCCAGGACAGTGCAGCCCTTGATGAGTTTGTACTCTGGAGGAGACAAGGAGAGCAGCTAGCTCTTTCCTTTAGGTGTCAGCATCCTTTCTTTCACATGGATGTGAGAAGGTGTTATTGAAGGCAAGCAGGGAGCTTGCAGTGTCTGCCTGAGTAGCAGACATCCTAAGTAAGTCCCTTTTAGAAGGAGCCCCTGCTTGCCCCTCCTTCTTGCTTAGCCAAGTCTAAATCACAGTGAATGAACAAATGTCGTTTTTGTGTCAGGTACCATGTCTACTCCCTGGGCACTGTGGAACAGCTGGGACTTAACCCCGGAGTTTTAATGGCAGGGCTGAGACAAGCCTCTGGACTCCAGCACACTCTTCTTTTTGCCATACCCCATATTTTTTTGGGCTCCAAAATCACTGCGGATGGTGATTGCAGCCATGAAATCAAAAGATGCTTACTCCTTGGGAGGAAAGTCATGGCCAACCTGGATAGCATATTGAAAAGCAGAGACATTACTTTGCCAACAAAGGTCCATCTAGTCAAGGCTATGGTTTTTCCAGTAGTCATGTGTGGATGTGAGAGTTGGACAGTGAAAAAGGTTGAGCACCGAAGAATTGATGCTTTTGAACTACGGTGTTGGAGAAGGCTCTTGAGAGTCCTTTGGCCTGCAAGGAGATTCAGCAAGTCCATCCTAAAGGCGATCAGTCCTGGGTGTTCATTGGAAGGACTCATGTTGAAGCTGAAACTCCAATACTTTGGCCACCTCATGCGAAGAGTTGACTCATTTGAAAAGACCCTGATGCTGGGAAGGATTGGGGGCAGGAGGAGAAGGGCATGACAGAGGATAAGATAAGATGGCTGGATGGCATCACCGACTCGATGGACATGGGTTTGGGTGGTCTCCGGGAGTTGGTGATGGACAGGGAGGCCTGGCGTGCTGTGATTCATGGGGTTGCAAAGAATCGGAGACGACTGAGCGACTGAACTGAACTGAATCCTCCCTACATCAGATGAATTTTTTCTTCTCTTCTGAATTACCATTTGACTTGTATAGAAGACTTGTGAGAGAGTGTTTTGACATCTGTTTAGATATTATTCTATAATTTTTCTACATAGTACTTTCTTACTTACAGTCCTGGTGTTTTATTATCTCACAGGTGTGTATTGTATCCTCAGCTAAATCCTTGAGGATCTGTGCCGTTTCGATCTCTTTTCTGTGACCCTTAGGGCTTGGAATATTTTAAGCATTCTGTAAACTGTTGATCAGTGGGTAAATATGTTATCAATTTTTTAATTACACCAAACTACATTTTAACATACTTTCAACTCGAGGAAGATCTGTATTTGCTACTTCAAGCTTGTATCCTTGGAAAAGTTACGATTGAAAAGAGTTGCAAAAGTGCTGTTGTCATTTGGAAGAAACTGAGTACGGTCACAGGTAACTGTAATGCTTTAGGAACTAGGGAAAGTTGCAGATGGTGAGGTTGGGCATTTATTTGAATAAATGACTTGTGGTCATCTGTTTGTGTTTTTGGTTTTTACAGTCATAACCTAAGGTCTAGTTTTATGGTACCCATCACATATTTCATTATAGAGAATAGCTATCTCGGATTATAATCCTCTGTGTGAGTTAGCAGATTGATTTGCTATGGATTTATTTCTTGAGCAGAAAAAAAAAATTATTTCATGGCTCCTTAGGATGGTACATAGTGATACAGTTATGACAGTCTTAGTATGTGGTCTCAGTTAGCAGTCTTTATTTTTTTCCTGCCAGCTTTATTGAGGTATAATTGACGAGTAAAATTTGTATATAGTTAAAATGTATGTGTGTGCATGCGCACTTAGTAGCTCAGTTGTGTCCAGTTCTTTGCAACCCATGGACTGTAGTCCACCAGGCTCCTTTGTCCGTTGGGATTCTCCAGGCAAGAATACTGGAGTGGGTTGCCATGCCCTCCTGCAGGGGATCTTTCAAACCCAGGTCTCCCACATTGCAGGCGGATTCTTTACCATCTGAGCCACCAGGGAAGCCCATGAACACTGGAGCGGCTATATATTTAAAGAATACAGCATACACATATTTGATACACATATACATTGTGAAATGATCATTGCAATCAAGCTAATTTTCATTTCCATTACCTCACATAGTTACCCTCTTATGCAGGGGGAAATGAAAACATTCAAGATCTACCCTTTTTGCAGATTTCAAGTGTATAATACAGTAATATTAACCATAGTCACCATGTCATACAGAAATTATTCATCTTATAAGTGAAAGTCTATACCATTTTACCAACATCCCCCTGTTTCTCCTACCCCCAAAGCCCCTGGAAAACATCATTCTACTTTCTTTGTTTATGTATGTCACCTTTTCTTTATTCATCATGTCAGCATTCTTTAAAAGTGTTGTTTTTTTTATATATCAAGCAGAATCAGTTGAGAAAAAAATTTGGATAAACCACTGTAAATCTGTAATTGCTATTAGGAAAAACAAGGGACATACCATACTAATAATTAACAATGTCATTTTTATTTCAAGGACCAAATGAATATCTAATATGAATGTGGAATCTTTCTTTTGACTTAATATATGCTCTATTTGTTTTGTTTCAAATTACCATTTTTACATGGTGATGTTAAATATTTGTCTTTAGTTGTTACTATATATTAACAGCCTCTCTGGTCAGTTGAGGGATAGAATTTGAGTTTCTGAGTTTAGAATTTATATCTTTATATATCTGCCATATCTTTGTATAATTTTTAAAAATTTAAGTCTCCTGTCAACTCTCTCTTTGTCCTCCCATTTCATTGGTTTTCACATGCTCAAAACATTTATTTTGAGCCTTAATTCATGACTAACTAGAAAAGAAAGTTCTAAGATAAATTAAACTGTATATTTTTAAAAGCTTTAAAAAAAAATCTTGATTAACCTACAGTATAATAGAGTTTTTTGGTGGGGAGGGTATTGTTTAGTCACTAAGTCAGGTCTGACTCTGCGACCACGTGAACTGAAGCACGCCAGGCTTCCCTGTCATTCAGTGTCTCTCTGAGTTTGCTCAAACTCATGTGTATTGAGTCAGTGATGCCATCAAACCATCTCATCCTCTGTTGTCCCTTTCTCCTCTTGCTGTCAATTTTTCCCAGCATCAGGGTCTTTTCCAATGAGTTGGATCTTCCATCAGGTGGCCAGAGTATTGGAGCTTCAGCATCAGTCCTTCCAATGACTATTCAGTGTTGATTTCCTTTAGGATTGACTAGTTTGATCTCTTTGTTGTCTAGGGGACTTTCCATAGTCTTCTCCAGCACCACAGTTCGAAAGCATCAATGCTTCAGCACTCAGCCTTCTTTATAGTCCCTCTCACATCCATACATGACCACTGGAAAAACCATAGCTTTGACTATATGGACCTATTTCGGCAGAGGGATGTCTCTACTTTTTAACACACTGTCTAGGTTTGTCTTAGCTTTTCTTCTAAGGAGCAAGCGTCTTTTAATCTCATGGCTGTCACTTTCTACATTGATTTTGGAGCCCAAGAAAATGAGGGTGTATGGTTGTATAAATTTAACTTGTATAAACATCCATGTACCCACCACCACAATCAGGATACTAAACAGTTCTGTCACCCCCTAGAACTCTCTCATGCTGTCCCTTTGTGTCACACCCCAAACCCCTGGCTATCCCCTCTAACCCCTGATAATTCACTAATGGCATATAAATGGAATCATTCAATATGTAATCTTTTGAGACTGGTTTCTCTCACTGACAGTAATGCTTTTGAAATTCATTCAAGCTATTGCGTGGATCAGTAATTCATTCCATCTTATTGCTCAGTGGTATTCCACTGATAAACTATGCTAAAGTTTGATTATCTGTTCACCTGTTGAAAAACATTTGTGTTATTTCCAGTTTGGAGTCATTATGAATAGAGCTCTTATAAACGTTTACATACAGGTTTTTGTGTGAGCACAGATACTCATTTCTCTGAGATAGATACAAGGAATGGGATTGCTGGGTCATATAGTAAGTATATATTTATTTATAACTTTTTAAGGAGCTTCCACACTTTTTGAGAATTGCTGTCCTGTTTTGCCTTCCTGCTTACAATGTATGCAAATTGTAGTTGCTATGCATCTTCTCCAGAATTTGGCATTGTCACCCTTTAAAAACAATTTTAGCCATTATAATATTGTTATGCCTTTAATTTGGATTTACCTAATAGCTAAAATTTGATTTAGGTCATACCTAACTGGTCTAGTGATTTTCCCTATTTTCTTCAATTTAAGTCTGAATTTGGCAATAAGGAGTTTATTATCTGAGCCACAGTCAGCTCCCAGTCTTATTTTTGCTGACTGTATAGAGCTTCTCCATCTTTGGCTGCAAATAATATAATCAATCTGATTTCAGTGTTGACCATCTGGTGATGTCCATGTGTAGAATCTTCTCTTGTGTTGTTGGAAGAGGGTGTTTGCTATGACTAGTGCGTTCTCTTCGTAAAATTCTATTAGACTTTGCCCTGCTTCATTCTGTATTCCAAGGCCAAATCTGCCTGTTACTCCAGGTGTTTCCTGACTGCTTATTTTCCCATTCCAGTCCCCTGTAATGAAAAGGACATCTTTTTTAGGTGTTAGTTCTAAAAGGTCTTGTAGGTCTTCATAAAACTGTTCAACTTCAGCTTCATCAGCGTTACTGGTTGGGGCATAGGCTTGGATTACCATGATACTGAATGGTTTGCCTTGGAAACAAACAGAGATCATTCTGTCACTTTTGAGATTGCATCCAAGTACTGCATTTCGGACTCTTTTGTTGACCATGAGGGCTGCTTCATTTCTTCTAAGGGATTCCTGCCCACAGTAGTAGATATAATGGTCATCTGCATTAAATTCACCTATTCCAGTCCATCTCAGTTCACTGATTCCTAGAATGTCGATGTTCACTCCTGCCATCTCCTGTTTGACCACTTCCAATTTGCCTTGATTCATGGACCTAACATCCCAGGTTCCTATGCAATATTGCTCTTTACAGCATCTAACCTTGCTTCTATCACCAGTCACATGCACAGTTGGGTGTTGTTTTTGCTTTGGCTCTGTCTCTTCATTCTTTCTGGAGTTATTTCTCCAGTGATCTCCAGTAGCATATTGGGCACCTACTGACCGGGGGAGTTCATCTTTCCGTGTCCTATCTTTTTGCTTTTCATACTGTGCATGGGGTTCTCAAGGCAGGAATACTGAAGTGGTTTGCCATTCCCTTCTCCAGTGGACCCACATTTTGTCAGAACTTTCCACCAAGACCCATCCACCTTGGGTGGCCCTACACAGCATGGCTTAGTTTCACTGAGTTAGACAAGGCTGTGGTCTGTGTGATCAGATTGGCTAGTTGTCTGTGATTGTGGCTTCAGTCTGTCTGCCCTCTGATGCCCTCTCTCAGTGCTTACCGTCTTACTGGGGTTTCTCTTACCTTGGACATGGGGTATCTTTTCACAGCTGCTCCAGCACAGTGCAGCCACTGCTCCTTACCTTGGACGTGGGGTATCTCCTCAAGGCTGGACGTAGGGTATCTCCCCTGGGCCACTCGCCACTCCAGCGCCACGCAGCTCAGCCATAAAAAGGAACACATTTGAGTCAGTTCTAATGAGGTAGATGACACAAGCCTATTATTACAGAGTGAAGTAAGTCAGAAAGGGAAAGATTAATATCATATACTAACGCATATATATGGAATATAGAAAGATGGTACTGATGAATTTATTTGCAAGGCAGCAGTGGAGAAACAGACATAGAGAACAGACTTATGGACAGGGGCAGAGGGGAGAAGAGGGTGAGATGTATGGAGAGAGTAACAGGGAAACTTACATTAGCATGTGTAAAATAGATATTTTGCTGTATGTCTCAGGGAACTCAAACAAGGACTCTGTATCAACCTAGAGGGGTGTGATGGGGAGGGGAATGGGAGGGAGGTTCAAGAGTTAGGAGACACCTGTGGCTGATTCATGTTGATGTTTGACGGAAAACAACGAAATTTTGTAAAGCAATTATCCTTCAGTTAAAAAATAAATGAATTTTAAAAAAAAGAAGAAATTGCCTTTGCAAACACCTTTGTCCAAAATCATATGGGCTGTATTCATGTGGATCCGTTTCTCAGCTCTAGTCCATTGATTTATGTGTCTGTTCTTTAACCCAATGCCATACCCTCTTTACTACTGTAGCTAAAAATTGTTTGGCTTTTTTTTAGCTCCTTTGCTATTATTTTTAGAGTAAGTGTGTCTATATATACAAAAAATATCCTGGAGGATGGTAGTTTGATCAGAACTGTGTTTAATCTACAGGTTAAATGAGAAAAATTGACACCTATACTATGTTGCACTTTTAATTCATGAATGTAATATGAATTTCCAATTAGGTCTTTGATATTTTTTTTTTAATAGCAGTGTAGTTTTGGGCATACAGATCTTGTACCTGTTCTATTAGATGTATACCTCCATATTTAACATTTTGGGGAGCTATTGTAGTGGCATTTTAAAATTTTGGTTCCCACTTGTTCATTGCTGGTATATGTGTGATTGGGTTTTTTGTGTGTGTTTTCCTTATATTTTATGACTTTTTATAATTTTACTTATTAGTTCCAGGAGGTTTTGTGTAGATTCTTTGAGATTTCTATGTAGACAATTAAGTTGTCTGCAAGTAGGACCTATATTCAACATACTTTCATTGTTAAGTATGATGTTACCTGTAAGCGTGTCCTTACTTCTACTTGATTTGGGTTTATTTTGCTCTTTTTTTCCCCTAACTAAGGTAGACACTTAAGATTATTGATTTGAGAATTTTCTTCTTTGCTAATATAAGCATTTAATGCTATAAATTGTCCCCTGAGCTTTGTTTAACTGCATTGTACAAATTCTGATGTGTTTTCACTTTCTTTGAAGTAAAAATATTTTCTGGCTTTCCTTGAGATTTTGTCTCTGACCTATGGATTATTTGTAAGTGCACCATTTAATTTTCCAGTTTTTGAGATTTTCTTGTTACCTTTCTGTTACTGATTTCCAGCTTAAGTTCATTATGGTCAGAGAACATACTTTGTGTTACTTCAGTTGTTTTAAATTTGTTAAGATTTATTTTCTGACCAAGGATAAAGTCTGCCTTGATCAACATTCTGTGTGTACTTGAGGAGAAAGTACACTGCTCCTATTGGGTGGAGTGTTCTGTTCTATATATGTCAGTTAGATACAGTTGGTTGATGGTATTCTATATCCTTGTGGATTTTTTGGTCTACTAATATAGATCACTGAGATAAGAGTGTTGAGGGCTCCAACTATAGTTAGAGATGTCTGTATTTTTTCTTCCAGTTTTGTCAGATTTCACTTTATGTAATTTAAAGCTCCATTACGTGCACACTCATGTAGGAGTATTATAATCTTCTTGGTGAATTGACCTTTTTATCATTTTAATGCCATTTTTTATGCCTTATAGTTTGCTTTGAAGTTTATTTGAGATTAATACAGCCATTCCAGCCTTCTCATGATTAATATTTCTGTGATACATCTTTCCTCATCCTTTTACTTGTAACCTACTTATATTATGTTTTTGAAATAAATTTCGTGTAGGTAGCATATAAGTGGATCCTATTTTTAAAATCCATTTCATAGTCTTTGTCTTTTAATTGGTGTGTTTAGGTGCTTTACAATTAATATAATTATATATTTGGATTTAGCACTACCATTTTATTGTTTGCTTTCTGTTCTTTTTTCTTTTTTTTTCCCCTTTCTGCCTTCTTTTTGGCAGAAGCTAAAACAGCTTTTAGTGTTGCATTTAATTTTTTTTCTTTTTTTTTATTATATCTCATTCTATTCTTGGTGTGGCTGTGTGTGTTTGCTCTAGGGATCATAATATATCTAAATTCTTATAGTCTACTTATAATAAATGTTTTCCCACTTTAGAGGGGTGTAGAAGCCTTATTACTGTCTATACATCTTGCCTCTTTTTTTTGTTGTATTGTCATATATCGTGTCTACATACCTAGAAAACTCCATCAAACAATGCTACAGCTTTTACTTTTAACCACTAAACATTTTAAAGAATTCAGTAAGAGAAAAAATAGTTTATTGTATTTACCCATATGGTTATTCTTTTTACTACTAATGTTCCATTTTTCCCTTGGCATAACATCCCTTGTGCCATTCAGTAATTCTTTCAAAGCTGATTTGCTGGTAGTGAATTTTTTTGGCTTTTCCCTTTACCTGAAGGATATTTTCACTGGATATAGAAATTCTGCTTTGACAGTTTTTTCCTTTCAGTCTTTTAAAAATATGCCTTTTCTTTCAGAACGTAATGCTTCTTGCTGAGAAGTTCACATCCATTCAAATTGTTCTTCCCCATAAGCAATTGATCACTTTTATTCTGTCTACTTTCAGATTTTTTCTTTGTTTTTAGTTTTTGTCAGTTTTACTGTTACGTGTCTGGGCACAGATTTCTTAGGGGTTTGTTGTGTTTGGATTCTCTCTGCCTCTCAACTCTGTATGTACATTGTGTCTGTTATCAAGTTTGGAAAGTTTTCAGCCATTATTTTCTCAAGTACTTTCCTGAAGTGCACTCTTTCATGCTCCTTTTACAATGCCAGTGACACCAAAGTTAGACCTTTCAGTATCCCAGAGGTCCTTGAGGCTTTGTTTATGTTTTTTTCTCCTTGTTGTTCAGACCTGATAACTTCTGTCAGTCTGTCTGCAAGTTCACTGACTTTCTTTTGTCCCCTCCATTTTGCTTATTGAGCCCATCCAGTGAATTATTTCAGTTGTTGTATTTTTTAAATCTAAAATTTACATTTGGTTTGGTTTCTTTGCTGAGACCTTTTCTTTTAGTCTTTTAAAGTGTTAATTTAATATAACAGTTTATATTAGTTAATTTATGTAACAGTACATGCTTGTTGTAAAACAGATATATATGGAAGTATATGGAATTTTAAAATTTCATTGTATGGATGTTACTATTAATGGTCATATAAGTTTTTACTTTTTTTTCTGTGCAAACCAACATGCATGTCTATATATGTATATTCATGCACACACATACTCACTTGTATATCTGTAAATTTTTAGAAGTAGAATTCTAGGTAGGCATTATTTTTAATACCCACCAAATAGTCACATAATCTTTCCCTATTGAGGTGTAGTGTGGAGATTATTATTTGTTTTACACTAGTGTAAATTCTAAAAAAAAAAAAAAAAGCAAAACCCAACTATTCAGTGAAATAGCTTTGCAGAACTAGAATTAGTGTTAAGTATTATGACCATGTTTAAATTTTTTCATAATTTGTAAATTGATGTTCCAAAGACTTGGTGATACATTTACACTTCTAACTATGGAATTTAAACTCAGGAATAAAAGCTTTGTGTTTCTCCTGTCAAAGAACAAGAGACTACTGGAAATATTTAGAGACCTGTTTATTTCAAAGGTGTTTGCCCTTCTTGGAGCATTTTTATAACAGCTGCTTTAAAGTTTGCCAGATAATTCCAGCAACTATGTTGTTTCAGGGTTGATGACTCTTTATTGTACCAAGCAACTTGAGATTTTCCTGGTTCTTCATATGCCAAGTAATTTTGAATTACATCCTGAAATACTGTGAGACTCTGGGTCTTGCTTAAGTTCAGTGGAGAATGTTCATTTTTGTGTTTTAGCAGGCAGTGGACCCTGTTGGTTTAGGCTGCGAGTTTCAGCTAGCTTTCTGTGGATTGAGATTTCAGTATCAGTTTGGTTTTCAAAGCCTGTAGTGCTCTGCTGTTTGGATCTGTCCTGTGTGTACCCTGCCCATTGGCCAGTTTGAGATAAGTGACTTGGTGTCTTTGTTCGATTGTCAACCTTTTTGGTTTATTATTTAGGATAAATTCAATGCCATGTTCAGCTCTGGAGTGACCCCAGGTGTTCATAATCAACCTTATGGAGTTGCTTTTCTGAATTCCTCCCACTCACATATTTCCCCTACCCTTTCTGCTTCCCTGGAATCCTCCCTGAACGTTGTCTCCTGTGCTTACTTCCTGTGATTGTGCCCACATGCCAGGACCAAGTTGCAGGGGGGTTTGCCCCACCCTGTTGAAACCACAGCTTCTGGGATTAAGAGAGGAAGGTTTTTCTTGCTCATACTTTAAAGTACTTGTGGGCCCCCTGCTATTACTGCCTCCCTTTTCCTGCCCAAGCCTTGAACTAAAGGGTGCTAGGTGAAACACAGTCTGCATTACTGCCCACTTCCAGGTTTTTCCCAGTCTAGGTGAGTAGTAGGATACAAGAGGGGAAAAAAGAAACCCACCTCTGGTTCCGTGGTACTTTGAATTCTGGTCTTGCCCAAGCTACTGGCAACCATTCAGTTTTTAGAGTCTTTTAAATAACTGTTCCAGACATTTTGTTTAGATTTGATAGGTATATTTAGTAAGAGGGACAGGATGGAGTGTTTTTACTTTATCTTAATTGCCACTGGAACCCTGTATTGTGTACTTTTAAGTAGGTTATTATTTATTCAACCTATATATGTCCTTTTTTGAGTGAGGACTATGTGCTTGTCAGTTTAAATATATCATTTCTTTAATTCTCTGACAACTGTCTGTCTTTCGACATGAGGAAATTGAGGAGTGAACTCTTTAAACTAACTAGGTCCAAAGATAGTAAGTGACAGGCTGGGAATTGAACCGAGTAGCCTAGGTGTGTTCCCAGGACCAGCATCGTCAAACCCACTTGAGAACTTGCTAGAAATGATCTAGCCTCACCTCAGGCCAACTAAATCCTAATTGTAGGAAGGGGGCCCAGTAATTGGTTTTGATAAGCCTCTGTTAACCTGATGGATGCTAAATTTGAGGACAATTTCTCTATGCTATGGGACTTCACAATACTAAAAGTATGTTTTAGTTTCTTTTCTGAACTCTAATATAAGAAACAGAAGTAGCTTTTCACCATTGTTTGAGACATATGCTAGTATGCTGAATGAGAACTAATGTTCTTACTGATGTAAATAACATACAGCTTTAAAATTACACTTTATTATTCAAGTTTACAGTAGTTAAAATATTAATACTATGAATTTAAAAATTTAAATGTGTGTGTATGCAAAGATACCAGTTTAGAGGTGGTTTTTGGCTAATAAGTCACTTAGTCTCTGGTAGTTACTATATTATATGAGAAAGTGAAACGGTTAGTCTCTCAATCATATCCAACTCTTTGTGACCCCATGGACTGTAGCCCCGCCAGGCTCTTCTGTCCATGGAATTCTCCAGGCAAGAATACTGGAGTGGGTTGCCATTCCCTTCTCCAGGGACTGAACCTGGGTCTCCCACTTTGCAGGCAGATTCTTTACCATCTGAGCCACCAGGGAAGTCCATGATCTGCATTTTAAATTTTAGGATATTAATACTTATTTCCCTGCACTTCAGGGTAACTTATTATACAGGTTTAGACTAGGATTGGGTTAGATAAAATGGCCCAAATTTGCAGATAGTCCTATTTTGTGTAATTTTATTTTTTTCACAAAAGATTAAATGAGATTAAATTAAGCCTAATTTGCATGTCCTTATAAGATGTTTTATTTTTTTTAATTGAAGTATGTAGTTGATTTAAAATGTTGTGTTAGTTTCTGGTATATAGCAAAGTGATCAGTTTTTTATATATACATACATATGCATACACACATTATTACTTTTTACATTATCTTCTATTATGATTTATTAAAAGATATTGAATGCATATAGTTCCCTGTGCTTACAGTAGGACCTTGTTGTTTATCTATTTTCTATGTAGTAGTTTGTATCTGCTAATCCCAAACTTTCCTTCTTTCCCCTTTGGTAACCATAAGTTCTTTTCCATGTATGTAAGTTTGTTTCTGTTTTCTAAATAAGTTCCTTTGTATCATAATTTAGATTCATGAATAAGTAGTATCATATGGTATTTGTCTTTACCTGACTTCACCTAGTATGATAATTTCTAGGTCCATCCATGTTGCTGCAAATGGCATCATTTCATTCTTTTTTATGACTAATATTCCATTGTATATATATGCCACACCTTCTTCATGCAGTCATCTGTTGATGGACATTTAGGATGCTTCCATCTCTTGGCTACTCTGAATAGCGCTGCAATGAACATAGGGGTGCATGTATCTTTTCCAGTTGTAGTTTACTCCTGACATATGCCCCTCCTGCTGGATCTTATGGCATCTCTGTTTTTAGTTTTTTAAGGAACCTCTATACTGTTTTCCACAGTGACTGTACCAATTTACATTCTCACCAACTAGTTTAAGAGGTGAGAATCATTTCCACCGCTGTAATTCAAGTCTGTGCCCCAGGCATTAATGCAAAAGAAGCTAAAGTTGAATGGTTCTGTGAAGACCTACAAGACCTTCTAGAACTATTACCAAAAAAAGATGTCCTTTTCATCATAGGGGACTGGAATGCAAAAGTAGGAAGTCAGGGAATATCTGGAGTAATAGGCAAGTTTGGCCTTGGAGTACAAAATGAAGCAGAGCAAAGGCTAACAAGAGTTTTGTTCAGAGAACATACTTGTCATAGCAAACACCCTCTCCCAACAACCCAAGAACATCACCAGATGGTCTGTACCAGAATCAGATTGATTATATTCTTTGCAGGCAAAGATGGAGAAGCTCTATACAGTCAGCAAAAAACAAGACCTAGAGCTAACTATGGCTCAGATCATGAGCTCCTTATTGCAAAATTCAGACTTAAATTGGAGAAAGTAGGGAAAACCAGTAGACCATTCAGGTATGACCTCAATCAAATCCCTTACGATTATGCAGTGGAGGAATTAGATCTGGCAGACCAAGTGCCTGGAGAACTATGGACAGAGGTTCATAACATTGTATAGGAGGTGCTGACCAAAACCATCCCAGAGAAAAAGAAATGTAAGAAGGGAAAGTGATTGTCTGAGGAGGCTTTTCAAATAGCTGAGAAAAGAAAATTGAAAAGCAAGGGAGAAAGGGAAAGATAAACCCAACTAAATGTTGAGTTCCAGAGAATAACAAGGAGAGATAAGAATGCCTTCTAAGTGAACAATGCAAAGAAATAGAGGAAAACAAAATGGGAAAGGCTAGAGATCTCTTCAAGAAAATTAGAGATAGCAAGGGGACATTTCATCCAAGGATGGACACAATAAAGGACAGAAATGGTAAGGATCTAACAGAAGCAAAAAAATTAAGAAGTGGCAAGAATACAGAGAAGAAGTATACAAAAAAGATGTTAATGACTGGGATAACCACAATGCGGATAACCACGTGTGGTCCCTCACCTAGAGCCATCTTGGAGTGTGAACTCAAGAGGGCTTTAGGAAGCATTACTAGGAACAAAGCTAGTCAAAGTGATGGAATTCCAGCTGAGCTATTTGAAATCCTAAAAGATGATGCTGTTAAAGTGTTGTACTCTATGTGTCAACAAATTTGGAAA
Organism: Antilocapra americana; assembly: GCA_007570785.1. Taxonomy (NCBI): domain Eukaryota; kingdom Metazoa; phylum Chordata; class Mammalia; order Artiodactyla; family Antilocapridae; genus Antilocapra; species Antilocapra americana. The sequence continues at coordinate 9,713,399 of ML664199.1, forward strand.
ACTCAGCAGTGGCCACAGGACTGGAAAATGTCACTTTTCATTCTATTCCCAAAGAAGGGCAATGCCAAAGAATGTTCAAACTACTATACAATTGTGCTCATTTCACATGCTACCAGTGAGTGAAAGTTGCTTAGTCCTGTCCAGCTCTTTGAGACTGCATGGACTGTAGTCCATGGAACTCTCCAGACCAGAATACTGGAGTGGGTAGCCTTTCCCTTCTCCAGGGGATCTTCCAAACCCAGGGATCGAACCCAGGTCTCCCACATTACAGGTGGATTCTTTACCAGCCGAGCCACAAGGGAATACTCAAAATTCTTCAAGCTAGGCTTCAGCAGTATGTGAACCAAGAACTTTCAGATGTAGAAGCTGAGTTTAGAAAGGCAGAGGAACAAAGATCAAATTGCCAACATTCCTTGGATCACAGAGAAAGCAAGAGAATTCCAGAAAAACTTCTGCTTCATTGACTACACTAAAGTCTTTGACTGTGTGTATCACAACAAACTGTGGAAAACTCTTAAATGAGATGAGAGTACCAGACCATCTTATCTGTCTCCTGAAAGTCAAGGAGCAACAGTTAGAACCTTACATGAAACGACAGGCTGGTTCCAACTTGGGAAAGGAGTATGATGTCAAAGCTATATATTGTCACTCTGCTTATTTAATTTACATGCAGAGTACACCATGTGAAATGCTGGGCTGGAAAAATCACAAGCCGGAATCAAGATTGCGGGGAGAAATATTAACAACCTCAGATAGGCATATGACACCACCCTAATGGCAGAAAGCAAAGGGAACTAAAGCCTCTTAATGAAGGTGAGAGAGGCTATTGAAAAACAGGCTTAAAACTCAATATTCAAAAAACTAAGATCATGGCATTCATTCCCATCACTTCATGGCAAATAAAAGGGGAAAAAGTGGAAACAGTGACAGATTTTATTTTCTTGGGCTCCAGAATCACTGTGGATGGTGAGTGTAGCCATGAAATAAAAAGACGCTTGCTCCTTGGAAGAAAAGCTATAACAAACCTAGACAGCATATTAAAAAGCAGAGACATCACTTTGCTGACAAAGGTCTGTATAGTCAAAGCTATGGTTTTTCATGTACAGATATGTGAGAGTTGGACCATAAGGAAGATTTAGCACCAAAGAATTGATGCTTTTGAATTGTGCTGGAGGAGACTCTTGAGAGTCCCTTGGACTGCACAGAGATCAGACCAGTCAGTCCTAAAGGAAATCAACCCTGAATATTCGTTGGAAGGACTGATCCTGATGCCGAAGCTCCAGAACTTTGGCCACATGATGGGAAGAGCCGACTCATTGGAAACAGTCCTGATGCTGGAAGAGATTAAGGGCAGGAGGAGAAGGGAGCAACAGTGTGAAATGGTCGGCTAGTATCACTGACTCAATGGACATGAGTTTAAGCAAACTTCGGGAGATAGTGATGGACAGTCCAGGGAGCTGCAAAGAGTCAGACACAACTTAATGATTGAAACAATAACAAGTATAAGAGGGTTCCTTTTTCTCCACACCTTCTCCAGCATTTATTATTTGTAGACTTTTTAACAATGGCCTTTCTGAACAGTGTGAGTGATAACTTGTAGTAGTTTTGATTTGCATTTCTCTAATAATTAGCAGTGTTGAGCATCTTTTTACATGCCTATTGGCTGTTTCTGTTGCTCAGTCATGTCCGAATCTGCAAACCCATTGCCATCAGTATGGAAAAACATTTTCTATAAATTTACCAATCAGAAAAAAATCTTATTAGGCCACATCTTCAGAATGTTTTAAATTAGCCTACAATCCACCTATGCTTTTGAGGTATGTGGATTAGTTGATTAGATTAGTAGGTTAGTTATGGAACATTTTCTTCTGTGATAATCCCTCTTACTGGAAGAATAGCTGGGAATTAGGGTAGAGTAGATATTAATTCTCTATTGTAGAAGTAGGTTTTATAGTTATTATTTATATTAGATTTTCAAGTCTGTTACCCCATGGTATCTGCATTAACAAGACACATAATAATCACTGAGTACTCTTGTAAGGTAAAAAGGGCCCTGCCCTCAAGGAGCTTACAGAGGAACAGTTGCTATTCCAAAAAAATAGTTACTCTGACAAAGATATGTTGAGTACTGTGAGTGTGGTGTCTTGGAGACAGGCTGGACCTGTGAACCGAGCTGTTAGTATTTGAAATCATCTGTGGTGGTATGTACACCACACAAATCAGAAATGTTACGTATATAGTCAGTTCTGCTGTAAAAGGACAAATGCATTCCTAAAAATCACTAAGTGTAGGGAAAAATGGGATTGGGACACACTACTCGAAAACTTCCACAGCCATACATTTCTTTTTTTTTTTTTAAAGGAGAAACCTAATTAAAACGGTAAAATGATTTTGCATATTAAAACGGAAATGGTTAAGAAAAAATAAACATTATTAGAAATAGGGTGCTCTAGCTTGAAAAGCACCCTGTTTGCTTGTGAAGTGGGTGTAGGGGAAATTGCTTCTTGTGAGTTTTGGAATGGTGGAGGGAAGGTGTCTGATACCTGAGGCAGAGTTAACACCTGATGTGGATGGGGTAGGCTCCCGACAGGAGGTGGGCTGAAGTAGCTGGGAGATGTTGGAGGTATGTGTGTGTTCTGTGTATTCCTAGGCACAGGGCTCAGTGCAGCTGGGTGCAGTTTTCTGCCTTCAACTAGCGTTTAATTGTTTAATCGCACATAAGCAAATGGCATTCCTGCGGTGCTCTTGTTGTTCCATAGCGAAACAAGGGCAGTGAAACAAATTTAAGTTTTCTAAACAAATGTTAGAGCAGAACTGAGTGTAATAGGGCTTTTTTTCCCCTTCTGAGACCTGGTTTACCAGCACACCTCTGGAAGTGAAGCTCTTTGGTCAACCTGGAGGAGTCTTGGAAGACTTGACAGAGAAGACAGTTGAATTGAGACTTGGCAAATTAATACAGTGTCTTGCCAGGTATGACATAGGTAGAAGGAGGGCATTCCAGGCAGGGTGAACAGCAGCACCTGAAAAAACAGGCAGATGTAAGCCTGGTATGTTTGAGAAACTCTTATGTAGTTCAGCCTTAAAGAAGGTTAGAACTTGGAAGGAAGGAGAGAAGGAAAGAAAGGAAACCTAGTTAATAAAACGTAATAGTTAGGCAGGGGCCAAACTCTCAGTGGCCCTGAATACCACTTTAAAAAATGTACATTTTATCCCTTAGCAGGTAGAGAACACTGAAAATTTTTCAACTGTGAATTATATTTTTCTATTGCTGATTTATATAGCACTTACTGTGACAGTATGGGAGGTAGACTGAAGGAGATTCAGCTGGAATCCCGGAATCTCGTGGGATAAGGAGGAACTAGTGTGGATCTTTCATACCCTTGACCCCTTTGAGAGTATTATCAAAGCTGTAGATGCTTACTAGCAACTGTGTCCTTTTTTTTAAAATTTTTTTTATTGTGTTGGTTTTGCCATACAATGACATGAAACCGCCGTGGGTTTACATATGCTCCCCCTCCAGAACCCCCCTCCCTCCTCCCTCCCGATTCCCTCCCCCTGGGACATCTCGGTGCACTAGCCCCGAGCATCAACCCTGGGCTGGCGATTGATTTCACATATGATAATTAACATATTTCAATGCCATTCTCCCATATCATCCCACCCTTGCCCTCTTCCACAGAGTCCACGAGTCTGTTCTATACATCTGCGTTCCTTTTGCTGTCTCACACAACTGTGTCCTTTCTGTGTTCCTAGAAATCGCTACTGCTGTAACCCTGTTTCTTGGTTTTAAGGGCTAGCACCTTGAAAGTTAGTCTTCTGTATGGTGAGGAGTCCAGTGAATATAACCAACTTTCACAGTAGCTAGTTTCAGTGTTAGCTTTATTTGTATAATGTTCAAAAATGATGTGGCTAATCACTATTGGAGAAGTCGTATCATTGTGCATTCACTGAGAAATAATTACATGGGCCAAAAGTCTCTCTGCCCATTGAAAATTCCTATTTTTGCCCAAATTATTTTATAATAAAGGATAACTATGGTAAGGGATAAGTAATTATCAGATGAAATTCAGGGGTTAAGAAAATGATATAACTAGAGTCTTCCCAGCAAAAGTTAGATACAAATGGTTTTAATTACAAGTCTAAATAAAGAAAGCCATCTAGCCCTCCCCTTCAAAAAGTGTATCTTTCCTCACAGGATTCCATAGCATATTTTGATGCCAGTTACCAGAGGATGATACTGAACGATACTGATAAACCTCACAATCTGGTTGAAGATATCAAAGATACTCTAAAACTAATTGAAAATAAGAATATCAAGATAAAATATATATTTTTTAAAAAACAAACATGTCCTGCAGTTTTCTAGTTAATAAATTCCAGTATTCCATACAGTACTTAGGGTCTGGTCAGCAAGTAATAAACATTTATTAGTAGGCTAAAATGCTACACTTAAGTTTAGGGAGAACTAGAGACAAAAATAGTGGAAACATTGAGAGACTTCTTAAAAGAATTTTCGGATCTTTGAAACTTTGGAGAATATAATTATTAGATTATGTATTTATGGAGGCCATATACTCTAAGTATTTTGTAATACTTTAAATAGTTGCTGCTTCTTTTTTATTTTAGTTTTTTGATGGGGCATTGGTGGTTGCTTGTTTCCTTAATTATAAAACTAAAAATTTTCAAAAATAAAAGTTAAAACTCTTAATAACCTTAATGCTATTTTGTTTGTTTTTGCTCCCTCCTCGTTTTTGTAACTCTTCTTCCATGATGAAAGGAGTTTCACCATCAAATACCAAGTTCTTACTGTGGAGTAGATGTTGTTCAGTTGTTACTTACATGATAGTCTCTGATAGCCACTTTGAAAAGAAACCATGGGTACAGGCATACAATAAAAATAAAATGTGTTACAACCAGATGGCCATATTTATAGTGTAATTCACAGACCTCTGTCTGCTTTAAAAAGCAGATTCTAACCTTCGCCTCTGCCTCATCCAGATGTTGCCATATTGTATGTATGCTCCTTTTTTGTACTGCCCATGTCTTCTCCCTTCACACTCTCAGAAGTCATAATCTTGGTACCAAATATTACTTCTTCTAGTCCTCAGGATTTACAGAAATAACAGTGTGTCATTTTCTAATAGAAATAATGCTTTGTTTTCTCACTGAGCCATTTGGCTCTTCTGGAATATGCAGAGAATCATCAGTGAAGTAATAGTCATTCGGTACAGCCAAGGACAGGAAGAGAAGCACCCTTTTTAAGCATGTCATGTAAGACCCTTTAGAGTCTTTATTTCCAGCTTTTCAGGTTGCGTTTTCTTTTTATTTCACTCCATCTACCCTGTCCTACAGCCACCTGACCACACTTCTCCTTTGGGAGGCCAGATCCTGTCCTCTGTCTCTGCCTTAAATACCTTTCTCCATTCACTCAGCAGGCATCTAACTGTTCGTTTTTCAAAACCTAGCTCAAAATCACCTTTTCTGTGAAGTCTTCCTTGACCCCCTGTGTTAGTTAGGATTAGGTACAGTGACAAGCAACAGAACCTACAAAATAACAGTGGTCTGATGAAAGGATTTATTTCTCTTCTGTAACAGTGGAGTATGCAGCATAGGGCTGAAATGACAGCTCTGCTTCATGATGTCATTAGAGAAGTGATGTCTCCCTCAGGGCAGCAGAATCTCGCAGATTTATCCTTACCATCCAAAATGGATGGTAATCTATTTTATGTACTATCATGTACAAAGGAAACGAACAAAAAAAGGGACTAAGGGTATTCGTGAGCTGTCTCATAAAATTTCCCTAAAGCTGCCAAATTATATACCTCCTTACGTCTCACTGGCCCCAGGGAAGATCTGGAAATATAGTCTTTATTCTTGGTGGCTCTGTACCAGCTAATCATATTTTATGGAAGAAAGTGAGAACATGTATGGAATACAGCTAGCAATGTGCCACAGTTGCCCAGCTAGAGATGGCTGCATTGTGCTTTGTGTTCTGGACAGCACTCGAATTAGCATTTAGGTTGTATTAGAATTCATGTATCTTCTCCACCAGATTGTGGACTTCTAAAGGCATTCAGGAAAATTATAGCAAAATTATCAGAGACAAAAGCGGGCAGTAATACTTAACTATCCATGTGAACAAGGGAAATTGCTTGTATAGACACTAATTTCTTAGACCTAACTTTTTTGTTTTTTTTCTTTTTCGCTGTTTTGTAGAGGGAAATGGACACTGCCAATAGTAGAGGACATGGCTTCTTTGCAATAATGCCTCAAAATTGACCACACAGAACACAGGGTTATTTAAAAAGTTGTATATAAACAAGACTCGTGCTTCATTTAAAAAATTTTTACTGTAGTTGATTCACAATGTTGTGTTAATTTCTGCTGAACAGCAAAATGACTCAGTTACACATAGGTATACATTTTTATATGTGTTGTTTTCTATTATGGCTTATCAGGATACTGAATATATTTCTCTGTCCTGTACAGCAGAACCTTGTTTGTCCATTCCATATATAATATGCTGCTTGATGTGCCATGAGTAATAGAATTCCTATGTTTCTGACAAAGAAAATACATAAAAATGACTAGTGAAAAGTAAAAGGTTATATATTCTATGCCATTTTTAAAAATTGTAGTCAAATCCACCGAGGCGCCACCGCTTCAGCCACTTCAGTGCACTGTCCTGCGGCAGGGCGCTCACGCGCAGGGCTGTGTCATCAGCACCGACCCTCGCCGGAACCACAGCATGTCTACTGCCTAGACAGTTCTGAATATTGACCTCTGTCCCACTAGATACAAAGTCCAAATTAGCAGTTAAATTATTTTACTAAAATTCTGATTCAGCTTTCAAAGTTACATAAATATCCAGGTACATGTCCAGTGGTTTAAACAGAATCTCATAGAGGCCTTCACATTGCAGCTGACTGTTTGGTCAGTTTGACAAAGTGGTGAGGCATACTTCTCTAGCCAACCACAGACCAGCTGCTGATTTATTCAGTTATGTGAACCAAGACCAAAGCACCAGCGTAGAATAGAGAACCTTGGCTCTGTTAACATTTTGTCTTTTCCCTGAAAGTCTGAAAGTAAGTTTCCATCGTTCCCCTAGGTGTTTTGAGTTACAAGAGGCAGTCTCAGACTTCCTTGTCATTTAAATCTTTTAGTTATAGAGATAAAATTGGCACACCTGAAAGGATCTGAGGAGAAAAGAACACATGTGGTGTTAGCTCTGAATTCTTTTATGGAAATCAGAGATTGATATAGGCATTAAAAATCGAAGTGAATAGTAAAGGACAGAGTAGTGGAGGTGTTTTAGAGTAATGAATAACTTTGAATAAAATGGGGCCTGATTATGGATGGCAGTAAGTGAAAGTGAGGTATGAGAAGGTGTGTGTGACTGTTGAATGTTCCTAAAAGGAAATGAGTCTGGCAGGAAAAGAAGAGAGACTAAGGTGTTGCAGAAATCTAGGAAAGTGGCAGTAGAAATTTGGACAGGGTTACTGGCAGTGAATGTGCAGAAAAAAAAGGTAAATTTGAGGGCCATTCGGGGAGAGGGGCAGGGAATCTTGAACTAGATAACAATAAGTATAATTGTGTCAAGTGGAAGAAGAGGAAAATAAAATTTTTTCTGGGAAATTCCATAGAAATGTGACTGATATCCCATTTTGGAGAAACTTCTTCAATTAACTTTAGATATGGTGAATTTGAGTTGCAAAGGAGAGTAGCCAAAATGAGACATATTTTTTTAGGCTTGTAGTGGACTGAAAAGTGAGTGGAATATATGGTACAAATCCAGCTGTACTCGAAGAGGTGAGAACTGGTCCTGGAAAATAGGATCACTGATTATAACAGTAACAGTGAGAGCACATTTTCTCTTAACTTCTACATACCTGAGAAACTCTTAAATAACTTTTAAATTTCTTTATTTTTAATTGGAGGATAATTGCCTTACAATATTGTGATGGTTTCTGCCTTACATCAACATGAACCAGCCATAGGTATACATATTTCCCCTCCCTCTTGAAACTCCCTCCCACCTCCCATCCCTTAAATAAGGTTTCCCCCCACTCCCATTAGCTTCATTTCAACTGATGAGGCTAGTTAAATAGATATAATTCATAAATTGCATCCAGGACACTGACGTTCTTCTCCCATACTATTAAATAAGAAAGCAGAATCTATGCCTTACATGGAAGGATGCAGAACAGGGACAAGAACTTAGATTCTTTCACAAAGAAAACATCTTAGAATAAATATTGTGGCACAATAATGTCTTGCCAAGGAGCATTATACTCTTAAATTTTATAAGCTACTGAATTAACTATTTAATTTGTTTGATTTATAACATTTGAAGTAATCTACTAGTGTGTAATTGAATGTTTCATGTTTTCCTTTAGTGGAACATTTAGTTGAAGCTGCTATGCCAAATGTTTATGGCTGTGTCTCAGAATGGCTCTTTGTGTATATAGCAAAACATTTATAACCATATGGAGTTAAGTAGAAAAAAACCTTGGCAACAGAGTGTTTCTCTTATAATTAGAAATTGCCTTAAGATACAATATGTTAGAGTAATGATAAAGGTAATATAGTTGGAGAAATAGTCTGTTAGTATAGAGATGATTGGAGTTTCACTGAAGATACTAAGGTGGTAGAGTTGAATTCACATCAGAGTGCTACTTTTTTTATTAATATTTTTATAACAATGGATTCCTACCACTGCTTTTTATCTTCTTTTTATTACATGTTGGAAACTCATCTTCTGAGCTCAGCTGTACTAGAAGTGTTAAAGTTGTGTTGCATCACATAATCTATTTCTGTTGGTTATCCTATAAACAGTATTACCATACACAGAAGAAAGCATATTACTTATTATCACTACTCTTTGGCAAAGGATATTTCCTACTTCCCAGTCTGGTGTTACTTTCTGCTGATCCCAAGTACTGTTTGAGAATCAGGTTGGCTTTAATGGAGAGCTCTGTATTTGTTACTCCTTTCTCTACTGATTGTGCTTATCAGCCCCTTCAACCCTCATTTCTTTGTATCTTTTCTAACTCTCTGTTCCCCCACCTTTTCTTTAAAAATACTTTATCTCTTCTGCATTTTACACATAATTTGGGTTTTACAATATGAAATCAGATTGGTGTTTTTCAAGATCTACTTCCTCTTGAAATAGCTTTTTTCCAGCTAGGTAATTAATACACTGCATTTGAAAGTAATATCTTGGAAGAGACAGAAAAGAAAACAGGAATACAGAAAAAAAAGAAAAAATGAAATTACAATAATTAAAAACCACCCAAAATAACTTCAGTGGTATTTCCTATCCATTATCTTTTTATTAAAATATTTGTATTTATGTGTTGAGGTTAGTTTACATATTAATGATATTTTATTACCATAATTATTTTATATCATGAACATTTCCAAAACACTAAATGCTCCAGAAACATGGTTTTAATGTCTATTATTCCAGTCAATGAAAGCACTACAATTTATTTAACTAGTCCTCTATTAACTGAACAATACAGTTTTTCCCCAGTTTTTGCTAATATTGCTTAGGCTATGATGAATATCTCTTTGTATATAAACCTTTGTGTCTTTATCTGATTATTTTCTTGGAATATATTTCTAGTTGTGAAGTCTGGTCAAAAGGTATACACATTTTTTAAAGTTTTGATAACATAAAATTTCCTTCTTGAAATGCCATGTCCTCAGGTTAATATGTAAGAATACAAGCTTCTCAATACCATGTTTAGATACTACCATTAAAACGTAAAAGAAAGGAAACTGCCAAGTTGATAAGTAAAAAATCTTACATTACGCTTTGATTTGGATGTCTAGTAAATTCTAAGAATGACCTTTTTTCATACATTTATTGGTCAAATGTTTTGTCTGATTTTGTGGGGTTTTTTGTCCCCTTGGACATACCTTTGCTATTTTCTATTTGTAGTGGTGTTCTTTATCTTTTTCTTATAAATGTATTAATATTTTGTCATATGTTGAAAGTTTTTTTATGTAGCATACCATTTGTCCTTTAATTTTGTTTATGGCATTTTTTGACATGTAAAAATTTAAAATATTCAGCCATTAAGTATTTTGATAATTTCCTTTTGGTTTCTTTCTTCAGCATTTTGTTTAAATAGACATTCCCATCTCTTTTTTGATAGGTTAGACAGTCTCTTATGTTTATTTTTTTATTTATGGTGAGTCTGTTTTTACAGTCCATTGAAATGCTCATCCATTCCTTTTACATTGGAAAGATTACAAAATTTTAGATTCAGAAGTATAGAGTTTTCTAGTTTAGTTTTATGTTAACTTTATTTTTACTCCCATCTCCTTAAGGGAAAAAAAAATGATTTAACAATAAATCTACACTTGGACATTTAGTATGGTGATAATTGACTTATACTTATGCAAGGGAATGGGAGGGGTAATCTCCAAGTCTGTAGGCCTTCCATTCAGGTTTCCTGTTAGTAACAGCAGAAAAGAGGAGGAACAATGAGTAACATGTTTCTCATTGTCTGCTTAAAGGAAGCATATCAGTTTTCTTAAGAGAGAAATCTTGGGCAGTAAAGTCAGAGGAATTTTTTGTGTGGCTCTTTATATGAGGAATGATGTCTTTGATTCCATTTTTATAGGACATGGAATAATAGGCCATTTATTTTATAAACTCTTAATAAAAGTTGAGGGCATAATATTAAGTTTTAATTCTGATAAAATACTATATCTGCAGGAGTCAAAATAATACAAATCACATAGGTGTCTTTTTTTTTTTAGGTGTCTTTCTGGTGAAGTTATTTGATAAGGGGGAGAGTAGAAAATATCTGTGGTTGGTTAGATATTTCTCTTAACTCTTTCAGTATAATAATTGAAATTTTAAAAAATTAGATTTTGATTTGTGTGTATTCGTGATTCCAGTTAGAAATAGCAGTTGTAGAATGGTTCATACACATTAGATCCAAGTGTTTAACTGAAAAGTGTGACATTTCATTGTGAAAATTAGCCAATTATTTGACAAGGTCAAGAATTATCTCATGTAAGTGGGTTTCCAGAATTACCTGCAAGCAACAACAAACTATTTTTACTTGCTATTTTTACTTCAGACGGTTAAAATGTGAACAGTTTAAATAAATAGTAAATCTTAATTCATTTCAGAACTGACAGAATATCTAAGAATTTTTTTAAATACTGCTTTCTTTATTATCAAAAACTATTGAGAATTAACTGTACTTCAGATTGCTCAATTTATCTTTGACATGATTTAAACTTACTTTATCTGTAAAAATAACCCTCATTTTTAAGCTGTATGTAGGGCAAGTAAATATCTCTTAAACTGTGCTGGGAAGGTTTTTGTAAGGGAAGACAGAAAGGAGAAAGTTTGTGACAGAGTAGTATTGCTATTAATGAGGGTTTTTGTTGTTGCTTTGCAGCTGACCCTGAACCTTTAGTGTTTAAACTGAACATTAAATCAGCACCTGACTGAAACCTGACTAGTTATATAGAATACAAGACTGTTAGAATAGCTCAGTATGTTGGACATGAGGGGATTATACTTTAATCGCACTGTAGTATGATTAGGACTCAGAATGGTATCTGATGTGCTTGTTGCTGGTAGATCCTAAATAACTTGACTCTATTTGTGGAATGCTATACTTAAATTTTAAGTTCTGATATTTTAAAAATCACAGATAGTTGAGGTTAGTTCATGTAGTTGCTTGCAGAGAGGGGACTCCCTGGGCTGGCTGGAGACGGAGGGTTGCTTGTCCTCTTTAACATCTCCCATGAAAGACTCCTTACAACCTTCTTCTGGTTGTTTATTTACATTTTTAACTATTTGAAATACTAATTTCTTTCTAAGAGTTTCTTTGTTTTTGTCTTCCTAAGGATTAAAAAGTGACCACTCATAATTCTTCCTGGAGAAGGACTCTTTATATCCCTACAACAACCATCTGGTTACCTTATTTCTCCAGGTGATATGGTTTCAGCTCTATCTTTCCATTCCTAAGTTATAATACTGATAACTGTTGATTTGTTGCCCCTTTTGTGCTGAGATCTTAAATTGTAGAGGAAGAGCCAGACATAGAGTCCCTTGACTTTTCTTCACTGCTTGAAATCCTGGGATCAGTCTTAAGGCAGATGTTCTAGAGGGCAGTGAGAGTGAAGGAAGATGCGTTACTTAAGCAGCTGTCTCAAGTAGTGTATGCAAATGATGATGGAGACGGAACCTGGGAGAGGGCAGTGGGAAACCAGGGGGAGGCGTGGACCTGACAGGGCCACGTAGACCACGTTTTTCCAGTTCCCCCTTCCCTAGGGGAAGTATAAAGGCAGTGCTAACTCTAGGATGTCTATATTTCGCCCCTTGCAATTTGAGTCTCATAATTCCAAAGCATACAAAAGTTAGGGCTTTGCCTCAAGAGTAAAGAAATGACCTACCAGCCCTTTAAGGTCACATTCATCCTTGCCTCTCTTCAGTTTCCACATGTTTGTTTTTAGCATATAGATCTTGTATCCTGCAACCCTGCTGGGTTTTCTTTTCCTTTTTTTTTAGGATTCCTTAGGTTTTTCTAGGTGGAGAATCATGTCACCTGAAAATGGGCAGTTTTATTTCTTCCTGCCCAATCAATTAACATTATTTTCCTTGTTTTATTGTGGTGGCTTTCACTTCTCTTTTAACCGTAATCTCTTGCTCTGGCCACCAGTGATTTAGAAATCATAGTTGTTAGATTGACTTCTGCCTGGAACACTTGCCTGAGTTGGTGCTTTCCTTATACAAAGATTTTTCATTACAGATTTCAAAATCTTTTAGAGTTATGGGCTTGATGTTTTTTATTTTTTCCTGAGTCAGTTTTGAAATTTTATATTTTTCTAAAAATCTAGCCTTTCTAAAACCCTTTTTAATTTATTGGCTTAAAATTCTTCATGTTTTATATCTGTTTGTTCCTTTTAAAATGTCTTACAGTGTGTATTCATGTAGTTTCTGACCCCAGGCTGTTATGCTTTCTAAGGTCTCTTGCTTTCTAAGTCTCTTGCTCTGGTCAGCTTACTTCCTCAAAGCACTTCTCTTTAAACCTCTCTGCCCCTGCTACCCTTTTTTCATTTTCAGTTTCCAAATTGCTGTGCACTGCATGTAGTATCAGTAAACATTAAAATAAATATATATTTTATAGTCTTTTCAGATTACTTGTTTTTAATCTTTTGATAGGTAAGGTTTTATTTCAGTTGTTAGCAAACTAAAGGTTTTTTTGATTGTCTTATTTAAAAAAAAATAAAATTCTATGTTAACATGGTAATACATAGAAGTGGGGTATATTACTTGGAGTTTCTAGTCTATAATTTTGGTCAGAGTGCTTCTCTTGAAATTAGTTTTCTTAAATGGTTAAAAGGTATCCTATTTGTCTTTACTTCTCCCAGTATTGCTCCCAAATATCTTTCTAAAGAATAGACTCATTTCAAGATGTTTAAAATTTCTTTTATTTAGGCCAGTTTAAGGATCTAGATTAAAAAAAAACCAAAGAAGTTGTCCTGATTATGGGGCTTCTTCCTTTCTTTTACTCATTCATTACAAACTGTCAGATTATTTGAAGACCATGGATTATCTTCAGGCCTATAATTTGGCATAGAAGGAAGTAGTATCCTTTAGTTTGTATAATAGTGATAATAGAAGGAAGGTGTCATTTAAAAAATCATTTTATTTTAGTCCTTGGAATCTTTGTATTTCTTGTGACATTAAACTACTAGAGTTACAAAATGGTTATCCTTCCTAGAGAAGGAATGCTTCAGATTACAATTGCTCGCAATTGGTAACTAAATATTCTTTGTAAATTATTAGTAGGACCACAGTGAGCTCATTGTTAAACAGGCCCCAGTCAGCAATGAAGGCTAACCAGTGTAGTAGCTTGATCCACCAAGTTCCTCAACTGAGAGCTGTTTTCCTTTGTAGAAATTTGTTTCTAGTTTACTTTTTGGTATTAAGGGAGATTTGTGTATGTGTGTTGGGGGTAGGGGGTTGGCCCTGTGCTCTAGGGAATGTTACAGGCATTTCTGAGAAGGTACTAATCACATTGAACTTCCATGGTGGCTTAGTGGTAAATAACCTGTCTGCCAATGCAGGAGACTCGGGTTTGATCCCTGGGTCAGGAAGATGCCCTGGAGAAGGAAATGACAGCCCACTCCAGTATCCTTGCCTGGGAAATCCCATGGACAGAAGGAGCCTGGCGGACTACAGTCCATGAGGTCGCAAAAAAGTTGGACATGACTTAGCAACTAAACAGCAACTAATCGCATCCTGTTTTGATGCTTAGTAAAAAACAGTTTTGCTTTTTGCTGCTATCACCAGCATATCCTTTCTGCTGCCCTGTAGACTGTATAACAGAAGCTACCTTTTCTGAGCCCCTGTTATATATACTCAGCTATATGTACCTTTATGTCATGTTATCCTCTTAAAAACCCTTGTAAGAAGGGTAGTTATTTCTATTTTGAGATGGAAAGGCTGAGACTTAGATTTCACAGCTGGTGAGCGCCCGAATTTGCCTTCAAGGCTTTCTGAAGCGAGAGCACATGTTCTTTGTGCTCTGCCACAGTCTGCCAATAATGCTGGCCAGGTAGGAAACGTTTCAGTGAATAGTGTGTTTGTTAGTATATTACATAAGATGCTTTCTCCACAGAAAATGAAGCATAACTTACTAGGATTTTATGCCTCCCTAGCGTGCAGTATATATATGGTAGAATTTAAATGATGGCAGTGTTAAAAACTAAAAAGAAATTTTGAATTAAAAAAAAAAAAGAATGAGGACTGTGTTCCTGGGCCTTGCCCAGTACTGTACAGATGAGCTACGCTTAGTTTAGGTTGTATATGAGCTATGGCTTCGACTGCTAAGGAATACTGAAATCCCTGTAATATTTCTTAGGAAATAAGATAGAATTTTAAATGATTGATGATAGAACTTTCAGTCTGGTAGATTTTGTACGTAGGAAAATACTGACATTTGTGGCATGACCTAGAAGAACTGAAAGGAGAGTTATTTTTAAGAAGTAAGGAGAGCTAAAGGTTCATGCTAGATAGTACTGGCAACAGCCACTGTCTTTTGAGTGTCTCCCATGAACCAAAGCCTTCATAGATGTAGTTTCTGATCCTCACATCCAACCCATGAGGTAGATATTGTTATCCTCATTTTACCAAGAGGGACATTTAGGTTCAGAATATGAAGGACTATTCTTATTCAACCTCCGCCCCCACTCACCCCCTCGGTTGACTATCTCATGCCTATGCCCTTTTCGCTATGTTGTCCTAAACAAAGTGCAGGCAAAATCACTACAAATACTCTATGTTTAAGAATCTGGGATTTTGATGGTTTGGAGCACCCTCCTGTATGACACTGGAAGTTAGAATTGTGTGAGTAAAATTTAAGAAACATGCAAATTTTAGATACTATTTTTTTTTAAGTCAGAAAAAGAAATAGCTCTTAAATTGTCTTTTGAGGGGTTTATTAAGGCAGTCTATATAACACTATGACTCTTAATTTGATTTAATGTCCCTTTTTTCTTCTTTAAGATGTGCTGTTGTATTTACCTTAATATGCAGAAAGAAATACAAGAAATTACTAAGCTTCATCCCTTGAAATTAAGCATGTGGTTCCAAATATATTCTTTTTTAAAAATTTATTCATTTTAATCGGAGGACAACTACTTCACAATACTGTAATGTTTTTTGCCATACATTAGCATGAATTGGCCATAGGTATACATGTGTCCCCCCCCCCCATCCCTCTAGGTTGTCCCAGAGCACTGGCTTTCGTTGCCCTGCTTCATGCATCGAACTTGCACTGGTCATCTATTTTACATATGGTAATGTATATCCAAACATATTCTTAATTGTCTTATATTTGAAAGTAGTATTCTAGAAAAGAAGTGAAATTTAGTCATATATTGATAGATCCATTAGTTATAATAATACCAGAACATTTCTGAGTGGTATGCAAGCCTACAGAAAGAGTTATGACTTTCATAGTAGGTAGGCATAGAATAGAGACACCAAAACATTCACAGTAGACCTGTGAATACAACTTTTGCTCTAGGTTCTTTTGGTCAGTGTTGTTCACACATTGCACTTAAAATGGAACAGCCAGTCGTTTTCTTCTGAGTGCTAGCTTTGTCATATTTTAATATCAGTTCCATACTTTAATGGAACATTTTGATAAATCACCAAATTGCATATAGAAAAAAAAAACTCCCAAATGTTAATATGCTATTGTCTAAATCATCTGTAATTTTCAGTTTTGAATTCTTCTACCAAAGAGTTATGAGAGCCTTTTTTTTCCCTAGTGGCTTTTAAAATAGTGTTTATTAATTCCCATTGTGGTAAAAATGTGGCTATATAATTGTAAAACTTTTATTGTGCAGTGTATTGTGTACAGGAGAGACTGTGTAAAATTGTAAGTGAAGTCTAAAAAATATTTAATAAATAAAAAACATGTAGCTATTACCCAACCAAAGAAATAGAAAATAATAGTGCTTTAGAAACGCCTTAAGTGCTTCTCACTAACTCTGTATCCCTCCCCACAAATGTAACCATTTACCTGCTTTTTATATTCTTACTAGATATGTATGCCTGTCTCAACAACATATTTTGGACTTTAACAGATAAATTGACTCATAATGTATATATCTTATGTGTCATATCTTTCTCTAAGCATTGTCTTTGAGTTTCATAGGTATAGATGCAAGTGGATCTATACCGTATATAGGTCACTCCTGCTTGTCTAGTAATCCATCCTATGGATATGCACTCATGGACTGATGAGGTTTCACTTGGATGTCTCAGTGACAGCCTCAATTGCAGTGTTTCCTAAACTGAGTTGATTATCTCTCTTCAACTTCTCACGTGCCAGAACTGCTCTATCTACTGTGTTTTCTATCTCTGAAATAGCATTTCTTTTCACCCGTTTACCCAAACCAGAAACTCATTTTTGACACCTTTCTCTTCCTCTTTCCCCATTTCGAGGCAATCATTAATCCTGTAGGTTTGACTTCTGATCATTTAAAATCTGTGTCTCCACTGTTCCCGGCCTAGTGGAGTCCTTACCTGGACCTCTGAGGTGGTCTGTGCAGCATCAGTATCCTTTCCTGTTCTCCTTCACGGGTTATAGCCCTGCCTCTTCTGTTGCATCTTGGCCCTCATTCCCTTCACTTGCCAGTCTGTTAACTTCAGCCACTGTTCATGCCATGCTCCTTCCTGCTTCACGACCTTTGCAAATGCTACTTCCTCTGCGTGTGGAACACTGTCCTAGTATTCTGCAACAGTGTTGAACACTGTTCATTCTCACTCATCCTTCCTGACAGAATTTTGAAATAACACCTCTTCAGAGAAAAGTCTTCCTTACCATCCCTGAATCTAGCTCATGACTCCCTGTTGTCATTAGGACTTTGTACCACTCCCACCTGGCATGACTATAACATTAATTAACTGGTTATTAAGGAAGACTTTTCCTTTGATTCAGTCAGTACCAGTAGTCTACAAAGTCTGTTAAAGCAAGAAATCATTAAAAGGGATGCATGCCTTAAGTATTTTACTCCAAGAACATGACTCCATGTTCATTTGTCAGTCTTTTTATTAAGGGATAAAGGCCTTTTCTTTGGGAGTAAGTCCATTAGTTGCCAGTTCCATATTGTTTATCTTTTAGAAACTATACTCATAATACTAATATATCATTTAAGGTTTATAGTTTGGGTTTTTTAAGTAGAACAAGAGTTTAGACTTTTCTGATGCATTCTGATCTTAGAATCCTTGTATATTTTTGTACTTTTTGTAATTTTTGAAACTATTTTCTTGCCTGTACCTAATTCAGCAACAGAAGTATCTCACTTGTATTGAGTATATCAAAAGTTATTCAACTCAGTCTTCCCATTCCCTCACGTTTTGTTAGGTTAATTAACAAACCACCTAATTGCAACAGTAAGTATAAATGACATGAACAGATCTAAAACTCAGTAAAACTCAGCTGATGGGAAGAAGTCTGAGTATACTAGGTCAGTGGACTCCACGTGTACCTGCTCTACTATATTAATATACTATGTATAGTATAACACTGTAACTGAATTACAGGACCATTATTACCCACAAAACAGAAGTTTTATATGGTTGAATATAATATTAAATAACAGTGTAAAAGATATGTAGGCATACAGTTGGATAATGTAGATCATGTCACAGACAATAAAGTATGTTAAAAATATTTAAAAATAATTTTCTAAAAAACCCCAGTGGTTCTCAGATTCTTTTAAGGGACCAGAGCTATGACAGCATGCACCCCTGATTTCTGGACCAGTCTTTAGTATTAAACGCTGTATTTTTTTTTTAAGTTATTGAAATGTCGTCAAAATATCAATCAAAAATAGAATCTCCTAAACTGCATCTTGTACTTGACTTTGGCACAGAAATACTTTAAGTCAGTCCATGTGTCCCAGTTTTTGTACTGTAACGGAAGAGCTTTCTATTGAAAAGGTATTACGATTAGTAGTCCAGATAGATTAAACAGTAGAGGAGAGGTTTAGTTGGGTCACATGTTTCCTCTTTGCCCACTATGGCATTCTATGTAGTCTTAAAATTTGTTGAATTTAATTTATTTCTGATAAAGTATGGATTAAGTTCCACTGGGATGAACTCCTGGGAACTATTTCAATGACTTTGTTTTGTGGAAATTTTGTAGATACTACTTGGCATTAAGAGGATCATTGACTACAGTCTTTACTTTGTTAATATATGTAAACTTTTTAGTAATGGAATTTGACCTCTCATTTTTCATAATTCTGATTTATAGCTTATCCTGTTAATTATCACTTTCCAACAAAAGCTGTTTAACTTACTACAGTATTATAAAACCAATTTAAATTATGATTGTCCTTCAGGGAAGGAATGACTTTTTAGAAATTTGCTTTGGACAGGTTTAAAGATAACTCTGCAGGTATAGAAATGTGAAGGATTGTTAATGGATGATTTCAATCTAGAATTAACACAATTGAAATTTAACACTTTTTCGTAAAAAAAACCCTGTGTAAATTTATATGAAACCATAAAGTAATATAGTTGTAATTTAGTTCTCAAATGGTTTCGGCTGTATTTCCAAAAATGTAACCAGAAAAACAAAAGAACCTCAAAACTGACACTGTAAATATTAAGATAGTTGAGATGTCTTCCTGACTCTTATATGGACTCTTCTATGAATTACTATTGGGATTTTCTTCCCACTGTTACAGCCACCCACATAGCACTCCCCACATCAAGAAAGAATCCGTTTTCTGTCCCCAAGGAGTGTGGAAGCATACTAGTCTTTTAAGTTAGGATATTTTGTCACAGTGCAATCTAGCAGCAGCCTTCCACATTAGGAATAGAGAGATCACTCAATTTCATGCTCTGTCTATGAAACTGAACCAGAGGTTTAGCGTTAGAAACTGCCTGCTGTCACCTGGCCTGTCATGCAGCTTGTTCATACAGCTTACAAAGAGCTATATATGAAAATAAGTGGTTTTAAGTTTGGTCGCTTTCTAAAATGAATGGTTATTTTTTTTTAGGTATAATTTGCTTGTCAAAGAAGTATCTTTAGATAGCTTCAAAACATATAAACATGGAGATGAGTGATTTCTGTACTCTTGAACGTTACTCTTCTGGTTTCTGTGGTGGTATGGCTTATTGTCTTACATACACTAGACCAAGGTCAACAAACTTTTTCTATAAAGAGCCAGATAGAAAATACTTTAGACTTGGTAGGATACATGTGATCTCTGTTGAATGTTCTTTCTGGGCTTTTTGTTTATGTTTTTTTTAATCCCTTAAAAAATGTAAAAACCATTCTTAGCTTGAGTCTATACTGAAGCAGGCCATAGGCCAGATTTCCTCCTTGGGCTATAGCCTGCTGACCCCTGCTCTAGATCAGCACTGTCCAGTAGAAATATATTTTGAACCATATATGTAATTTAAAATTTTTTAGTGGCCACATTTAAAAAATAAAAAGAAGCAGATGAAGTAAATTCTACTACAATATTTTACCAGTTACATCCAAGCTTGTTATTTCAATATGTGACACTGACCACATTTCAAGGACTCAGTAACCACATGTACCAGACAGCACAGTTCTACACCAGAAGTATTCAAAGTATGGACCATGAACTGGTGTCAGTCTACAGTTTGTTACCAGTTTTTGACAGGTTAAGTATAGAAGTTAAAGACAAGCATTTAAAATATTTTATAGCAGTTTAACAATTACTTTATATCTGTTCATTTAGTAGGAAACTTGGCACTTATATTTCATGTCTTTTTTACGTTTCATTTTTAAAGCAGTTTTATTATATTTTACAAAAGAATCAGTCTATGAAATTAAAAAGAAACTGCTTTCACTACAGATAATTTAAGAAGCCCCTTCAGTGCTTCTGCAACCAGTTTACCCTGCTGGCTCAAAAATTTGAGGAACCAGGTACCACCAGTGGTAAGGGTAGAGTATGGAGCTGAAAAGAGAACTGCTCAGTGGGCGGTTTGTGTATCAGGCTCTGGTGTGTCCACCCTGAGCAGCCTGGAAATGACTGTTCGTTTACCTTGGATAAAACTAGAGGTCAGAGCCAGGAGGAGTTTAAGAAGTTTAGTCGTAACTAAAGTTGGGGTGTCTTTTGCAAATAAGCGCAACTTTTGAAAAACAGAGACTACATGAGTGAGAATATTAAGACCTCACAACCCACCTTCCCTGTCCTCAGAACGTGGCAGTCAGGTGTGTGTGTCCCACACAGGAGATTGGAGGTTTCTTCCCAGGATGAACAGCCAGGAGACAAAGCTTACAGAAGCTGTAAATGTATGAATTAGGTAAAAATAAAAAGCAACTTGAAGAAATGAGAAGGAAGCCAGGCTAAAAGGGGCTAGGATGTTGGAAGAGCACATCTATAAATGTTAGGGTCAACCAAGAATGGAGCAGGAATTAGTCCTAAAAATAACAGGGCCATAAGTGAAATCTTGATATAAAAAGAGTAAGTGATAAAAACAAAACATGTTCAAATGGTGTAGGACTCAAAATATGCTTACAAAAGATTTTTTTTTGCAAGGAGGAGGAAGCAAAATGTTCTGACAGAGTTTAATAGATTTAACAGTCCCATCTAACATTCTGTGAGAACATATACCATCTATCATGCAAATTTCTATGTACTTAACAGTATGCTTTTAATAAAGAGGACTCTTACAGTACATTTTATAATTTCAGAGACATAAATTATCTATGTTGGCATTGTCATTATTCTAAGAGCATTGTTAGTTCAAGACCCTTTCTGTAAGAAACTAAAGGGGAGATACGTAATTCTTCTTAGGAAAGTTTATTTCTCTTGCTCCTAGTCAGCTTCTTGAAAATGGAAGTATTTCTGACAAAGAGATTTAGTCAATTTGGAAAGATCAGCTCTAATGACTCTTACTACTGTTAAAACAAAACTCAGTTTTGCAATACTGATTGTGAACTGTGCAGAATAGTACACAATGAGATAGTAAATAAACATGAACAAAAAATTCAGGGGAAAAAGTGCTATAAATATTAAATGGCAAAATAGAAGAAGAAAAAGATTCTGCTGTCATATTGTGATAAAACTGGTTAAATTTTAAGTTTAGGTTTTTCTATTTCATCTAATGTTGATTTTTAGGTTATTAAGTGAGACAGTGTGCCTATAAATGTCATAGTCTTAAAATAATTTACTTTTAAAGTGCCATGAACTGCTTTAGATTTTTTTTTTTTAAAGGAGCAAGAATAAAGAACCCAAACTGCATAGTTTTTGTTTTTTAATTACTATAGTATCATAACTTTTTTCCTATTACTCTGTTATTTTCAAGTTTTTCCAGGATTAAGAATCGGGACGTTTACCTTCTATTTAAACACTGTATTATCTTTCTTTTTTCCTGTTTTCTGTTACACTCAAACTACTTCAAAATCACAGAAAAAAATTATGCCATAGGGTGAGGAGGACAGATTAGGAATTTTTACAAATGATTGATCTGTAAGGCCTAGATTGCTAGATGAGTGGAGTAGAGTTAGTTGGTAAGTGAAATTAGATTACTGCTTAAAGGTTTTTTTAATTAATTTTGATGTATTACACAAATGTGGTCCTGATTATCACTTAAAAGAAGTTGAATGAAGATGTGTTTCAACAATGCGAAACATATTTTCCCTTTATAATACTTGAGGCAGTACCTAAATTATTCAGAGTGCGGAGACAGAGACCAATGTCATAATGGCCTGATGACTCAGTGGTAAAGAATCCACCTGCAATGCAGGGGATACAGGTTTGATTCTCGGAGATCCCACAGATCAGGAAGATCCCCTGGAGAAGGAAATGGCAACCCACTCCAGTATTCTTTCCTGGGAAATCCCATGGACCAGAGGAGCCTGGTGGCCTACAATCCATGGGGTTGCAAAGAGTCGGACACAACTTAGTGATTACCAACAACACATACGAAAAAGCCACCAGAGTTTAATTAAAAGAGTTTGTTTGCTTTCCTCTGAGTTCTGTATTCTATTTGAAGGGAAGTAGAAAGTGAGGACTAGCTTGAGTAACGGTACGATAGGGTCTCTTAACCCGACAGGTGCCAAACGTCATCACCATAATGGGGTGATGTAAATTTCTGACCAGAACCATTGATGTTTCCCATGAGAAAAAGAGGGGTGGGTACTTACTGCCTTTTTTGTTTCCACACCCTCCTTTGATTAACTTATTTTCTTCTTTTTCTATTTTTTGTCTTTAGGTCTTATAATCAATGGATAAAGTGGGGAAAATGTGGAATAACTTCAAGTACAGGTGTCAGAATCTCTTCAGTCACGAGGGAGGAAGCCGTAGTGAAAATGTGGATATGAACTCCAACAGATGTTTGTCTGTCAAAGAGAAAAACATCAGCTTAGGAGACTCAGCCCCTCAGCAGCAAAGCAGTCCCTTAAGAGAAAACGTTGCCTTACGACTAGGGTTAAGCCCTTCAAAGAATTCTTCAAGGAGAAACCAAAACTGTGCCACTGAAATCCCTCAGATTGTTGAAATAAGCATTGAAAAGGATAATGACTCATGTGTCACCCCAGGAGCAAGACTTGCAAGAAGAGATTCCTACTCTCGACATGCTCCTTGGGGTGGGAAGAAGAAACATTCCTGTTCTACAAAGACACAGAGTTCACTGGACACGGACAAAAAGTTTGGTAGAACCCGAAGTGGACTTCAAAGGAGAGAGCGGCGGTACGGCGTCAGCTCCGTGCACGACACGGACAGTGTGTCCAGCAGGACTGCAGGAGGTCGCTCTCTGAGACAGAGGTTGCAGGATACCGTGGGCTTGTGTTTTCCCATGAGAACTTACAACAAACAGTCAAAGCCCCTGTTTTCTAATAAAAGAAAAATACATCTTTCTGAATTAATGCTTGAGAAATGCCCTTTTCCTGCTGGCTCAGATTTGGCCCAAAAATGGCATTTGATTAAGCAGCATACGGCGCCTGTGAGCCCACATTCAACATTTTTTGATACATTTGATCCATCCTTGGTTTCTACAGAAGATGAAGAAGATCGGCTTCGAGAGAGAAGGCGGCTTAGTATTGAAGAAGGGGTAGACCCCCCTCCCAACGCACAAATACATACATTCGAAGCCACTGCACAGGTTAACCCGTTATATAAACTGGGACCAAAGTTAGCTCCTGGAATGACTGAAATAAATGGGGACAGTTCTGCAGTTCCACAAGCTAACTGTGACTCGGAAGAGGACACAACCACGCTGTGTTTGCAGTCACGGAGGCAGAAGCAACGTCAGGTATCTGGAGACAGCCATGCCCACGTTAGCAGACAGGGAGCCTGGAAAGTCCACACGCAGATTGATTACATACACTGCCTCGTGCCGGACTTGCTCCAGATCACAGGTAATCCCTGTTACTGGGGAGTGATGGACCGCTACGAAGCAGAAGCCCTTCTGGAAGGGAAACCTGAAGGTACATTTTTGCTCAGGGACTCTGCACAAGAGGACTACCTCTTCTCTGTGAGCTTTCGTCGCTACAACAGGTCCCTGCATGCCCGAATTGAACAGTGGAATCACAACTTTAGTTTCGATGCCCATGACCCATGTGTGTTTCACTCTTCCACTGTAACAGGACTTTTGGAACATTACAAAGACCCCAGCTCTTGCATGTTTTTTGAACCATTGCTTACAATATCACTAAACAGGACTTTCCCTTTTAGCCTGCAGTACATCTGCCGTGCAGTCATCTGCAGATGCACGACGTATGATGGGATTGATGGGCTCCCTTTACCGTCGATGTTACAGGATTTTTTAAAAGAGTATCATTATAAACAGAAGGTTAGAGTTCGCTGGCTAGAACGAGAACCAGTCAAAGCAAAGTAAACCCTCCTGTCCCCGAAGGGTGTTAACTAGGGCTGCTTTTATGTGCGTCAAGCAGTATACCTATAGCAAGCACACATATCAGTGTTAGGGTTTTTCAGTACAGTATGTAAGCTTAGTGTTAGTATCCGTCAGGTGCAATCTGCTGTTACTTTTACTCAGTAAATGTGGTGCCTATTGAGACAACGGGATAGAGCTACAGGTATTCAGTAAGGCTGCAAAAACATTCTGCCAATTTAGCTGACAGTTTGGTTTTTAATGGCTGTAGTAACTGAGTGAAGCAACTCTGGGGCATTTGCTATGAAGAATTCTATTTCTTACTGAAGAACAAATTATTAATATTGAATGAGTATTTCAACAGTATGACTAATGTTTGAAATTATTATTTTTTCTAAGAATTTTTCTATAACCTTCCAAAAGTAGTGATGTTTATAGTTACTGTAAGTCAAGTTTGGAAGTCCAAAAAAATAAAAGACTGCCTTCCTTTTAGAAAAAAAAAAAAATGCAATTTTCTGGCCACAAGGGCATAGTGCAGTTCACGTAAGTGTTGATATAGTTTATAGTCAGTCTCCTTTTCTCTTCTGCAAAAGGTACTGTTAAGTAAACCAGGTATTCTAAGTAGTAGTTCTTAAAATTTCAGACTTATAAAAAGTTGGTAGTAGAATTTTATTTAAGGCCTTAGGTATTCATTTTTTAATGGGTGATTTAACTTAAAATGCATTGGAAATAGCTGCTGCAAGGTAGGCCTGCGTGTGATTTTTTTAAGTTGACCTGTGCAGTCAAGTTGCTGGTTCGTTAAAGTTGGATCTTTTTCTGTGCCCATGATGAGTTTGTGAACCATGAAAAAAGTGAGACGAGAAGATACCCAGACAAGACAGATGATACTAACTACAGTGGTTGCTGGTCGTTGAGATTACTGTTAAACTGTAACTCATAATTTGGATGGCAGTATTTATCTCTTTGTTGTAAACTCTCATAGCTGAATTGCTTAAGTACAAGTTATAGAATTTCAGTGCACTTAATTTTTAATGGGAAATCTGAAACCTAAATCGCTGATTTAAAAGGTACTGTACAACCATTGTATCTGTAAATAACTTTACTTAGCACCTTTTTGTCACTTAGAATAGTATGCAATACTACTTGAGTGAGCTATTTTGGACATAATACCAAGTTCTAGTGTTTGCTTCTTAGTATTGAACTGAATTGACAGTCTGTCTTAGACATTTTGCACTAAAGTAGTCAAATCCATTCTTGTGTCTTTCTGTTTACGTGCTCCGTACAACTGGTGAGTGCTCCCTAGTTTCCTTACCTGCTGCTACAGAAAGTTATTTTACATCCCAATGGCTATTGCCAAGGCCACAAAAAAGCTATATTTGTATGCAACACTAACCCTTTGACTGCTAATGTATGTTTCTGCTTGCTGTGCCTTGTTACGGCTGCTTTTTTGTGCTAATAAAGTATGTTTGGTGTTCTCCTTGTATATCTGCTGTTTTATACATTTGCAACAATTTCTCTTGTAAATGGAATGGTTTGGGGTTTTTAAATAAGCATTATGTGGCAACCTACTATAGTTAATGCAGAATTACTGAACAGTCTAATATTTACTTATTCCAAGTAAGCTAATTCTAAATTTAATTCTGTACATCTTTCCAATCATAATCACATATACTGTGGAACAGTATCTCTCTAGTTACTGAAAATTATTGTATAGTTTAGGTTATAACAGAAAATGAACAGAGAAATACTGACTAAACCTATTGATTTCTCTGCTTATAAGTGAAAGATTGAAACTATCAATGACATGTTATAATAAATGAATATCTGTAGCCTCCTGCATCAGAAGCAAGTTAAATGAAGTCTTGTGAACTAATAATACAGTAGCACCATTTATTGGTTTGGGGACCATTTTAATTAATAATAAATGCCCAAAATGCAGAAACTTTAACCAAAGACTTGTCCATTTTAAAGCAAAATGGGGATTGAAGGGACTTACAATTCCTGTCATTTCTAATAGAAGTCCCTGAAGAACATATACCAAAGTGTTTGAGAACGTCATCCAAACCTACTTTAAAGCATTATGTGCAATTAAGTTGTTATGACATAATTACATTGCATAATTGTTGGGTCCGTTTTCTTGAACTTATAATGTACCTGAAAAATAAACCTCTTGGGGAAATAAAGAGTTCATACTGATTATTGGAGAAAGACTGTATATGCAAGCAAGATCTTGTTTTAAAGAGGTAACTTGAAACTCCAAGAAAGCACTTGATGTTTATATGCTTGTAGGAAATTGATGTTTTAATTGTAGTTTTATAGAAAGTATTAATGCTTTTATGTATTTCAGAAATTTCTTATGTTAAATGGAAATTGTTTTAAATGTGTAAATATTTGAGTTTATGTAAGCATGTATACACTGTGCTAAAAGTCACTTATGTTTCAGTTTGTGTGTAATATTCATATGCAACTTTTGGTTTAAATTTTTTTCTTAAAAAAATTAGTGGCTTACATTTTAAAAAAAGAAAAATCACCAGCATGAAACTGCACCTAAGTCTATATTCACTGTGTCTTTTTCTGAATCCCACTGTAGTCTGTCAACTAAATTTGTTTTCATGGTTTTTTTGAAGTGCATTTTAATACAAACTAGGAAATTCTTTAGAAGTTTAGACACTTCATATAGAAGTAATTATAATTAACCCAAAGAAAGATTGCTCTGGTTCATACACATTCTCATTCTTAAGTTCATTATCCATTCATTCATATTCTCTATATACATACACACACACATACATACATACATATGTTTATGATGTTAATTTACTTTCAACATTAATATTGACATCTGATTCAAAATCATTTAAAGGCTTTATACACACACACACACTCTATCCTTGTGCCATTCAGATTTGATTATCTGCACCTGAAGTTTAGACTTGTAACTATAATCTTGTTTGTAATACCCTAAAGAGAAAGCATTCATTAGTATTCTCTTTACTGGCTAAACACAGTAAAGATTCTTTGAAGAAACAGCTTGGTTTAAATATAGTTATTAAGGGTCATAATTAAATTTATATTTCTTAGACAAAAGTTGAGCCCAAATAATCATACTTTACAAACTGATGTGTGTTCTTATGGTCCATGAGAAGATTTGTATAAGATTCATAGTGGCTTGAACCATAAAAATTGAAACTTGAATTCTAAGCTTCATTTTGACAAAATTCAAAGTTGATGAACATTTTAATTTGATGTTTTGACCTTGTTGCTGTTCATTTTCATCCTAAGTTTTCTCTTGTTCCATATCACTAAGTATTAGTTTGGTAAGTTTTATTGAGATTGGTCTTAGATCCCTTATTTTTATAACAAAGCTATAAAGTTGCTTTTTGGTAGTGGCAGAGAGTCTGGAGTGAGTCAGAACTCTCCTAGGAAAGATGCAGAGCTTATGTCCATCTTGGAGAGCATTATAAGTGTTAACATGGGGCAGATCACATGAGTTCCTTCACATTCCGTACCACAACATGCACAGTTTAACCTAGATGAAATTAGATGAACATGCACACTAAGGGCTGACTTAAAAGTGAGAAATATTATTTCCAAAGGAGGCAGTACTGCTTGGTGCATAAAAACTACATATCTAGGCTCATGTTTTGTTTCATATTTTTGCAACAGCCAAATACAGAACATAGACTTTCACAATGTGGCATATTTCTAAGGAGGTTTGGGATGGAGTTTTTGTGGGAGGTGGTTGGTGGTTTGGGATGGGGAGCAGGGTGTGGGTGAATTGTCCCTACAAAGTAAGAATCAGTTGGAACAACTTTCCATACACAGGAAACTTGATTAAATATTAAGACTCATTTTAGCTATTCATCCAACAGATACTCATTGAAGGCCCATATGCCCATCACCATTTTCGTGATGGGTGCACACTGGGTTATCAGGCAAAGTTATAGGGTCATTGGGGAATGGTGACCTTGAGTGACGAGAAGAAAATCACCAATATCAAAAGTATTTTGATGAACAGTGAAACTAAAGATCTGAAAGCAGGAATGAGCTTTTATACCGAAAAAGAATGCTAGTAAGCCAAGTCCAGTGACTATGGTGGGAAATGGTACATGATAAGGTTGTAGAGACTGACAAGGGCCTGACCACTTAGGGCTGTGGGTCCAAAGTAAGGAATCTAAATTTTATTCTGAGTCAGATGGTCATAAGGGGGTGACAAGGTCTGCCTTATATTCCTTTAGTAGATGGAGAACAAGCTGCAGTAGGGCAAAATTATAGTCATCTAGGTGAGAGACGGTGAGAGCCTAGATTAGAGTGGGAGTCATAGGGAGGAGTCTTTTGCTGGAAAAAGGTAACAGGATTCGGTGATGGGTTGGATATGAAGAAAGAAGAAATCAAAGATGACTGATTTTGAGCAAAGGATGGTGATGCTGTGATCTTAGAATAACACTGGAGGAACAAACTGGAGAGTATAAGTCAAATCTTGACCTTGGGTATGCTGAATTTTGAAATTACTATTAATTATCTCAGTGGAGACATTGGGATGTCTGAATGTAGAGTTAAGGGGGAAAAGAAAATATGGGTCATTGCTGTATGAAAAATACTTAAAACTACAGGACAGGATGGCAAGAAGAGCTAGGAATTTTGCAGGGGTCAAGTATTTCTTCGGAAAAAGTGAAAGTGTTAGTTGCTCAGTCATGCCCGACTGTTTGAGACCCCATGGACTGTAGCCCACCAGGCTCATCTGTCCATGGACTTCTCCAGGCAAGAATACTGGAATGGGTTGGCATTGCCTCTCCAGGCAATCTTCCCAATCCAGGGATCGAAGCCAGGTTTCCTGCATTACAGGCTGATTCTTTACCATCTGAGCCACCAGGGCAGACCCACAAGGGAAGCAAGTATTTGAGAGAAGTAATTATTGCAGTACTTCCTTTAATTTGTCAATTCAAGATTCTGTATCATTAACTTTTTTGTTTTTTAAGCCATCTACTTTCAATAGAGGACTTGTGCTTCAAAATCTTTTCAAGTACTGGAATCAAAAGCCTTGTACCCAGTTTTAAAACTTCATCCATGTCAAGTTAGTTGTCATGTTTTCCATCAAGTTAATATGTCTTTTTTTAGTCCAAGTGTTTATATGAAAAATGCAACTTCATTATGGAATATTTAGGAAATACTGAATATTATAAAGAATTGGTACCTCAGATGGAGCTTCCCTGGCAGTTCAATGGTTAAGACTCCATGTTCAGGGTGGGCACAGGTTTAATCCCTGGTTGGGGAACTAAGATCCCACATGCTGCACAGTGTGGTCTGAAAACTTTTAAAAATAATAAGGACCACAGAAAAGTCCGTATTACCATTTCCTCTACCATCATCAACCCTGACCCTGACCCTCCCAACTCCCATTTTGTAGAGGTAACTGCCATTAACACTTATTATTTTCTCTTCCACTATTATCCATGCATTTCTAACAAAAGATGAAAGTTTTTGAAATATGAATGAAGATAGATGATAACATAGCAAGAGAGGAAGAGAATTGTGGACCTCTTCAGATTTTTGAGACAGGTCATTCAATAGTTAGAGTAACTGACTGCTAAGCCCTGGTCACTGATGGTTTCTAGAAATAAAATGTCAGTAGAAGATGAGAATCTTCATTTCATAGAACTTTTAAATTAATGGGAACAGAGGCAAGTATATAAATATGGAGGGATGAGAATAAGTGAAAATAGACTAATGAAAAAGTAATTTAGCAGAAACTGGTTGCATGCTTGATAAGGAAAAGTAGAAAAGTGACCCACTTGAAGGCAGGGTGATTTGGTGTCTTAGGTTTATTTCATCATAAGAATGTCTAAGAAATCAATTAGCAGATAGTGGAGAAGTTAGGTGTGAAAGTGTAGTGGTAAATAGCAGCTGATGAAGGCAGGGTGAGGTAGAAGAATCTGTTGAGTGTAACATTTGAATATACTAGACTGTAGAGTCTGAACTTATTTAGGTTCATAGCAAGGTAGGATTAAAGATTAAGAGATTATGCCAGCAGCCGTAAAATGGATTATAACTAAGAGAGACTGGAGAAAGGATGCCCTGTGAAATTTGCCTAGGTCAGGTTGATACCACTGGAATTAAGCTGAGGAGCACATCTGAAAGAAATTGACAAAGGGGCGGGGGAACCCCACCATTTTGGATAAGAAAAACAAACAATTTCCTTGCCTTGAAGATTGTTAGATATGTCATAATTTCTCCAAATGCAAGCAAATTATAGGAAAGCCAAGCTAGTATCTCCCATTTAATGTGAATATGTATCCTGTTTTTAAATACAGATAGTGTATTTTTGAAAGGCACATTTTTAATGCAAAGAAGTAATATTTAGGGAAAAGTTCATCACTCTTAGCTTTATATAGAGAATAGGAAAATTATGTTAAATCTAAACATCAAAAAGTTTTTTTCAACCTGACAAAAATGCTGAAAACAGGTGGCAAAATTAGATTTAAGAGGGAGTTACTGAATTTAAACCCCCCAAAAGCTATTCTAATTGATGGAGTTTTTCTCATTTTTAATTTTAGTAAGTGAAGACTGCATTAAGTTCTTATTTTAGTACTCAGGGTTATAAATGTATAGTACTTACTTTCTGATACTTTCACTAAGAAAGTATTTACTATTTTTAACTAGAACCCCAAGAATTTAGGGTATTTTTAAACAATACAACTTAGCATTACACTGAACAGTTTAATATTTTTCTCATCTATCTTAAAGTGCATACAATTATGCACTTAATCCTTTTTATTGACTTCTGTTTAAGATGAATTACTTTATATTTTTTGTAAACACTTGAATATATTTTTAATATTGAACTGGAATTATTTTTTATCTAATTTTATAAATATTTTAAGATGAGTGTAATAGAGGGAGTGTTGAATTTTAATGACATTATATAGGAATAGAGAAAAATTTTAGTATATAGTAGTATTTACAAGACTGATAAAATTTTTAAACTGTACTTTAAAATAATCTTTTAGCAATTTCTATCTGAATAATAATATGATTAGAAAACTAAAATTTTGCTATACTAAATTTCCATTCTTCAAGTAGATAATCTGAGAGTCAGTATACTGGTGACAGGAACAAAATAAATGTTAAGGGTCTACATCTAATCTATGAATTCTGTCAGAGGCTGGATGATGTACCTAAAATAATCCTAGAGGGGAAGCCGTCAGAATAGCCTCCTGGCCCAAAAAACAAACCACATATAACCTGATGCAGCAGATGAATTATTGTGTAATACACAAGATTTACTTGAGCTGCTGTGTCTAATCCTCTGCATGTCTTGATACTTGACTTAGAGGAGTTAAGTACTTGTCCACAGAGAGAGTGAATGTTGGAGCTAGGTGTCAAACATGGATTGAGGCCAGAACCTAAGCACTTATCCATGGTACCTTAATTTTCTGGATCCTAATTTTGTGAATCAAATTTCTTCCAGTACTTTGTTCCTTATTTTCATGTCAAGGGGACAACAGATTTTCAGCAACTGATAAAAATAGATTCTAAACCATTCATAAAAGTGTTGAAACAATAGGCCCCTAGAATTCCTTAATTCATACTCCAGTTCATTATCTAAGGAATCTTCTATCTCTCCCAACTTTTTCTAGCACTGCTGTCCCCCTTGCTCACTTCTCTGCTGTCATGCTGGCTTCTTATGGTGGCCTTAACACTCCAATATCTTTCCAACCTCAGGACTTTTGCACTTGTTGCTCCCTCCTGAAATGCTCACCTTCACAGTCTTCCACATTAGTGAGATAGGTTCTTTTCATTCTTTATCTTTTAAGCTTAAATGTCACCTCCTCAGAGAGACCTGATCATTTAAAGGAGATCATACCCAGAGACAAAAAAAAAAAAAAACAACAATGAAACCAAAAGCTAGTTCATTGAACAGATAAACAAAACTGGTAAGTCTTTAGCCAGATTCATCAAGAAAAAAAGGAGAGGACCCAAATCAGTAAAATCAGAAGTGAAAATGGAGAAAGTACAATTGATGTCACAGAAATATAAAGAATTATAAGAGACTACCTACAAATGACTATACACCAATAAACTGGACAACCTAGAAGTCATGGACAAATTCTTAGAAAGGTACAATCTCCCAAGACTGAACCAGGAAGAAACAGAAAATATGAACAGACCAGTTACCATGACTGAAACTGAATCAATAATTTAAAAACTCCCAACAAACAAAACTCCAGGGCCAGATGGCTTCACAGGTGAATTCTACCATTTAGAGAAGAGTTAATGCCTATCCTTCTGAAACTATTCCAAAAAATTGCAGAGGAAGGAAAACTTCTGAACTTTATGAGGTCAGCATCATTGTCAGGGATGAACAATACAATAACAGAAATGAAAAATTACACAGAAGGAATCAAGAGCAGAATAAATGAGGCAGAAGAATAAGTGAGCTGAAAGACAAACTGGTGGAAATCACTGCTGCAGAAGAGAATTTTAAAACTGGAAAGAAATGAGGACAATCTAAGACCTATGGGAAAATATTAAATGCACCAACATTTGCATTCTAGGGTTCTCAGAAGGAAAAGAGAGAGCAAAAAGACCCAAGAAAATATTTGAAGAGATAATAGCTGAAAATTTCCCTAATATGGGAAAGGAAACACTCAAGTCCAGGAAGTGTGGAGAGTCCCATAGAGGATAAATCCAAGGAGGAACATGCTGAGACACATATTAAATGGACAAAAAGAGAAAGAATCTTAAAGGCAACAAGAGAAAAGATACAAGGGAATCCCCATGAGGTTATCAGCTGATTCTTCTGCTGAAACTCTGTAGGCCAGAAGGGAGTGGCATGATGTATTTAAAAAGGGAAAAACCTACAACCAAGAATACTCTTCCCAGCAAGTCTCTTGTTCAAATTCAGTGGAGAAATCAAATGTTTATAGACTAGCAAAAGAGAGAATTCAGCACCACCGAACCAGCTTTACAACAAATGCTGAAGGAACTCCTCTAGATGGAAAAGAAAAGGCCACAACTAGAAACAGGAAAATTATGAATGGGAAAGCTCACTGGTAAAGGCGTAGGAGATAACAAGGTACAGGAAACAAAGTACTGGTACTCTGAAAACTGTAAGATGCTGATGACAGAAATCAAAGATAACCCAAACAGGTGGAAAGATATACTGTGTTCTGGACTGGAAGAATCAATACTGTCAAAGTCACTATACTATCCAGGGCAATCTATAGATTCAGTGCAATACCTATCAAATTGGCAATGACATTTTTCACAGAACCAGAACAAAAACCTTCTAAATTTGTATGAAAACACAAAAGACCCCAAATAGCCACAAGAATCTTGAGAAAGAAAAAACAGATGGAAAAATCATTCTCCTTGACTTCAGACTGTACTACAAAGATGCAGTAATCAGCGTGGTATTGGCACACACACGCAAAAGATCAGTGGAACAGGATACAAAATCCAGAAATGATGCTCATACTTACAGTCACCCAGTCTACAACAAAGGAAGCACAAATATACAATGAAGAAAAGACAGCCTCTATAAGTAGTACTGGGAAACCTGGACAGCTACATGTATAAGAATAAAATTAGAGCATTCTCTAATACCATATCCAAAAATAAACTCAAGACAGACTAAATACCTAAATGTAAGACTGGATATTATAAAACTCATAGAGGAAAACATAGGCAAAACGTTTTTTAACATGTATCACAGCAAGATCTTTTTGGATCCACCTCTTAGAGTAATGAAAATAAAAAATAAACAAATGGGATATAATTAAAAGCTTTTGCACAGCAAAGGAAATCATAAATAAAGCAATAAGACAGCTCAGAGAATAGGAGAAAATATTTGTAAATGATAAGACCAACATGAGACTGATTTCCAAAATGTACAAACAGCACTTGCAGCTCAATATCAAACAACCAAATCAAAAAAATGCACAGGAGATAAAATACACATTTCTCCAAAAACATAAAAATGGTCAGAAAGCACATGGAAAGATGCTCAATGTTGCTAATTATTAGAGAAATGCAAATCAAAACTATAATGAAGTGTATCACCTCACATTGATCAGAATGGCTATCATCAAAAAAATCTACAAATAATAAATGCCAGATAGAGTATGGAGAAAAGGGAATCCTCTTACTCTGTTGGTGGAAATGTAAATTGTATAAGAAGAATAGTATAGAGGTTCCTTTAAAAAACTAAAAGTAGAGTTACCATATGATCCAGTCTGGGTATATATCCAGAAAAGACAAAAGCTCTTACTGAAAAGATAGAGGATAAAGACAAATATTACATGATATCACTTATATGCATAATTTTTTAAAAAAGATACAAATGAACCTGTTTACAAAACAGAGATAGACTCAGACACAGAATACAAACTTATGGTTCCCAAAGGGGAAAGCAAGAGAAAGGATAATTTAGGAGCTTGGGATCAACAGATACACACTACTAAATATAAATAAACAAGAAAGATCTACTGTATACCACAGGGAACTATATTCAGTATCTTGTAATAACCTATAATGGAAAACAATCTGAAAAAGAATAGTTATAGATGTTTAACTAAACACTTCATTATACACCTGAAACTTAAATCAACTAATACTTTCAATTAAAAAATACCAAAAACAAAAAAAAAAGACGAGGTAACTAATATGATGACCTCCCTGTGGTGAATGGGAAAACCCACAGGTAATCTATAGAACAAATGAATGCTAGAAAAACTAAGGTTTCACATAGTTGGAGGTAACTATATCTATGAAACTATACACCCTAAGTTTTATGGTATTGTAAGTCATCTTTTTAAAAACTAGAAACCTGTGCCCTTGAAGAAAAACTGTATTACAGTTTATGAGATTTTAGGGAGGTCAGATGTGATTGGGCTTCCCTCACAGCTTAGTCGGTAAAGAATCTGCCTGCAATGCAGGAGACCGGGGTTCAATTCCTGGTTCAGGAAGATCCCATGGAGAAGGAAATGGCAACCCACTCCAGTATTCTTGCCTGGAGAATCCCAGGGACAGAGGAGCCTGGCAGGCTTCAGTCCATAGGGACGTAAGAATCGGACATGACTAAACCACCAGCCAGAGAGGTGGGGTGTGATGAGGTTAGAAGACTTGGGTTCAGGTTCAGAGATCACCACTCATGTCACCTTGGTCAAATTACTCTTGGCTTTTGTTTCTTCTCACTGTAAAGGAATTATCTGCCCATTTCACAGAATCACATTTTGGAAATTATCTCAGATAAGAAATGATAGGAAAAGCACTAACCATTAATTTTCAGAACTCTGGCAGTTGAAAAAACTTTGTGACTTACTATAAAGACAGAGATGTACCTAAAATGATTAAACTAAGAAGTCCTTTATATAATGTTTTTCTTGTGAAGAACTCAAGTTCAGTTCAGCTGCCTACTAGCTGGTAAGTTTCTTAATTCTTTTAAGGCTCAGTTTCTTCATTTCAGGCTCATCTCTACCCTCATTGTGGTGTGGAAATACATTTAATAATCCTTGAGAAACACATAGCACAGTGCCTGGCACATAGTAAGTTTTCAATAAATATTGTTTTCTTATCCTTCCATCCACCATTGATTACATTAGCAGATGTGTAGAACTGGAATCTGGAGCTTCTGATCAAAACCAGCTTTTCTTTTTCTCTGTTAAGGGCTTGACTAAAAATGTAAATTCAAACAGTAGTTCTCTTATATACTGTTGGCTTAATGTGGAGTTTTGCTGATGGACATAATCAAAATGTTGAAACACTATTTCTAAATCTCAAAAAATTATGGATAAAGAGAACCATAATTCTATTCAAATTTTTATTTCAGGGTTCATAAGATGTTTTAGTTTTCCATAAAGCAAAAGAATTTATCTTTGGAACTGATAGATGTATAGTTACTATGCATTTGGTTCATGTTTTTACATCCCAGTAGAAATGTGGCAGTACACCTAGAGAAGCTTCAGGAATTATTTTTCTCCAAACGCACCACTGTATTTCCTAACCTGGCTATGACTGTTAGGCTTAGGACACACACGCACACAGGGCACAGGCATGGCTGCTGCTGCTAAGTCGCTTCAGTTGTGTCTGACTCTGCGACCCCAGGGATGGCAGCTCACCAGGCTCGGCCGTCCTTGGGATTCTCCAGGCAAGAACACTGGAGTGGAGTGCCACTGCCTTCTCCGAGGCTACAGGATGCCTTAAAACCTGTTGTAGCCATTGTGTGCCACCAATCCAGATTATCACAGTATCATCCTGTGAGAAAACCACACTGTTGTCAATTGTTGCCTGAGACTGAAAACCAGTGTGGCTCCTTTCATGACTGAGCTTTCTGGGGAAATCTCCCTGTGTCCCTTTTCACCTAGCTTGTTGCCTCCCCACTGTACACACAGTGCTGTGCTTAGACACTCAGTCATGTCCAACTCTTTGTAACCCCATGGACTGCAGCCTGCCAGGCTCCTCTGTCCATAGGGAGTCTTCAGGCAAGAATCCTGGAGTGGCTTGCCATGCCCTCCTCCAGGGGATCTTGCCAGCCCAAGGATCGAACCCAGGTCTCCTGCATTGCAGGCAGATTCTTCACCCACTGAGCCATCAGGGAGGCCCAAGAATACTGGAGTGGGTAGCCTATCCCTTCTCCAGGGGCTCTTCCTGACCCAGGAATCAAACTGGGGTCTCCTGCATTGCAGGCAGATTCTTTACCAGCTGAGCTACCAGGGAAACCCTTACACACAGAGTCATTGCTGCGTGTTCCTGTGGGTTTGTGGGCATGGACACCATACCACCAAGTTCCTAGCTAGATCCCTAGAACCCAGCTCTCCTTGTGGCTCATGGCAGGTGCTCAGTAGACATTTGTTCAAAGAGTGGATTCTCAAAAATTAAGTAATTTAATATCTATTGTGGATACATTTATAAAACATAAAACATGAAGGAATTAAAAAGCAAGCTAAAAAAAAATAAAAAGCAAGCTAGCATTGTGTAATTGCTAGTTTTAACTTATGTCAAAACATTAATAAAAGTCATTGTACTTTATTCTAACCTGATGACTTAATTAGTTTACTGCCTTATAGTTAAAAGTCTCTTGATTTTGAAATTGAGATTTAACCTTTATTGCATCTTTCTGCTGCTTAGGTAGCTCTTTGAAACCGTAAAGAGTAACTCAGGTTACTTAGGTAACTTAGTTAACTTAAGTAACTTAGGTAACTCTTTGAATCTCTAAACTCACATCTTTTGATTCTAGAACTGCTGGAGGTTTAGAAGCCAGTTTTGCTTTGAAGTTGCAGTGCCTACCATTTATTGAGAAGTGAGGCTCAGAGGCCCTGCAATGCATCAGTAAAAGGCAGAAAGTGCTCCCACCTAATTAACATCAAGTATTTCCTGAAAGAGAGACAAGCTGAGGGACAGAGATACAGGCCATAGCGCTGTCCCTCCTAAATGTGTCTGTTTACACTGGATAGCTATCACAGTGGTGCTTTCATTCTCTATGGCAAAATGTTTAGAATCTTGGGACCTACACTGGAGCAGTTTCTGATGGAACATTTTGAAAACTCTATGACACGTTAAGGAAGGTCTGAAAGCCATTATTCAGACTGAGCCAAAGAAAGCACTGTTTTGGTTTTGATGGTTTGTGACTTCCCCTCTGTGTCCTGTCCTTGGGTCCTGGCTGCTGTGACATTCTGTGTAGGCTTCACCACAGAGGCATTTGTTTCTCTGTCTGTCAGCTTGGGAAGGAAAGTCAAGGTGAAGACAGGGTATCCTCAAACAAACCACTTTGACCATATCCTTAAATTTAAGCTAAATTCTATCTTAAGTCAGTTGATTCTAAATTCTGCCTTAAGTCAGTTGAGTTCAGGAAAGCTAATAATACATAATCAAACCAGAAACATTTTTCAGGAGAGAATAGTTCCAGTCTCTTCAAGTGATTCTAGTACTTTCAGGTTAAAAACATATATTATTTGATCCTATAACCTGCCTCTTGAGAAACCTGTATGCAGGTCAGGAAGCAACAGTTAGAACTGGACATGGAACAACAGACTGGTTCCAAATAGGAAAAGGATTACATCAAGGCTGTATATTGTCACCCTGCTTGTTTAACTTATAGGCACAGTACATCATGATAAACGCTGGGCTGGAGGAAGCACAAGCTGGAATCAAGATTGCCAGGAGAAGTATCAATAACCTCAGATACGCAGATGACACCACCCTTATGGCAGAAAGTGAAGAAGAACTAAAGAGCCTCTTGATGAAAGTCAAAGATGAGAGTGAAAAAGTTGGCTTAAAGCTCAACATTCAACTAAGATCATGGCATCTGGTCCCATCACTTCATGGCAGATAGATGGGGAAACAGTGGTTGACTTTATTTTTTTGGGCTCCAAAATCGCTGCAGATGGTGATTGCAGCCATGAAATTAAAAGACGCTTACTCCTTAGAAGGAAAGTTATGACCAACCTAGATAGCATATTGAAAAGCAGAGACATTACTTTGCCAACAAAGGTCCTTCTAGTCAAGGCTATGGTTTTTCCAGTAGTCATGTATGGATGTGAGAGTTGGACGGTGAAGAAAGCTGAGCACCAAAGAATTGATGCTTTTGAACTGTGGTGTTGGAGAAGACTCTTGAGAGTCCCTTGGACTGCAAGGAGATCCAACCAGTCCATCCTAAAGGAGATCAGTCCTGGGTATTCATTGGAAGGACTGATGTTAAAGCTGAAAAAGAATATCTCCGTGCTTACCAGAAGTCACTGAGTCCAATAAGACACTCCTTCAAGAAATGATATGGTCCTCACCCTCACAGAAGCTCACCTCCAGTCCCCACCAGACATTTGGGAGTGGCAGTTGTTTGGACTTTTACTTGTGTCTTTGTTCTGTTGTCTCTTTCTAAAATCAGAACCGCTTCCTTCCTCTAACTGATGCATACCTCACGTCATTTGAGCCCATTTCCCAACAGTTTACGGCAGCAGTTCTCAAACTTTTGGTCTCAAGACTTTACTACACTCTATAAAATTATTGATGACCCACCCAAAAGTTTTATTTACTGATTTATCTATCAATAGTTACCATTTTAGAAATTAAAACATAAAATGTTTGTTTCTTTTTAAAAATTCATTATACGTTAAATACATAACATTGTTTTGAAAAATAACATATTTTGGAGAAATTGGTGAGAAGAGCTTGCTTTAATTTTGAAAGTCTCCTAAATATCTAGCTTAGTAGCAGATAGCTGAATATTCTTATCTCCACTCAATCTATTGCACTATGTTGCTTTGGTTAAAGAATTTGAAGAAACTCTGGATATTCCTCAATAATACTAGAGTAAAACTCAGCAGATGATAGTTTCTTAAAGGCTGGTTACAAAGCAGAGTCTGCAACCATATCAATGAACTAATAGTCTGTCTTGCACTTTGAGTTTTTCAGCATCATGTGTTGGTCATTTGGAAAATCTTAGTTCACTGAATTTGGAGAAGGCAGTGGCAACCCACTCCAGTACTCTTGCCTGGAAAATCCCATGGATGGAGGAACCTGCTGGGCTGCTGTCTATGGGGTTACACAGAGTCGGACTCGACTGAAGCGACTTAGCGGCAGCAGCAGTTCACTGAATTATGTAGTTCTTCCCAATATTTATGCCTTTTAATATACAATATTGTAAAATCACATTTGATAACAGCACCCCTAATCTCATTGATAAATAACTAGCAAACTTATAATATTTGGTATCAGTTCTCCAAAATTCAAAATTTTGATCGAAAACTCAAATTTTATCATTAGCAACAAATTCTTTCAATTATTTACCTTGAAGTAACACTCAAGAAAATGTCTGCCAGATAGAAATCTGAGTTACCACAGTTTGTCAGCCATTCTTTCAAATAAAAATGGTGTTTCATTAAGAAGTGGCTGGTTCAACTTGAAACTCAGTCACACAAGTGCTTTTCACAGAAACAACCATTTACTTCAAGAGGCAGCAGAATGTTTTTTTTTCACTTCCTCTGTTGGCACACATAATATTAAAAAGAAGTGTACTTAAGAGTGGAAATTGAATAAAACATCCTTTCTAGTGCTTTATCAAGGACTTTCTTAGGTGGAGCTGGCTCTTTTTGTTTTGCCAATGCATAGCAGTACAGAACACAATCATTCCTAGTACAGTTTGGTATCAACGCCTTGATTCATGCTAGGGCACCATTTTTGCCCACCACGGCTTTTGCACCAGCAATGCAAATTTTGACACAGTTGTATAGAATAAGCCATGAGATTTTAAAAATACCTTTAAAATCTTAAAATCAGGTCGAGGATTTACTGATGCCTCAAATGAAATAATCAGTGGCTCCCAAGGTTAACAGTCCAAGAGCCATGGATTCAAACTTGGATCCAGCAACTCCTTTCACCTTTGCAGTATGACTCTGGAAGCCTAGTCAGTTCTGGTAAAGAAGCTAGAAATAACTTTTCACTATTTGATAAATTAATGAATTTAAATTCCCACATGCTATTCCTCCAGACCCCTTCATAATCATTAATTTCCTTTCAAATAAGAAACTGCAACAGCTAAAACCATTTGTATACAGTTGAAACTTAATCACTTTACATTTTGAACATTCCTTCTAA
The DNA here is from genome assembly GCA_007570785.1 of Antilocapra americana. Taxonomy (NCBI): domain Eukaryota; kingdom Metazoa; phylum Chordata; class Mammalia; order Artiodactyla; family Antilocapridae; genus Antilocapra; species Antilocapra americana. The sequence continues at coordinate 9,754,362 of ML664199.1, forward strand.
AAGAAATTTTCTCCGATTCAACACAAAATACATGAGTACCTATCATGCACTCAATACTAAGTAGGCACTTTCAGGAATAAAACAAGTGCACATTCCTACTCCTCAATTATTAATTTTTGCAAAAGCTTACTGCATGAAACAAAGGATGTATGGTTAAATGTTGCCTCAGATGTAGGTTATAAGTAATACAAATAGAGATTTAGGAATTTCAAAGAGAAGTTGATGGATAGAGGAGCTATTCCAAGGAATCCATGGTTTGGACAAAGGTACTAAAGCTAGGGCTTCTCTGGTGGCTCAGACAATAAAGAATCTGCCTGCAATGCAGGAGACCTGGATTCAATCCCTGGGTCAGGAAGATCCCCTGGAGAAAGGAATGGCAACCTGCCATTCTTGCCTGGACAATTCCATGGACAGAAGAACCTGGTGGGCTACAATCCATGGGGTTGCAAAGAGTTGGACACAACTGAGTGAGTAACACACACACACACACACACACACACACACACACACACACTCAGGAGCCAGTCCTGAGGTGTTGGAGGTAATTGGGACTATAAATATTTGTACACAGCCACATCCAGAACTGGAGAGGTGAAGAGAAAGGGCTGGAATAGCTCTTTTTTCTTCACCCTCCTACCCTCCAATTGCTTTAGTTGAGCAAGGAGGATATTAAGTAAACCAAAGGACATGGGGGAGGCGACTCTAGAGTGAGTCACAGCCAAAAGGGGTTGTCAAAATGACAGAGTGGGACTTCCCTGGTGGTCCAGTGGTTAAGACTTCCAGTGCAGGGAGTGCAGGTTCAATCCTTGTAACAAATTCAATAAAGACTAAAAAATAATTTTTTTTAATGACCCAGATTATCAGGGCACCATTGTCTGTGGTAGACCAGATGCACTGCTTAGATCTCTATCCTAGAAAGAACCAGCTATCCATCTATAGGAAGTGTTGGCAATCATCTTCCAACTGTCAGTTCCTTCAGGGTCAGCCTCAGCTGCAAAAAGCCACTTCTCTGCAAAAAAGCTACCATCCTCAAGGTCATACCCTTCCCAGGACAGTTTATATCCATTAATAGACAGGGGGGCAGGGATGTGAAAGCATAGCCATTCTAGACAACTCTGCAGACAGTATTCACCCCAAAGCTCCCTGCTACATTGGCTGAGGCCTTAATGCAGTTCAACTTCTTCTGACCCATCCTTCTTTCTCCTTCTACTCACAGGTGGGATCCCCTGTGAGAATTCCTGCACTCCAGATTCTGCCTCAGTATCTGATTCTGGAGAATCTAACCTGTGGCATTCTCTCTTGCTGATCGGTACATATATATATGTGCATATGTTTATGTATACATGCATGTGTGCTCTGTTGCTCAGTCATGTCTCATTCTGTGACCTCATGGACTGTAGCCTGCCTGGCTTCTCTGTCCTTGGGACTTTCCAGCAAGAATACTGGAGTGGGTTGCCATTTCCTCCTCCAGGGGATCTTCCTGACCCAGGGATCAAACCCACGTCTCCTACACATGTACATGTTTATGTATATATACATATGTCTATATATACATATATTTTTAGTTACTTTCTCCATTCATACAGTATACTGTCCACAAATTATCAGCAAATTGTGTTTTCAACCTGTTGGCTTATTTATTCTAAATATAGCCATTATTTCCCTCTAATGAAAATGTTTGTTGCCAGAAAATTTTTCTAATGGCAAAATTATTTATTTTCCCACTAATCCCTGTGTAATTTTTGCCCATTTTGGAGATATTAAGATACTAAATATACATAAGTTGTTCAAAACAGTGGGACATTTTATCTGTTTACCTCTGGGCATTTTCCAGTATTCTTGCCTGGAAAATCCAATGGACAGAGGAGCCTGGTGAGCTACAGTCCATGGGGTCACAAAAGAGTCAGACATGGCTGAGCACAGTAACTTCAAAAATATGACATGTGGAAGGTTGAAAGTCACTTTCTCAGTAGTGTGGGGTGAAAGCCTTAGTCTTGACACCTCTATTTAGTAGCACACTCTGAGGTCCTTCAGCCTTGTGTGCAGGGCAGAGGACCAAGGTCTGATTGCATTCAATCTGTTTGCAGGAAACTCAAGCAAAGTCATGCCCTTTCTGAAAGACTTTCCACCAAAGAAGGTGATGAACTAAAGGATCCCTAAGGTGGTTCTTTTTCTAACATCCCAGGTCCCAAGTTCTGCTGTGTTGCCACATAGGTTATTTGGAGTCCTGAGAAGCAGATTAAACTATGATTTTAAAGTTTTATTTTAGGCAAGACTTTATATAAAGCAACAACAAGCATTTGTGGCAGCCCTAAAATTTGTCATGAGAAATAAGCGTTTCTTTCATGAAGCCCAGGTGGGAGGGCAGCCCTGGGCTGGACTGGAAGCCCAGCAGAGGCATCTTTCTTCCCAGTCTCCTCTCTGCCCTGCCAGCCTGCTCCTCTCACCACAGCTCCCCAATATCACTTCTACAGTCGCTGCTCCACTGACTCCCCAGGGCCATAAGATACAAGCCAGATCCCACAGGCTGGCATACATGCCCTCTGTGGTCTGACCAGTGGCCACCTTTCTAACTGCCCTGGAGTCCCTGTCCTACCCATACACTCTGTCTCTAGTGGCTCTGGAATCCTCACAGTCCATGAACACACAGCTCACTCTCAGCTCTGCCTCTCTGCACACGTTCCTCTTTCTCCTCACTTGGCCCTGCCCTCTGTCTTCCCCATCTGCCTGGCAAAGCCCTGCCCCATGCCCGCCTCTTCCTACCTACTCTAGATAACCATCTACTCTGTTTATAACTTCATTACAACCAGGCTTTTTGCATTAGAAACCATTTATTTTTCACACCAGACACCTCACTTGAATGTGATGCCTGAGGAGCAATAGCAGGATCCAGTTCATCTGTGCATCACCAGCACCATCACAGTGCCTGATACACAGTGGGCCTCAGGCACTGTTTCACATATTAAATTGAATTAATGGTTTCCTGCCACTGAATCCCCCACCCAGCTCTGCTGAAAGAATTGTTTTGGTCTTGTGTTGTTTACCTATTTTCTTTCCTTGTGGCCAAAGCATCTCCAACAAATGACAGAAGTCTAAAGAGTGACTTGCAGACAAATCATACGCTAACCACAATGCCCAGCATCTAATAAACAAGTACTAAAATGTCACTAAATGAATGACTGGAGGCCCCCATTGTTAGGCAATGCTATGCCTCTCTTTTCTAACTCATTGGTAATTCAGTTTCAGGCTAGCAGGAAGGGATACGGTGGAGGGAGAAGCAGGCCTCTCAATGGCCTCAAGTCATGGCATATGAGGGTTACCGTGGTCTAATGCTCGTGTCCCCTTCAGGTTCCTATGTTGAGACCTAACCTACAAGATGATGGCATTAGGAGGTGGGGCCTTTAGGAGATGCATAAGTGATGACAGTGGAATCCTCATGAATGGGATTCATGCCCTTTTAAAAGAGACACCAGAGAGAGTTCTAGCACCTTCTGAGGATATTAGTTTAGTTAACTAAAGTAAGATGTGTTAGTGAACCCTGGAAATTGGAGTTGAGTGCTAGTGAGGATACAACTATAAGTCTGCAAGCCAGAAGAGGACCCTTACCTGACTACACTGGCACCCTGGTCTCGGACTTCCAGCCTCCAGAACAACAAGCAATACATTTCAGCTGTTTAGAAACTATCCAGTCTCTGGCACCTTGTTAAAACGGCTTCAATGGACTGAGGCAGGGGACCACCTGCTCATACACCTGGCTAAGTATGGCTCCTGGAGACTTAAAAAGGAAATAATTCAACTCTTTTCCAGGAAAAAGTATGGTCTGGGCTCTGGAGGTATTAGTTTAGTAAACTAAAGTGAAATATTCTAGCAAACCTTGGGAACTGGGTTTGTGTGAAGCTGAAATTGGTAGGGTCTCCCTCATCTACATGTTTCATGCGTATGATTGACGTTTGACTCTTGTCAAGTAGGGCTACAGGGAGGTTCCAAGAGGGGCCTTTCACTAGACTAAGAAAAGAGGAGGTGTGGGAAAATGTGTCTGAGAAGCTCATCCAGCACAAACATATTTGCTGCCAAACTGTGAAATTGTCAAACTTATACCGCACAAGATTGTTACTTAAAACATCACAGTAAAGTTGCCTACTGAAGCAGAAGAGAGAGCTTTACACACCTCTTGAAGGAGCATATGTGCTCAGGTGTGGGTCCCTGCCTCCTCCTCTCCCGTCCTTAGTATCTGTGTTTCCTAAGACCCTGCGCTGCTCTCTGTCCTGTGAGTTTCAGCTAGGAGATGAGCTTCTTAAGAACCAGGTCTTTAGTATCATCTTGCTCTCTTATGCTGGGCACACAGTAGCTGTTCAATAGATGAACATCTAATTGGACCGGAAGATGTGCACATTGCCAAAGCTGAATTGCCACCATGCGGCAGTGTGAAGAATCCAAAAACTGCTGCCCTTTATTGCCCTGCCCAAGACACGCATGTTCGTGCATGTGTGCCTGCTCAGTCATATCCAACTCTTTGTGACACCGTGGACTGTAGCCTGTCAGGCTCCTCTGTCCATGGAATCTTCCAGGCAAGAATGGTGTAGCAAGTCATCATTTCCTACTCCAGGGGATCTTCCCAACCAAGGCATCAAACCGGCGTCTCTTGTGTCTCCTGCATTGGCAGGCAGATTCTTTACCACTGTGCCACCTGGGTGCCTGAGAAAGACCCTGCCAGGCCAGCATTCCTGCTGATAATAACTATAAACTCTCAACAGAATGCAGGTGATAACTAAAACAGCTATCTGAAGGCACTGGAGAGTGAACAAAAGCAGGCAGATTCTGGTGAGACGGGTCCATGCTTGGAGGAGGGGAGTTGTACGGAGTGAGTTGCCACTTTAGATAAGAGCCAGGCAGTCATCGCGGCACGTGGGACAGTGGGAGTTGATGGAACAACTGCTGTCTTTCTGGGGAACCAGAAGACTACACATGGGGTACCACAGCTGCTAGAAGGGGCTCCAGAAGAGAGAGAACTGGAGAAGAGATCCCCAGATTCTGTCTGTTCACATCTCTGTCGGCTTTGAATCACACATACAGAGAACAAACTGAAAGCAGCTCTGCTGAGGGCAGACGATCTGATTTGAGATTGGAGGTAGTGGCCAAAACAGGACGTGTTGCAGTTTGAGTTCAACAAAGATGATTGCCTGCTTTAAAAAGAAAAGAGAAAGAAGAAAGAAAACAATTTTTAAAGAAAGGAAAAGAAAAGATACAGTTCAAAATTACTCAACATAAAAAGATCCAAGAAAATGGAACATATTTTCAAGAGAAAAGAATATCCACTGAGGAAGGAGCCTGAGATGAATGAAATATGGAATTAGCAGACTGATTTTAAAGCAGCTATCATAACTATCCTCCATGAGGTAAAAGAAAATGTTCACAATGAAGACAGAAAATTTTAGCAAAAAGATATTCTTAAAAATTATATGTGTATAATATATAAAAACTGTATAATGGCTGAAGTTTTACAAAATCTACTGGATAAATTTAACAGAATGGAGATAACAGAGAAAAAAGTAAGTGAACTTGAAGACAGATCAGTAGAAACAGTCCAATATGAAGAATAGAGTTTAAGAACTGAAAAAAATAAAAGCCTCAGACATCTTTTAGATAATATCAGTCAAAAATATATGTAGTTGAAGGGGAAAAGAAAGAAAGGCAGAAAAAATATATGAAGAAATAATGACTGGAAATTTCATGAATTTGTTGAAAACATTATAGATTCAAAGTATTCAAAGAAGATCAAGCAGGCTGTGCTAAGGCACATTTTATAGTCAAAATATTGAAAGCCAAATACAAAGAGTAGACACTGCTGAGGCAGCAAGAAAAGAATAATGTACTACATTCAAAGAACAGTTCAATAAATGGCTGACTTCTTATCAGAGATTATGAAGTCCAAGAGAGAGTAGAACAATATTCCTGAAGCGCTGAAAGGAAATCTATCAGCCCTGAACTCTATATCCAGCAAAAATATCCTCCAAGAATGAAGGTCAAATAAGAAATTTTTCAGATAAAATTAGGAGAATTTGACACCAGCAGACCTGCACATAGAAATGCTAATAGAAGTTTTTCAGAAGAAGGTAAATGATACCGACATGAAATTCAAATCATCAGAAAGGAATGAAGCAGAAGAAGTGATTAGGCAGCATTAGAACCTACTTCCTCTTTTTTTGCCCAAACCCCAAAAGTCAGAGACACAAGATTGCCAGGTTTCCAAATAATCCACAACATTCTGTTAAAACTAAATACCATTTTTAGTAGGATGAAAAACATCAAATACTTAGGAATAAATCTGACAAAAAATGTTCAAGGAAAACTGAAACCTACAAGACACTGCTGGGGGCAGACAGTAAAAAAGAAGAGGAGACTATGTTGGTGGAGCACATTTGTTCCACCCCCTCTGCAAGTTCTGCCTTGGTGGGCTAGTGCCCCAATTTAGAACAGGGAGCAGGATGGAAAACATGGGCCTCAGACTTCTTGCCAAGGCCATATTCTAAGCTGTTCAGTTGCTAAGTCATGTCTGACTCTGCAAACCCTTGGACTACAGCACTCTAGGCTTCCCTGTCCTTCACTGTCTCCCACAGTTTGCTCAAACTCATGTCCATCTAACCATCTCATCTTCTGGCACCCCCAGTTTGTCTACCCTTAACCATAACCATGCATAATTGCATAAAAGAGCTACCAGGATCAATTGCTTTTACCAAATGAGTTGATGGGAGGCAGTTTCTACAAAGTAGGCAGGAAGGCAGCTCATTTGGTATCTAGTACAGTAAGAGAAAAATGAAGAAAACTCTCTTGATTTACCAGCAAGCAAATGTTAAGGTGAAACTACATTTTAGGAAAGCCTCCTATTGGGAGGGTACAGGATGTGCTGGTGTAGGAAAGGAGGGGAAAGGGAAGAAACAGGATGAGCTGGAGGCCAGGAAAACATTTGGAATCAGGCAGGCAAGATGTTGGTGGGATAATCAGCAGGAATATGCTAGTATTGCCGTGCCAGTTATTATTATTATTATTATTAAAACTTCCATAATGATTGATCAAGAGTGTAATAGTAACTGCAGCTTGTGGTAAATGAACAATATACATTTCGGCATGTATCATTTATCTCCAAAACCACACAACAATGCCATTTCAAAATGTCTGTCTGGTTTGAGCGGCGGAGTTTAGAGCTGGGGGGGAGGAGTATAACCTGGAGGGTGGCAGACACCTTGCTGTTTATTTCAGGTGTTGGGGGCCTGCTTATTCTCCATGGCCTTTCATGTTTCCAAAATCCCCTCCAGTATCCCCATCTGTTTCCTCCTAGACTCTACAACAGTCTTGAGGGGGACCACAAGTACCTCCATCACAACTGAAGAGGAGTGTGAGGCTTAGAGGTGGGGGTAGCGGCTCAGGGTCGGCTCCGGGGGCAGGGCCAGCTTTCAAATCTCCAACAACAGATGTCAGCACAGGCAGCGAGAGCCCACCTTTGAGCCTTGTGCAGATGACTTCTTGCCTCAAACACCTGAGACTCTTCCCAAAGGTTTTGTCTGGAACCCTGAGCACTCTTTGCTTGTGAACAGGTCAGACTGAAAGGTTGCGGGAGTTAATGCTTTTTTAGGGGCCCCTCAAAATACAAAGAACCAGAGTGGGCGGAGATACCCTAGCTTCCTCTCTGTTCCAGCCTCCTCACCCTCAATAGGGTGACTCAAGGTGAGCTGTACGCTGAACTTCAGCAGATCCTCAGCAGGACTGCCTCTCAGCTGCCCAAGCTCAAGGCCCAAAACTCACTGACATAACCCTGAGTGGTCTTCTCCCTTCCCTGTCTCTTTCCTTCTGGCCTTTTCCATGCTTCTGAGAATCATCTCCAAATAAAGTGAAAGTGGAAGTCACTCAGTTGTGTCAGACTATTTGCGACCCCATGGCCTATACAGTCCATGGAATTCTCCAGGCCAAATAAACAACTTGTACCTAAATCCTTGTAGAGTCAGCTTTGGGGGGCACCCACATTAGGACAGACGGCAATCCCGTCCCAGTGCAGGACCCCTCTTCCCGGAAGAGTTGGGAGACCCCTTCAGGTGGCTGGAGGAAAGGTCAGCGGATGGCATTTCAGGTAAGGGGTCTGACATGAGCCTACGCTGGAGGGTGTGTGGGATGTAATGTGGGCGGGGCGGGGGGAGGGGTGAGCAATGGGAGTCTGGGGTGGCGGGGAGGAAATCGGGGATGAGACCCTGACTCTTCCAGCAAAGGAGACTGAACCCACAGGCCTCCAAGCAGATGCCAGGGAGGCCACAGTCACCCTTGACTCAGTCAAGGCTTTTAAGGGCTGGAATGGAAATGCCATTTTCTGGTTTGCTATTGGCCCAGTATTTCTTGTTTTACATTTTTTTCTCTGGAATTTCCATTGTCCTTACTCCTTAGAGGAGACTAGACTTTTGTGGGTAGTAAAATATGTCCTCTAAGTTGAATGTCATTTCACCAAGTGCCATCATCACATTTTTCAGCGCCTGGCCATTTACATAGCTCTTTCATTTTGCACTGATCAAATAGCCCTTTGAGGTCAGAAAGGCAGAGGCTAGAATTTCCATTTCTGAGATGCTGGCTAACGTGCCCAGTGTGACCCAGCTGTAAGTGGCAACACCTACCAAAGTGGGAGGGGGCGCTTAGAGCCTGGCTTCACTCCTGCAGCAAGATGGGGCAGGGAGCTCAGCAGGACCCGTGAGTGTGGCCCCTCCACTGGGCCCAGTCAGTACTATGACAATTGTGGGCAGGGCGGTCCCCCTGGGGACGGAGAACCAGAGCCTGAATGCAAACGTCTGAGGTGTGGACGGTGCTGGCCACCCTGCTTATGTAACACCTGTCCTTTCAGGCTCCCACTGCAGCTGGCTAGGCTTTCTAACAGAAAGTTCTCTTTACCAAGATTTCCAAGTCCTAGTTCTCGCAAGCGCTTCTGCAGATGGCAGCCTTTGTCTAGAACACTAGCGCTTGACCACTGTCAGCCCTTGCCAAGGGTGGGCAACCTGGTGACTTGGGGGCCAGCTCAGGATCAGGGGTGACTAGTCGCAAGTCCATCTGAGCCTCCCAGAGCACAGACAAGTAGCCAACTCTGTAGGTTTTGTATTTTTATGGTGCACTGCAGCTTCCAAGTATGTGTTTAGGATATTGAAGACACTTGTTATTCCCTGTGTTAATATGATGAAAGCAATAATAATAAAGTATGGTCAGTCTCTGGGAGGCTTTGTGAACAGGGCTGCGCTTCCTGCTCTCCTGACCTTGGTGAGATAGGCTGCACTGTGGCCATGTAAAACTCTGGCAGAATTCTGTGCCCCTTCCAGCAGCTCTGCTGCCTTGACTCAGAGCCTGTAGCCTGTTGCTTCCCAGAGGTGGTCCCAGGTCAAGGAGCAGCTCCAAGCCTTCCTGGCAACACTGGCGGTGGAGCTAGAAGCAGGGGCCCTGCCCCATTCCTGCTGACTCCAAATCCTTCCAGGTCTGGCCACGTGGAGTGGGGCCTGCCTCCTGGATAGGAGAACTAAGAACCCCAGAGGTGGCCTGAGGCCTCCTGCTTTGGGGACTGAGGGCCAGGCGTGGGAATTGGTCAATATCCTTTCTGCTGAAACCTTCAGGGAATTACAACCTGTCTTGATCAGTATTTTCCTGTAACCTTCTCAATTTCTTCCTAGAAAAGTGAGGATTTTAACAAAGGAAACTATGAAACTCTTCTGCTGGAATCAGGCAAAAAGGAAGATGTTTAATAAAAGAATCAATAATGGATGTTACACCGTTAAGCCTAATTCTCCATGAGGGCACAGATGACATGAGAGCTAATGTTCTCAGTTCAGTTCAGCCGCTCAGTCATGTCTGACCTTTGCAACCCCATGGACTGCAGTACGCCAGGTTTCCCTGTCCTTCACCAACTCCTGGAGCTTACTCAAACTCATGTCCGTTGAGTCGGTGATGCCATCCAACCATCTCATCCTCTGTTGTCCCCTTCTCCTCCCACCTTCAGTCTTTCCCAGAATCAGGGTCTTTTCCAATGAGTCAGTTCTTCACATCAGGTGGCCAAAGTATTGGGGTTTCAGCTTCAGCATCAGTCCTTCCAATGAATATTCAGGACTGATTTCCTTTACAATGGACTGGTTGGATCTCCTTGCAGTCCAAGGGACTCTCAAGAGTCTTCTCCAACACCACAGTTCAAAAGCATCAATTCTTCAGTGCTCAGTTTTCTTTATAGTCCAACTCTCACATCCATAGGTGACTACTGGAAAAACCATAGCTTTGACTAGACGAACCTTTGTTTGGCAAAGTAATCTTTTTACTGTCTGCTTTTTAATATGCTGTCTAGGTTGATCATAGCTTTTCTTCCAAGGAGCAAGTGTCTTTTAATTTCCTGGCTGCAGTCAACATCTACAGTGATTTTGGAGCACAAGAAAATAAAATCTGTCACTGTTTCCATTGTTTCCTCATCTATTTGTCAGGAAGTGATGGGACCAGCGGATGCCATGACCTTAGCTTTCTGAATGTTGAGTTTTAAGCCACCTTTTTCACTCTCCTATTTCACTTTCATCAAGAGGCTCTCTAGTTATTTTTTGCTTTTTGCCATAAGGGTGGTATTGTCTGCATATCTGAGATTATTGATATTTCTCCCAGCAATCTTGATTCTAGCTTGTGCTTCATCCAACCTAGTGTTTCTCATGATGTACTCTGCATATAAGTTAAATAAGCAGGGTGACAATATACAGCCTTGACGTAATCCTTTCCTGATTTGGAACCAGTCTCTTGTTCCACGTCCAGCTCTAACTGTTGCTTCTTAACCTGCATACAGATTTCTCAGGAGGCAGGTCAGGTGGTCTGGTATTCCCATTTCTTTCAGAATTTTCCAGTTTATTGTGATCCACACAGTCAAAGGCTTTGGCATAGTCAATAAAGCAGAAGTAGAGGTTTTTCTGGAACTCTCTTGCTTTTTTGATGATCCAGTGGATGTTGGCGATTTGATCTCTGGTTCCTCTGCCTTTTCTAAATCCAGCTTGATCATCTGGAAGTTCATGGTTCATGTACTGTTGAAGCATGGCTTAGAGAATTTTGAGCATTAATTTGCTAGCCTGTGAGATGAGTGCAATTGTGTGGTAGTTTGAGCATTCTTTGGCATTGCCCTTCTTAGGGATTGGAATGAAAAGTGATCTTTTCCAGTCCTGTGGCCACTGCTGAGTTTTCCAAATTTGTTGGCATATTAAGTGCAGCCCTTTCATAGCATCATCTTTAACGATTTGAAATAGCTCAACTGGAATCCCATCACCTCCACCAGCTTTGTTCATTGTGATGCTTCCTAAGGCCCACTTGACTTCACACTGACTTCGTTTGGCTCTAGGTGAGTGTGAGTGATCACACCATTGTGGTTATCTGGGTCATGAAGATCTTTTTTATATGGTTCTTCTGTGTATTCTTGCCACCTCTTCTTCATATCTTCTGCTTCTGTTAAGTCCATACCATTTCTGTCCTTTATCGAGCCCATCTTTGCAGGAAATGTTCCCTTGGTATCTCTAATTTTCTTGAAGAGATCTCTAGTCTTTCCCATTCTATTGTTTTCCTCTATTTCTTTGCATTGATTGCTGAGGAAGGCTTTCTTATCTCTCCTTGCTATTCTTTGGAACTTCGCATTCAAATGGATATCTTTCCTTTTCTCCTTTGCCTTTAGCTTCCCAGCTATTTGTCAGGTCTCCTCAGACAACCATTTTGCCTTTTTGCATTTCTTTTTCTCGGGGATGGTCTTGATCACTGCCTCCTGTACAATGTCACGAACCTCCATCCATAGTTCTTCAGGCACTCTGCCTATCAGATCTAATCCCTTGAATCTACTTGTCACTTTCACTGTAGAATTGTAAGGGATTTGATTTAGGTTATACCTGAATGGTCTAGGGGTTTCCCCTACTTTCTTCAACTTACGTCTGCATTTGGCAATGAGGAGTTCATGATCTGAGCCACAGTCAGTTGCCAGTCTTGTTCTCTCAGCTCCTTTTCAAATCTTCAAAGTCTGAGTCTAGTTAATTGACCACACTTTATTATTATTGCTTTCATCATATTAAGACACAGAAATTTTTTTCTCTGTGAATTCTCTAACATCTCAATTGCCATGGGATTAATCTGGAGTTTAGAGATGACATTTTTCTTCTCTTTGCAGAATACTGTGAGAAGGCCAACCCTGAAAGCTCAAAAGAATAGCTTTTGTCTCTTGTGTTTCCTCCAAGGAAAAATGTCAGCTGGGAGGCCAGTCTTGTTTCACTCTTCACCCCCAACCTATGAGAACCTGCCCTTCTGCCCATCTCAGGTCCAGCTGCCTAGACCAGGGGGGCCTTTGACCTCAGGTTACCTTCCCCAAGGCCACTGAGTTGTGGCCTGGTTAAAAAAAAAAAAAGATCCACTAAGATTCCTTCTTCAGGACATAAGTGGGGGAAACTGAGAGGCTGCTGACATTTTGGAAATGGAGACCAAAGCAGAAGGTTGTGGTGCAGAGAGGGGAGAGGAGGGAGTGATCACCAAGATGGTTACACACCAGATGAGGGCGTAAAGGAGCCAGGGGCAGACACGGGAGAGTGGAGCAGAGGACCGCAGCGACTAGAGGCCGTAGGTTCCTGGAAAGACAGCGGGTGTGGCCTTAGCTTGAGACGGCTTTCCCATCTCAGTTCCGGCTCCATGGGAGCCAGCTGGGTCAAGGCTTCTTTTCTAGGGGTCACCATCCCTTCCTCACAGATCCTTGTACTAAATCCCTCTTCCCTGAGCCAGCTCAAGGTGGGTGGGGAGGTCTCTCTCTGAAACAAGAAAAAGTGTTTAGGTCATTTACACTTAATATAATTATTGATAGAATCAGGTTTCTATCTACCATCTTGCTGCTTGGTTTCTACTTGCTCCCTTTATTCTGTTCTCTTTTTAATCTTTTTGTTTTGTTTTGCATTAATTGTGCATTTTTTAGTATTCCATTTTACCTCCACTATTGGTTTGCTAACTATATCACCTTGTCTTATTTTTTCAAGAGTTGCTCTGGGATTTAAAGTATGCATAATTAATGTATCACGGGGTACCTCAAATATTATACTACTTCCCACATAAAACTTTCCAACAGTATGCTCCTATGCTCCCCTCCTGTACTTTGTGCTACTGTTGTCATATATTTTCCTGCTGTATATGCTATCAACACCACAATGCATTCTTTTGCTGTAAGTCATTAGTCTTTTAAAATTTTTTAGTAAGGGTAAAAAAGGTCTCTTATTTTTACCCACATTATTTACCATTTTCCAATCTCTCCAGGCCTTTGTGTTGATCCAACTTTCCATCTGGCATTATTTTCCTACTGCCTGAAGAACTTTAATATTTTTTAAGTTCAGGCCTATTGGCAACAAATGCTTGCATCTTTTGTCTGTCTGAAAAAGTCATCATTTCACCTTCATTTTTAAATTACATCTTTGCTAGATTTAAAATTCTGGGTTGACTTTTTTTTTCCCAACACTTTAAGATGCATTCCACTGTCTTCTGGATTGCATTGTTTCTTATAATAAATCTGTGACAAGTTTTATCTTGGTTTCTCTGTACAAAATGTATCTTTTTCTCTGGATGCTTTAAAGATGTTCTTTTGTCACTCTTTTTCAGAAACTTGATCATATTGTGTCATGGTGTAAGACATTTCTATCTGTAGATTTATAGTTCTCAACAAATTTGGGGAAAATTTTTGGCCATAATTTCTTCAAATACTTTTCCTGTTTACTCCTCTCTTCCATCTTTCTGGAAGTCCAATTTCATGGACAACAGACTGCTTGACATTATTACACAGGTGATTGGAACTGTGCTATGCACTTTAAAAATGTATGCATTTTCTTATAAGTAAATTAAAACCAAATATAGTTGATTTAAATCAACGAAAATATATACAAGACCCAGCACCATTCATGGCACACAATAGGTGATTAATAAATACTGTATTTCTCCTCCCCAACCTCACCTCTTTAACTTCTCTCTGTGCTCATGCTCTTTTTATCCAGTTTACATACTTCAGCCTCTTTCACTTCTCACACCCCTCTGCCTCCCCAAATTCCTCCCATCCTTCAAGGCACAGTTTGAATCCTTCTACCCTGAACATTTTCCAGGTTACTTGAGGTCGCAGTTTAGATCTAAGCATTCACCGTTTGCCTCCCCAGCATGAAGCATTATTGTATATTGATACACGTCTTTCACAGTGCAAGGGTGCTTCTGTGTCTTGCCTCACCTTTGATTTTGAATTCCTCAGGAATGAGTACTATAATACTCTTTCCTCCTGCTCACCACCAACATCACCACCGCCTGCTCCAACAGTGCCAAGAGGTGTTTCTCATTGTGAATCACCTGGGACAGAGCCTCCCAAGCATCCTGGAGCACCAAAGACCTCCTGCCCCTGGCCAGCCAGCTCCCTGGGGAAAGAAATTGCTACAGAGTGACACTGTGGTGTTCTGAAGGAAAAAGGACTCTGGAGACCAACCATCCTGGTAGAAATCTCAGCCCTGCCTGCTTCCTTCTGTATAGCTCTGGGCAAGTTACTTAGCCAGACTGAGTCCCAGTTTCCTCATCAGTTTCATGGATGTGATGGAGTAAAACAGAGACTTGTGTCCAGCCCCTGGCTATTATCTGCTGTCATGAGAGCTGGATTCATGAATGTAGCATAGGGTCCCAGTCTTTCAGGGGGTACATGAAGCTGGTACTCTTATTCAGAGAACACCTAGACTTGTGAATTTTTGTGCCAGCTATGAACTCATTTCCCCAGGCTGTGTCTAAGAGCTCTGCATCCCTCACAAAAGTTTATTGTGTTTCTTTAATCCCATCCACACATCTGGTTGCACTTACTGATCTAAAAATGTATCCATCCTTCTTGCCATGTTCACATTTCTGAACATAGTGCAGCCCCAAGGGGGAAAAACTCGTAAATACCATGCATTAGAAAAATTAATGCCATGCATTTACATCCTTCCAAAAAAAGGAAGGTCTAGGACAAGGAGCACAGCCCTCTGTAAGCAGCAGGCACATGCACAGCTCTGCACACCAGGGGCTGACACACCAGCATCCCTGGGACTTGAATCTGGTGGTCTTGGTGATGGTGGTGGTGGTGTTAGTCACTCAGTCGTGTCCAACTCTGCGACCCACTGGGCTCCTCTGTCCGTGGGATTCTGCAGACAAGAATACTGGGGTGGATTGCCATTCCTGCTCCAATCTAGTTGTCTTCGGCTAGCAAAACCCCTCCAAAGCAGTGAGGAGGACTTCTAGGGAAAGGAATCCAGAAAACAAGAAGTTCTTTTGACTATCTAGTAAAGGTTTACTTCCAAAGATGAGAGGGGTAGCAAGGAGAAGTCAAGAGACAGCACACCTGGTTCTGCCCTTAGATTTCCCGAGTGACCAACAGCACGTGGCTCCGTGTCTCTGGGTCTCTCCTACCCATCTGTGCACGATCACTTATGTCTCCACTGCAGCTGTGATTCTGTGACTGTCTCTGAAATGAGGCAGAGGTATTTGTCTATGTGTTTGTATCTGTCCATGTTCTCAATGCCATTAAGTGCTTGGCATGTAGCACATACTTCACACGTGTTTTTTAAGCAGATGAATGTTATAAGGTTGAAATTGTAAGCCTCTATTTAGATATGCACTTTGCCCTCAATTACTGTGACATCAGGCAACTTCATCTCAGAGCTCCAGTTTCCTCATTTGTAGAACAGGTCTACACGTGATGACTGTGAAAATTAAAACAGGAAACCCTCATTTTAAATGGACTTGAGAAGTCCTGATGGGTGACCTTTCACATGCAAACCACCAGTTGCATTTTATTTTACAATTCTGGGCAGGAAGAAGCTTACCTTACCACCCCATTAGAAGGAAGTAAGATTTTGTCTTCACCCAATAACAGCCCAGCCAATGAAAAAGTCTGATATCTCAGCCAATGAGAAGCTGTCACCATCCTGACCCCTCACTTTCCTCGATGGACTTTCATTCAGAGACGTCTCCCTCAACTTCCTCCTTTTTCTCTATAAAGTTACACTCCTCTCCTTTTTTCTCCAGACTTGTGCATGGTTTGCCACAGCTTGCATGTCCTTCATTGCAATTCTTCTGCTATTCCCAAAAAAACCCATTTTGCTAGTAAAAATAACTGGCTGTCTTATTTTTAAGGTAGAAGTGGTTAAAGGAGATGTTTGTTAGTCCATAAAGGGTGCCTAATACAGAGAGATCGCTCACTAAATGACAGTGATCATGGCTATTGCTTTACCTACCACAGTTCTGCTTGTTGGTTTTCTGGAATGGCTGTAGGAGTTTCCTCTCTTGTCTGCTTTTTCCCCACTCTCCCACTCCTAGTATAATGGTGCAGTGTATGGATTTTCTCACTCAATGGGCTGTCGCTAAAGATCAAACCGAAAGAACAGGCTTGTGTTGTCACAGAAGATTAGATTCGAGTTCAAGCTGAACAAAGAAAGAAGCTGTGAAAAGAGATGGGGAACCTGCCCCAGGAAATCTGTTGGAATATATAGATGTTTTCATCAGCGACTGGCTCCTGTGTTGACCCATATGGGTCCATATGAGCTTTTACTTAGTGGCCTCCTCAGGCCATGAACAGCTCAAGGAAACTGTGATGAGGCCAGTGGGCTCAGTCAGAGATGCTCTGTGTGTGATCTGCTCCACAGAGACCCACGAGTTTTGAAGTTACAGAGCTGCTGAGATGCGTTAGTGCTACCCAAGGATACAGTGAAAGAAGTAGATCCCTGCCTGGCACCCAGCCAGCCCTGAGGCCTGAGTCTGAAAGAGGTAATAGAGAACCGGCCTGCTAGACCTGCTTTCTCATGAGACTTTTAAGCACTGGGTCTTTGTAGAACCTCCTGGCACCTTTAAAGCCAACCTAGGCACTTAACAGCCTCGCTGGCATGCCAGCACAGCCTCAATGGCCAGGTCTGGTGGGCTCATGTACCTACAATGTACCTTCTGTCCTCCTGCCCATTTCACTGTGGGTTTGGTTTGTAAGGGAAGAAGAGGAGTCACATTCTAGGCTGAGCTGTGTCCTCCAGAGGCTCTCCAGTGGTGCTGGGACCACCAACCACCCCCAGGGCCAGTTCACTGAAGGAGCTGGGCCTTTGGTTCCTGTTGGGAGGGACTGGGATTGGGGGAGGTGAAGTAAAGGGGAAAGGATGTTGTGAGTTGTGCGTGGTGCAGAGAAGAGAGAGAAAATTTCTGCTTGTGTTTCTCAGCTACTTCACTAGCTCAGTCAGCTGAAGATAGGGAGGGCTGACCTAGGACAGGTAGGTAGTGTGAAGAGCAGGTTATACTGGGCTGAGCTGAGCTAAGTGGAGTTGGAAAGACAGATCCTGCTCTCTTCGAATCCCTTGGGCCGAGGCATCCGTTCTAGGCAGAGATTGAGTTTGTTTTCCTAAAATTGTCTCTGGCAACTGAAGAAGAGAAATGCTTGACTTATGGACAAGACACCCAGGGAGACCATCTCAAGTCCCCAGAAGCGAGTCTCCTGAAGGTGCCCTCGCAACACTCCTGGCTGCCTCCACTTGCACCGCCCACCTCTACCCTGCTCCCCATTCCCACTCTTCTCTGCCCTCACTCCTCTTCCCCCAGGGTCATGATTTCATTCATTCTTCCCCAAGGGCCTTCCAGACTTCCGCACCTATCTGGCTGCATTTTACCATATTCTGACCCCCATTCTCCATTTGTTTTGTTTCTCTGGGTCCTTTCCCCTGAATAACTGACTGCTTAGAGGTGAGACACATAATTCTTCAGTGTCTCCTAGAATACAGAACTCAGAATACAATAAATGCTTCTTAAATGAATGACTGAAAGGCTGTATTACCTCAGATCTTAAAATGCAATTCTAGGGGCTCCTCTAGGTGGTCTAATGGTTAGGAATCCACCTGCCAATACAGAGGACATGGGTTTAATCCCTGATCTTGGAAGATCCCATATGCTGCAGGGCAATTAAGCCCATGTGCCACAACTACTGAAGCCCACGCACCTAGAGCTCATGCTCCGAAACAAGAGAAGCCGCTGCAATGAGAAGCCTACATGCCGCAATGAAGACAAGCCCCCACTCGCCACAAACAGAGAAAGCCCTTGTGTAGCAATGAAGACCCAGTGCAGCCAAAAATTTTAAAAATAAAAAATAAAAAGTTCGGGTCATAACAGGTGTATGCTTTCCAACTTATACCTTAAGGATGATTACTGAGGGCCTTGGGGTTTTTCTAAGGCTCCAGTTGTGAGTCCTCTGAGGCTGGTGAGGATGGCGGGACCAGGACTAAAGGCATGATGGTAGCAGCCCTGCCACCAATTTATGTGTGATGGAGGATAAGTCTCCATGTCCTTACCTGTTCAGTGGGTCACCACCCACTTGTATAAAGTATTGAGAGCAGAAAATGGGGCAGTTTTGAAATCGGTTTGGTAATGCTGAATAAATGAAGATTATTATTCTCAGGGGTTCACGAAGGACTCATTCAAAACATCCTTAGTGATAATCTACTCTGCATCAGATACTAGGAATACAAATACAAAGGTGCTTCAAACCTTGCCCCTGGGAAGCTGGGGAGAGAGACTCAAATACTAACAGTGGGATCAGCCTTGTAGTAAAGGGGGAGGAAAACGTCTGGGGGGCAGACAGGAGTGCATTTGAAGAGACCTTTGGGAATCGTCAGATGTCTCCAGGAAGAAGAGTGGACAGGCAGGAGCCTGACCGAAGTGAAGGTTGAAGGCGTGGACGGGAGCTGTGAATGGTGCCTCGCGGCTCCAGTGGAGAAAAGCAGGGTGACAAGGCTGCCAGGGAGCTCAGCACAGATGCTGGGAAGGTAGGTGGCTGAGCTGGGGAGCTCCGCCACTCTGGTGGGGTAGGCCAGGGTGGGGTGGCAGTGCAGGGTGGGGGAAGCGGCAGAGCCCTTCTGGGACTCCAGCTGGTGCAACCACAGGCAGGGCCTGGAGTTACTGGGCGAGCAGGGAGGCCAGGACCTCCAGGTTGCTCAGCACAGATGGGCAGAAGCATACTGCCTGCGTGGTAGCCACGCGTTCCGGGAAACACTCACTCAGAAGGACAATGCAGATAGTCAAGTGCAGTTTATTACACACACCGGTGGGCCCAAGGCAGAGTCTTCGCTTAGCCAAGGACCCCGACCCTTTTTTTGTGAAAACCTTATATACCTGAAGTGTACGCCAAACCCACCTCCCCAAATTCCCTGAAACTAGTCTGAACAAAGGGAAAAATATGTACAATCAAAGTTAACCCGTGATTCCTATGCCTTAAGCCTAGGTAGTTAACATTGCACAGTTATCAATAGGCCTGTGGTCATACCCCAATAAGCATAATAGAATGTATGACTCTATTCAGTTACACAGATAATTAGGGTATTCTTTTAGGCAATGGAGAGTCTAGGTACGAGCCCTGGGGCTCTTCCTTCCAGGGGCCTGGTTTTCCAGTTGGTATGTCGTTTCCATAGATACTGGGCATATAGATCAAAGTCCACAGTCCAGCTCAAGATGGAGTCCTGCTTTCAAGATGGAGCCTGTTCTGTCTGTTTCCTCTTTCACCTGGTCCTTCCTTTTCTTAAGAGCTCCTAGGGCAGCCAGGTCAGATGACTTGCCTGTTACTCAAACGTGTAAAACTCTCTCACCTCTGTGCCTCTGCACAACTCTCCCTCTGCAGGGACTGTTGTTAACAGCCCTCACCCCCCAAGTCCCTGCTTTCATGTCACTCCCAGCCCTGGGGCCCTCCTTGGCCCATAAGTCCTCCTCACCATTCTCTATTATGGCACCCTCACTGTTCCTTTAACACCACATAACACAAGTGGTCCTTATCTTTCCTGTAGCTCCCCTCTAACATGTCAGTTCTGTGGGGCTGGGGACTTCGTCTCTCATCCCAAGTTGTTGCTGGCACACAGTAGGTGCTGAATAGCTGAATCAATGGCCTGGCTGTAAAGCGTGACTTGAAGGGTGTTGCACTTAAACCTGCAGTATCATCCATAGGTTATGGTGAGGATCAGCATCCCCCATAGTAGAAATCAAGAAACAGGGGTCCCATTCTTGGTCTTAAATATGTATCACATTAAATTTCATAGTAGGCAACAAGGAGAATTGAACACAAAGCCCCAAGGCTGAAATCTGGCTCTGCACCTGCCTCTCCTCACTCCCCGAGCATCATGTCCTAAATCCTGAATCCCAAATCCAGCCAGAGTGGGAAGCCCAAGGTGGACACAGTCCTAAATCTGGCCTGGTCAAGGAAACCCAGCTGGCACAAGAAGGTCTCTCATAGGGCATGAGCCAGCTACAGAGAATGGAAAGAACGGGCTTCAATGGGCAAAAGCTGCCATTGCCTTACTTGGCAACACACATGTCTTTTTAAATAACAGACTTAAATAAGTAATGCAAACTGTGAAAATCTATGGTTAAAAATGAAAGAGGAAGGGTGGGAATAAAGACTCTAGCAGATGGTTGCTGGGCCTCCCTCTCTGACAGGTGGGAGAGATCATCTACACCAACACATCCCGAAAGGTCTTCTCTCTTAGTTGGGTGTTTACTGGCATCCCACAGAATGAGCCCTGCACGTTCAGACTGCATCATCAGCCCAGCCCAGAGCAGCTCTGGAAAGAGGACCTTGGCCTTGGCTGGGCCTCACCTGTGGCCACAGAGTTACCCCTCACCAAAAGGGGGCCAAGGAGAGAGAAAATCCTGCAAGTCTAGGCAAAGGCACGATCCAACCAGAGGTGGGGAGGAAAGACTCGGCAATGCTAGCCCTTGGGGTGTCTGAGTCAGCATCTCATTCACGCTCACTCACACACACACATGGGACCTCTTGGAGTCTCTTGACCCTCTTCACATCTGCTCTGCCCACACCTGCTCTGACAGCCAGGATTGTGAGGCCCTTTAAAAGACTCCACCTGGCCTTCTAACTGTTCACGGAGGAGAGTCATGGCCCCTAGCTAGACTGTGGCCCACTGGGAGGTGGAGACCGGCCCTTGTCCTCCAGTATTCCCAAGGCCAGTCATAGGCCTAGCGTCCAAGGGGCTCAGGCACAGCCACCCTCATTTCCCAGCAGAGCCATCAGTTTGGGGTCAGACTCCTTTCTGTGGCTGCCACTGAGGGTCATGGGCAGGCCTCCTCCCCACATCCTCCTGCCCCTGGGTGTGTTAGCACTGAAGGTTGGATGCTGATGCTGAGTCAGCACTGGGTCCACAGGGTGTCCCTTGAGGAACTGGCAGGGAGCTGTCCTGGGAAGCAAACC
This sequence comes from Antilocapra americana, assembly GCA_007570785.1. Classification (NCBI taxonomy): domain Eukaryota; kingdom Metazoa; phylum Chordata; class Mammalia; order Artiodactyla; family Antilocapridae; genus Antilocapra; species Antilocapra americana. The sequence continues at coordinate 9,775,627 of ML664199.1, forward strand.
CTCATCTCGTCTCAGGGTCACCTGCCATCATTAAGCACTTGTCGGGCTGGCCACTGTGCTGAAGGCTTTACATGCAGAATCGCTTTAAATCCTTACAACACCCTACGAGATGTGCCAGCATCACCCCCATCGTTGTCATCTGCATTTAACAGAAGAGGAATCTGAGATGCAGAGAGGGCACGGAACTGGTCCGCGGTCACAGTAAGCAGGATGCGCACACGTGGACCCCGCAGTCCTGCCCCCCAGTGTGTGCTCCAAACTCCAGGCAGGCCACAGCTGTGCCACACAGCCACCCTGACTGCACTGTCCCTCAGTCACTGGCACCTGTACGTAGGCTGCAGGACTGTGCATGCTCAGCTGCTAGCGCCCCTGGTCAAGTCCTTGCCTCTCCCTGAACCCTCGGTTTCTCATTAGAACAATAATACAGGGTTTGGGAGAAAAGCCATCTCACAGGGTGATCAGAGGGAAAATGTGGTAATATGTGTAACAGGCTCAGAACACACCAGACACACTCAGCAAATAGAAGCCTCAACAAACTTTATCCTTATTATGGATAATATGAGTGTTCCGGTGGAAACTTCCAAGTCCTTGTCTGATCTACAGTCCCTTCTCCATGGGGTCTGTGTACTGACCTCCCATATCCACTGTCTTTTTAACATCTCCCTCCAGCTCATTCTTCCACCTTCTCCTTTTCTCCTCCTTCCACTCCCAACTTGCCATTGAATCTGTTTAATTCATTTTAATGCTCGGAGCCCCAGATCCCTGACTGTGACAGATGGAGGGGGTGGGGTGGAGGTGGAGAATGGAGGAGCTTGTGTAATAGGACATAAATAAACTTGCACATGCTTCTTAGTTTTTACTTGCAGAGTTTATCCCATCATAGGGCAATCTTTGCTCTGTCTTCTCTAGAATCAGTGGGAGGATGTTTTATTCACGCCCATCTCCCCAGCATGCAGTGCAGGAGGAGCCCAGTGTGCCATGTGCTTGGTTCTGTGAGAGCCGATGTTTATGCCAGGTGCTGTTTGCTCTCAGGGCCTCACACACTCACTCACTGATGCTCTGATACCCTCTTCCCCACGCCCAGCAAACAGTAAGCACTCCGATGTCTGGCTAGCAAGGAACGGTCTTCAGTCTCTACCCTCTGCACCATGTTAAAACCCCCATCTCGGCCTTGGTGACTCACGACCACCCCTCTTACTTCTGGCCTCACCCTTGTCTAATATTTGGGAAGGGGGTTTCAGTACAAATTGTCAACGTGATGAACGACCCAAGTGACAATGACAAAAGTGAGCACACACCTGACGCGACTTAGGTGCTTCCCGACAGGGTGGGACTTGGGCAGCATCAGATCATCCAAAACCCCTCCCTCAGCACTGGTAAGACAGTCTAGTTACTTTTCCAAGTAGCTCTCTGGAAACTAAAAATCATGGAGGCGTGACACATCACACCAAGTCATGGTCAGATAGGCTTGGGTTCACATCCTGTCCTGTTATTTTCTGAGCAAATTCCTGATGTCCTCCGAGCCACAGCTTCCTCAGTGATGGAGCAGGGGTTGTGGGCTACCCTGAGGGGCCATGGGAAGATGACCCAGTTCAAAGGTCAGCCATTTAGTGGGTGGCTTCCTCCCTCTTAACAGCCCATCGAGTACAGGCTACTAAGGAAAGAAGAATTTCGAGGGAGAAGAAAGGAAGGAAGGATGATTTCAGCGTCTGTCAGGCCTGGGGTGGGAAGAGGTGGTGGGTGGAGGCTGGGAAGGGAGCGAGCTGTTTACCAGCACAGTCAACAAATAAGGATCGAGGCTATAAAGCCAGGCATTGTGCTAAGTGCTAAGGCGGTGAAAAGGAATTTTTATTTATAAGTTATACTCCACCTACTTCCCAAGAGAATTTGAAGGTGACTCAAAATGAAAACCACATATGCAACATGATCAGTCAAATAGAAAATCAAATCCATGGAAATGAAGAAAAAAAACCAACGCTGATGATCACCACACGTCAAGTTCTTGAGTGTCATCATCGTTTAATCCAACAACCCCATTTTACAGATCAGGAAGGCAAGAGCAAAGAGGCAGACCCAGACCAAGTGCAGATGCAAGCACAATGGGCTTGGGACATTTAGGAGCCTGTGAAATGTTTAAAACACTCTTTTAAAATCAGAGTAAGAAGAAAAATTCATGTTGAAGAAAATGTTTTAATATACAATCTTAATATATTCTTCTTTATACCTCTATACTTTCTATACAATCGTAAAATATAGTTTTTACTATTTTTAATGGAGGAGGGGACTCACAAATGGAAAAGTGCCCCAAAAGTCATCCTGCAGCCCCAAACTTCAGCCTAAAAATCTAATTGGAATATACTGAGCTAGTATTCTATCTGTCTTCCTCTTACCTCCTACACTAAACATTGCTTCAGTGGGCAAGTAACCCCAGGACAAGATTTATAGAATGTGAAAATTCATCGAAAAACAATTTCAGAGTGTCAACGCTGTTGCAGAAACATGCTAGTTCAACAGGAGAAACAAACTATAGTGTATTAAATCCCCCCAAAAATGTATTCTGTAGGTCCTTTTACAAAGAATATTGAACAACATGATGAACACCATTTTCAATGCTTTCTTGAACCTACTGGATCACAGGTTTATTATAAAAGAATATAACTTGGGAACAGCTGGGTGGAAGAGATGCATAGGGTAAGGTATGGAAAAAGGACAAAGAGCTTCCATGCCCTTTCCAGATGCAACACCTTTCCCCCACCTGCACATGCTCACTCACCCAGAAGCTCTCTGAACTCTGGCCTTTTGAGTTTTTAATGGAGGCCTCATCACATAGACATGATCCGTTAAATCACTGGTCATAAGCAACTGATTCAACATCTAGCCCTCTCTCCTCCACAGAGGACAGGAGTGGGAACTTCACTGCTTACTTTGAAAACTTCTTCCAATACCTTTTGCTATATGGGCTTCCCTGATGGCTCAGTGGGTAGAGATTCTGCCTGCAATGCAGGAGACTCAGGAGACCAAGGTTTGATCCCTGGGTTGGGGAGATCCCCTAAAGGAGGAAATGGCAACCCACTCCAGTATTCTTGTCTGGGAAATCCCATGGGCAGAGGAGCCTAGTGGGCTACCATCCAAAGGGTCTCAAAGAGTTGGACACAACTGAGTGACTAAGCAACACCTCAACAAAAGTAGACTAGAATGTTAGGTATTTCTGTATGAAAGAGGGATCATCAGGTGAGTTCAGTGACGCTATACCTGGTGTTCCTAACAGTTGAATACAGGTTAGACACCCCAGAGAAGATAGCACAGCACTGTCCACCTAGGCTTTTCAAGCAATGTTTAGATGGGGGAAGAAAGTCACTGTCCTCCTCTCTCACCTTGAAGGAGATCAGGAAGAATTTAAGAAAACAATGATAGGTGTGTTTTTTTAAGATTCACTGTGATTCAAAATTTGGGCCAGACGTGGTTTGAGAGTTTGTGCTGAACTTCTATTAAGCTTTATTAAGAGATATTTTAAAGGATGTGCTAAGAAATGCAGAGGTGTTCTACATTCATGGATGGATGAGTTGGTATTATGAAGAGGACATTTTCACAAGTTTATATGTAGATTTGATACATCTCAACTAAAATCCCAATACATATTTACATGTAGAATCTAGAAAGCTTATTATAAAACTCATTTGAAAGTGCAAGAATGAGAAGAAAAACAAGGTGAAGGAATTGTCCTATCAGGTATTATGACTAACTACAAAGCCATAGTAATTAAGACAGTGTGACATTGGCACAGATGTAGAGAAATAGATCAGTGAAGCAGAATAAAGAGCCCATGAACAGACCACACATATAGGGATGCCTGATATATGACAGAGGTAGAATTATAGAGCACTGGAGAGAAGAAACTATTATAAAAATGATGCTGAAAAAAGAGTTATGGGGAAATGTATTCTAAGTGGGGATTAATTCCTTTGTGGGCTCTTTAAGGATCACTCCAACATGGCCATAGAAATTACACTCAGAGAGGCATATGAAATGAAAGGATTTATTATACTCACGGGTCCAAGAAGAGAGAAGCATGGCAGGCTACACAAGGTCATTTATATCTCAATTAAAAAAAAATAATGCATATAGTATGTTACTTATTTACCAAGCCTAAAAATAGACTCAACTTCTAGCTTAAACTACAGTTGGCCTTATGTACTTGCATGTTGTGCATAAGTGGATTCAACCAATTGGGTATTAAAACTATTCAGGAGAAAAAATTCCAGAACGTTCTAAAAAGCAAAACTTGAATTGGCCATCCTTCAGCAACTATTTATAGTATTTATATTGCATTTACAACTATTTACATAGCATTTACACTGTATTAGGTATTATACATAATCTAGAGATGATTTAAAATATATAGAAGGATTACATAGGTCATTTGCAAATACTGCACTATTTTATGTAAGAGAGCATCTTAGGATTTTGGCATCTGTGGAGGTCCTGCAACCAATCCCCTATCAATACCAAGGGATGACTGTATGTGAAATTGCTGTTATTTAACCATTTTTGTGAGACAAAATGGCAATTTCCTACAGTTTACTCTAGATAGAGTAAAGCAGTGGGAAAGAACTATTAGAAATGATGCTGAAAAACGTTATGGGGAAATGTGTTGTAAGGAGGGACAGTAAGTTCCTTGTGGGGTCTTTATGGATCACTCCAACATGGCCATAGAAATCCCTAATATTTTTAGGGTGCATACACAGATGGTAAAACGATAAAAGAAAGCAAGGTAATCATGAACTGAAAGGTCAGGATTGTGTTACCCCTCTGGGGAGGAGGGAGGGAGATTTGATTGAAAGAGGAGGAGGTGGAAGGGGGACTTCACAGGTGCTGGAGATGTTTTAGTCTATTTCTTGACCTCAGGAGTGGTTACAAAGATATTTGCTTTACAGTTCTTTAAACTATAAATAATTTTATGCATTTTTAAAAAAGGAAATAAGAAAAATGTAGATGCCATTTCTGAACTCAGGGCACCCTAGCCAAACAAGTCTTCTATGCGACCATCTTAGAAGAGTCTTCTGAGTGGCAGAGAGAGCAGGGCACCTCCTGTTGGATGCCAGGGGCCCTCATTGCAGATTAGCTATAACAGTTGCCCTGGCACCATTGGTTTGTCTTGTTTTGTTTCTCCCAGATAACAACTGGTGATACTTTTATTATCCCACTTATAATGATATATTGTACTAGATTAGTTACGTGTCTTTTCCCAATGAAGGGTAAGCCCCTTGAGGGCAAGGACTGAGAAGTTTCCATGTGAAGCCGAGTGCCTGACACACTGTAGATCCTTGAATAACTGAAAGGATGAAATCCAGAGGAATGTCTGGTTGGACAGATAGATGGATGGACAGAGAGCTTACTGGCTGCAGGTCTTTACTGAATAGGGGATTTTATTTTCAGAACTAGTGAAGAGAGTTTTACAGCCAAGCATGATGAATAGAGTGGCTTTATATGTGTAAAAGTGCTGGTACAGTATAGTATAAACGAAGTATGGTATAAACCATACTTAATGATGTAGTAACTGGGACGACACACGCTACGGTTTGAATATTCAGTGATGTCCCATCTAATTATGCCGCTAGGACTTGCCAGCCACACAGGGCCTGCTACTTCCTTGCACAGCTTCAGGGCAACTACTCACTTCGTATTTACGTCAATAGCACTTCCTGAGTTGTGCAATAAGAAGGTTTGAAACCCGCCTTTGTCGGGAGGACCATGGAGCAAGGGGCTCCGGGACGACCCAGGAAGGTTGTTGGAAAGTTACCATGGGCTGACTGGTTCCTTGGTGCACCTCAGTCTTGGAGGCCGCACTCGGGAGGACAGTGTACAGGGAGACATGTTCCTTCTCACGTCTCCCCTTCCTTTTCCCTTCCTGCCTGCATGCTTTCCTCCCTCCTGCCCCTCCTCCTGTCCTCTCTTTTCTCTCTTCCTCTCTCCTCCTCTTTCCCTTCCTTGATTCTCTTTGTCCCTCTGCCTTCTCCCCATCCTTGTCCTTGTCCCTCTCTCTCACTCCGCCTTTCCTTCCCCACCCCTGCATTCTTCCCAGTCCCCTATTTATATCTCCCACCATCAGTGGGCTGGACCCAGCATAAAGAAACCCAAACATTTTAACTATCCTTCCCTTTGCTCCCCAAGAGACAGCTCTGCCTGTGGTTTTTAGGAGACTGAATTCCCTCTGGGTCCTTCACCCCAAGCACTTTCCATCCACCCACACAGTCCCTGGACTCCTCTGGGTGGCCTGGAACCTGCTCCACCAAGTGACCACAAAGCCCCCCTTGGGCTGGCCTGGGACCCCTTCCCAACCCACAGCCAGAGAAAGGGCCATTTGTTACTTCTAAATGTCTCCATCCTCAGCTCTATGAGCAAATGTCCCCCCCTTTCTAGACCCCATAATAGAAACACAGATTTTGGCTGCCCTTCTCTTCACCCTAAAAAAGGGCTGCTTTTGCAATAAGGGGCATTAGAAAATTGTCATCTGCTAGGAACGCAGAGATGTTTTTTCTCCACAGTCTCTGCCCTGGGCTGATCTGGCATGATTGACAGGAAAGACAGAGATCATGGGATGAGGGGGAGGAGGAGGGTAAGGAGGAGGTTGGAGAGAGTACAGAGAAGTAGAGAGAAAGAAAGATCAAATTCCAGAATTTTAAAACTGGAGGAGGAGGAGGATGGTCATCTAGTATGGTGGTCCCAACACACACACCACCCATTCTGCAGAGGAGGAAACTGAGGCCTCCGGGACCAGAAGCCGTCTCCTTCCATCAATAATTGGCAGAGTCCGGACTAGCAGGCAGGTCTCCCGACTCTAATCCCAGCCCAGCGGCAGCACCCCTGCTCCCCTGCCTGACTCTAAGCAGAGAAAGTTGACTCTCTTGGCAGCAAAATGAAACCTTTTGATTTACGAGGAATTCTGAGATATCTTCCAGTTGACAGTCTGGAGAATTGCATAAGTCCACACTTTTTGTGGGGGTAGCATTTAATGAAATGAACACGAGTTATTCATTTTTCATTAAGGATGACATGCAGAGAGTCTGTATCTAAAGATGAAAAGTAAGTCCCCGCCTGGAGCCCCACAGTCCCATGGTCTCCTGGACCACTTGTCTCAAAACACAAACACTGACTGTCAGACTCATTATCTCTTATAACACTCGTAGAGGCACAGAAAGCTAGGGAACATCACTCCAGTATTAGGAGAAAAGAAAGGCTCAGAGAGAGCAAGTAACAAGCCCTCAGTCACCCAGCTAGGAAGCGGCAACTAGAATTTACATCCCAGGAAGCTTTGGCTCAGCTTCAACCAGCTCTCCATGCAGGAATGGAAGGCCTGGGGTCTAATTGTGTAGATGTTGCTCAGAGCAGGGCCTGAGCTGCAGCCACTCACTCCAGATGGATGCTCCAGAGATAAAGGGGCCCTGAGTCCTGGCAAGGGGATCCGTGGGCTCTAGTGTTCAGCCAGGCTCAGCTGGACAGTGACTGAGTCCGTGAAGTCTAAGGGACAGTGGGGCCATGAAATTGTTGCCCGAGAGGCTGATTTCACCACTTTGCAAATCCTCATCTTCAGAGCAGCTTGGCATCTGCATCAAGAAATCCAGCCAGGGCCCCATCTCAGATGCAGGTAAAAGTGTGAGCCTTGGAGCTGGTCAGACCTGAGTCTGAATCCTAAGCCTGACACTCATTAACTGTCAGACCCTGAAAAAGTGCCTCAATCCTCCAGAGCTGAAGTTTCCATACCTGTAATAAGTATGTAACAATACCTACCTCTGGGTATTGAACTGAAAATAATAATAATAAAAGTTATTAATAGCAACTATTGGATAGTAATGACAACTAATATGCACTGAGGGTAATTTTTGTGCTCTATGCTAGGCAGAGCATTTTACTACATTACCCGAGTTAACCTCTGATACAACCCTTGGAAGTGTATTATTATCAGCTCCTATGAGGAAATGGAAGCACAGAGAAGTTAGTAACACTTGCTTGCCCAGACCACAGAGTTAGCAAGTGATAGGATCAGCACTTGCACCGAGGTCTGTGTGCACCCCCAGCCCACTAGCATGACTGTAAGCAAAGTACCGAACACATAGAAGACACTCAAATTGGAATTCCTGTCCCTTCTTTTTCCCCCTAAAAGCCCGGATTTCCACAGTGCCCTCTGGGATCTGCTTTTGGGCTTGCCTACACAGACTTCTCTGGAAGTCAGGAGAAAGCTTAAGGTGGGGGATGAGGGGTGGAGGGGAATCTCTCATTCCAGTTTCCCCTCCCCTCCCCCCCACCCCCCCCCCACCCTGCTTCCTTATAGGGTTTGGCAAAAGCGGCTTCACTCAAGGCCTCTTGTGTTGCTGGAAACAATGCAAGTTTATTTTGGCACCACAAAGAGAGCCCAACTCTCCCACTCTGGATGGCTATGTGGGAAGAGGACCCAGAGAATGTGGCCCAGGCCCCCTCAGTTCCCATTACTCTGCAAGTAGCCACCCCATGCAGCTTGGAGAAGGAAATGAGATAAAGAGCTTTCTTTCAACTTCATAAAGATCCTAAGATTTTTCTGCCCCTTCCAGGCTCCCTCTCCAAAAAGAAGTCAAGCTGAAGGCATGGTGCAACATTTAACTACCCACTCTTATCCCAGCCCCTATAAACCCTTTGGGCACTTGGTCTGGCAGTGTCCTCACCTGCACCTTTGGCTACCTGTGCTGATTAAAGTCATGGACCCTCTGAGTTGCAAGGGATCACCTGGTACAAGCCCCCACCTGGCTTCTATTCATACTCAGCCAGCATTTATCCACTACTGATCCTGGGCCAAGCCAAGAGTACTTTTGCATGTTAGTTCATATATCAGAATCCTCACATTGCTCTTTTTCAGAAAAGCCTTATTTCTGCATTTTCACAAGAGTGGAGCCCTTGGTTCAGGGAGAAGAAGCAGCTGACTCAAGACTGTGGAGACAGTAGGTCAGAGGTGGACCAGGATGTGGTCTTCCAGCACGGACACCAGCCCCGTCTGTCCCAGCCTGAGAGGCGGCCTTCTGCTATGCTCTCAGTGGAAGCTTCATCCAGGCTTGGTCTGAGCTCCTCTGGTGTTCCCTGAGAAAGCATCATTTCAAAGGTTGTCCAGGTAAGCTAAAATCTGCCTCCCTGTCACTTTCTCTCTCAGGCCCTCGAAGTCCTAAATCTAACATCAAGCCAAAAGGGAAATCCAGGAATCTGCCCTTGGCTATATATGTTCTTTAGAGATGGGGAAATGGCCCTAGATGGTCCCTGATTCTGTCCCAGGACTGGCTTGGGGTAGGGATACTGTTTGCACCCTCCCAAGGATGCTGACCATCAGAACCCTGTCTCTGTGGACCTTCTCAGGCTCTCTGACTGCCCCACGTGGCTCTGGGTGGGAGTTAGGGGAATCTGGAGGTTACTGGTGCAACCAGGTGAGCCTGCCAGGCAGGCCCCAGGTAAAAGGGATGGATGGGGACTCCAGCCCGGGCCCAGAGAACGGGAAATGTTGAGGAATACTGAGGACAGCACCACTGAGTGGGCTGTGACCTATGGCAGGGGGAGAGCCCTTGGGCCCTAGAGGGCACATGCTCCCCGCACCCCACACACCCCAGCTTGGCCCAGGGCTGCGTAGGGAAGGTGCTGATGCACCAGCAATAATGGCCTGGATGAAAGCTTTCAGAGCTCCTTTCAGGAGGCAGGCAGGGCAAGCTTCATTTTGGTTCACAGAAGGCCCAGAGAACTCAGATGCCTTTCCAAGGCCACAAAGCCCCAAATGCAGGACCCTGGGCCCCTTTTCTTCTGTCAACTCTAGGAGGATGGGTCTGGGCACAGCCACGAAGGCACAGATGGGAGTAAGTAAGCTCGGGCAAAGGGATGGATGGATGGATGGATGGATGAGTTGACAGATTCGGTTGGTTGAATCAGTGAGACCTCACCTTCTGAGAGCTGCCAGCCCTGCTCGGTCCACCGTCTCTACTGCCTCCCCACTCTGAATAGGAGGAGAGCAGATCTGAGCTTGCAGTTCCCACTAAGGGTGTGACTGAAACACTTATGGTTCCTATTTAAAACCATACCTCATTCTTCATTTCAGCACCAACCAACAATTAAAGATGATTCAATCAATTTAAAGCAGGCCTCACAATTGGTCCGTCCCTGGCTATTTAAAACCCTTTCTAGGCCCCTGGGGCCCTTCAGAACTGGGACTCTCTGTCCTGCCAAGAGCAAACTCTGCTGTCTCCTTCTGGATCTGCACCCAGACCCACATCTGAAGGCATGCAGTGTCTAGGGCCTGTTCCAGCCACCGGGGCCCCTGCGGCCATGTGCCCCATAGCTTTCTGTTGGGACTATCTTTGCCAGCCCAGGCCTGGACTGGCTGTCTGCCAGGGCTTAGGGGTGCTTCTGGGAGGGGTTGGAGATGCCAGGGGGAGGGAGCAGGGGTAGCAAGGAAAGGCAGGAGCCCACTTAAGAGGTCATAGAAGCCCCAAGGGTACACACTTTTGGTCCTTTGTTGGTTTTATTTGGGCCCTGAGAAAATGGGCCCCCCACCCCAGGGGGAGATGAGAATGTGGGAACCTTGGTTTGAATCCTGACTTGGCAATTGACTACCCAATCCTGTGACCTTGGCCAGGTCTCATGGGCTTTCTCACCATCACCATCCTCATCAGTATAATTGGAATTTTAAAAATCTCTCCCAGTCCATCTCCCTTAGGGGCTAAGAGATCCCTGCCATCTGACCCTTCTGGGGAAGTTCTAAGATATGGAAGTTATGATTAGGGCAAACATGATCTTGCATTAGGTCTGGTGCTACAGGACAGCATGGTGATCCCAATACGTGGTCAAAAGAGTGACACTTGGTGTTCATGAGGCACTCTGGGGCTGCAGAAACACAACAAATCACCTAGGGCAGATGATGACTCCTCTGGGCTGAGGACTCAGCCCAGACTGGTGTAGTCAAGGAAGTCTTCGGGAAGAAAGTGGGCTTGAGCCAAGTTTTGAAGCTTGGACAAGACTGGAAAAAGCCGAGTGTGGCAGGGAAGCTAAGCTAGATAAAGCTGCTGAGAGCTGGTGAAGAACTTCCACGGCTGTTTCTCATTTAATCTTCACGATCACGCCCAATTTAAATAACTGGCCCCTGAAAGACTCAGGCAGCCAGATATGGCTTGGAGTTCCTGATGCCAGCTGCCTGGCATACTCTGTCTCACTTGCAGAGCAGAGAACACCAGAGATGGGAGAGGGGAAACCAGGGGAGTGGGAAGATGGGAAGATTTCCAGCAGGGTTCCTAATGCGTATCCTTCTCAAAGGAAGAAAAAGCACAAAAAGTGCTGAGATAATGTGAGAAATGTGTGTGTGTGGCGGGGGGGGCGGGGGGCGGTTGCCGTGTGAGGGGCTGGGGAGCATGGTGTAGTGACAGCCAGCCACCCTTGTCACTGCGGGAGCCTAAGCTGCCCTGACAGGGGCGAGGGGTCTTTCAGGCCCCAAGTTCTGGTGTGTGGGAGGAAATGATAGCCTCTCTTCTGAAGCCCCAGGGATGAGGCTGAGGAGTGAGATCATGTCTAGGGAGGGAGAGGCAGGGACACAGGATGTGAGTGAGCACCCAGGGGAGCCAGCCGCCTCTCTCCCTGAAAGTTTTCCCCTCTCCGCATCCACTCCTCCTCCCCCACCTCCATCCCAGTCTCCCTCTCTCCTCCGGGTCCCATAAGTCAGGTCTGTGTGACCCTTCTAGGATTCTTCAAGGGTCTCACAGACCCAACTAGACTGCAAGCCCCTCAATGGCATGTGTGCAGCCTCACATGTGTTAGGAGCTCAGGACCCGGCACAGTGCAGCGGCTTGGGGGCGGGTGCAGGGAAGGCCTCCAGTCCTCACACTTACTAGCTGCGTGATTTTAAGCCTGTCCCTTAACCTCCTTGATAGGTCCTATTTTTACCTTCATTGCACAAGAGACTATCTCATAAGGTCATAGTGAAAATTAAATGAGTTAATCAGAGTACATGCTTACCAAAAATACCTGCATCTGGTGCACCCCAGAGCAGCTAGCACAGGCTCGGTGTTGAGCAGTATATGACTCAGCCATTAGCTGGCTGCTGCAGCATATGGAGTCCCGGGATCGGGTGCGAGCAAAAGCTCTGTGACACGGACCCGTGATTCCAAATCAAGGGCAGAGGTTGTCTGGGGGATCTTCCTCCTTTGAGGCCTCAGGAACATGGCAGTCCCAGGTTAGTCTGCCCCGGGGGTCTCACACCTCCATATTGTGGGCAAATCAGGAGCCCCTAGGCTCTCCCTGGGGTCTTCCTGGGGAATGTTGGCCCCTGCCTCGTGGCTGGGGTGGGAGAGGAGACCAAGGGATAGAGTCACCCTCCTCTGGCTGAAGCTTGGCAGGCAAACATGGGGGTGCTGGCTTCCTGGGAGGGGAGGACAAGGGAAAGAGAAAGGACCCCAAGACTGAGGACTAAGTAAGGTGGCATACATCAGTCTCTAGACCACAGCTTCTGAAGTTCTCTGTAAAGGACTAATTTTGAAACTGCCCAATCAGTCACAGACAGTGCTTTTTTAAGGCACAACAAACTTGAAATACTAGGGAAAAAAAGATGATCACCCATTTGAATGCTGTGGCACTATCAAATGGCTCTAAAAGTTTGTGTTTATTCTGTTTCTAGACTTAAGAGCAACCAGTGACAAACTTACCACCTCTTTGACTGGGTGGAGAAGGGGTTCTAAAGAACACTCAGAGGGCATGGCAGCCATGGGGCTGATAGGTACTGATCTTTTTCACTGATGACTGTTCTGCAGCTTAGTTGTGATTTTGGTGGGCTTGTGAGAGGACGTGAGTGCAGTGTCTTTCTACTCCATCTTGGCCTCGAAAGACTTCACTTTTGAGTAAAGTTCTGTATCAGATGGGCTCTCTTGGGTTGCCTCCAGGTCTGAGCAGCAGTGAGTATAGTAATGCCAGAACTGGCCCATCATCAGAATCCCTTCATTACCACCCAGGCTTTGGGCATCAGAATTTAGGATGTGGAGCTGGAGAAGGTGCATTTTTAAGAGCCTCTTTCAGGATCAGCATTTGGGAGGCACTGTTTTGAAACCCTCTGGGCTGCCATGTAGCACTTACATAGCTCCTTCTAGGAACTCACAGAGTTGAGATATCTCCCGTTAAACTGGAGAAAACATTTTTACCTTGTAGAATCAGTGGGAAAACAGATTACTGGCGCTCAGGGTCTGGCATAGCTTATGTGCTCAAAAAATAGTAGCTGCTGTTCCTATAGTTCCCAGGGGAAGCCTTCGCTCTATATCCAGACAGACTGATATTCTGTTTCTATACTCACCCCTGGGAAGGGCTTGCTGCCTTGGGATCCTGTTCTCCACACATTTCTTTGCATAAATATAGAATTCATGCTTATCCCTTCAGGATAAGACATAGACAACAGACAATCCTGTCTATTGTATGGCAGACACTACATTTTAAAAAGTCAGAACACATTTCCATGAGACAGAATATGTATAATCAGGACTGTCCCCAAAAACAGAGGCTATAGGACCATAGATGAGAACCATAGATAATGATTTCTAAACACATGCGCATGCATGCTAAGTCACTTCAGTCGTGTCCGACCCTTTGCAACCCCGTGGACTGTAGCCCACCAGACTCCTGTCAATGGGATCCTCCAGGCAAGAATACTACTCCTGCCTGAGTGTCCCGCCTCCTTGCTGAGAAGGGATTTGTTCACTAAATTCCAGATGGTAATTCAATTCAGAGACCCCCTCAGAGAAGGCACCCACCAGGGAAACAATTGTTCGTGACCACGGGAGAGTGCCTCAGTCACAAATCAGAAGTCTCCTCTCCACCCCATATTGTTTCTCAAGTAAACCCCTCTGTCTAAGACACGGAGGTTCCTGGCAAACCCAGCAATCTGCCCTTAGCTCAGATTTCATTAAAATCAATGCTGATCACTGGTGGATAACCAATACCCCTTGAAGCCCAAGGGCCAAAGAGGTATCCAGCCTTTAATAAACCAAGTTTTTAAAACATGGGCTGTTATGACCCTGCCGATCTCTGTGTAATACCACGTTCTGCCCATAAAAAAGCAAAGTGGAAAATAGGGTTTGTTTGTTCAAGACCTGAGAGCAGTTAATGAGGCAGTAGTCCTAGTTCATTCTATAGTCCCTAATTCACATGCCATACTGACTCAAATTCCAGAAAACGCATACCGGTTTACAGGGCTCTACCTAAAGGATGCCTCTTTTGCACTCCCCTGCAGCCAGACTCCCAGTATCTCTTTTTTGAGTGGACAGATGCAGACCCTCGGAACACTTCACAGCTAACGTAGCCTACGCCGCCCCAGGGTTTCAGGGTTTCCCTCTTGTTTAGAAACATATTAGCAAACAAATTAAGAGAATTACAGCTGGTAAATGGGTCTCTCCTACAGTTTGTGGATGACCTCCTAATTTCTAATTCTACTAAGGAAGACAGATAAAAGCATCATTCAGATCCTTAGCTTCCTAGGGGAATGAAAATATTGAGCCTCTCCTCACAAGGCTCAGGTTCCTCCCAACAAGTTAAGTACCCAGGATATGTGCTCAACTCTGGGCTTCCCTGGTGGCTCAGACAGTAAAGAATCTGCCTGCAATGCAGGAGATGCAGGTTCAATCCCTGGGTCAGGAAGATTCCCTGGAGAAGGAAATGGCTACCCACTCCAGTATTCTTGCCTGGAGAATCCCATGGACAGAGGAGCCTGGTGGGCTACAGTCCATAGGGTTGCAAAGAGTCGGGCACAACTGAGCAACTAATACTTTCACTTTTCACTTGGACAAGGAGATTGTAACCAAGGACCAAAAGGAAGCCATTATAACCACTCAACTCTCCCCGACCCCTGGACCCAGACAAAGAGGCAACCGAGGGCCTTTGTGTGGATGGCAGGATTTTCCAGGGCTTATAGCAAAATAAGGCAAATAAGCAAAATAGCCTCTCCATAAGGCTCTAAAAAGGAGGTGACCACAAACCCCTCAACTGGGATGAGAACTGCCAACAGGCATTCCTAGCCCCTGTGTTGGATTTCCCAAACTTACCCTATGAGAGACAGAAGTAGCCCTGGTGTCCTCACCCCAAAACCGGGTGACCTCCCTAGACCAGTAGCTTATTTCTCAAAACAACTTGATCAGTTGGCCACTGGATGGCTAGGATGTCTTCGAGCAGTGACTGCCGCTGCTCTGCTAGTAGAAGAAGCCAGTAAGTAAGTTCTCCCTGGAACAGTCACTGGAAGTCCTAACCCCTCACCAGGCACAAGGAGTCCTAGAAGCAAAAGGGCACCAGTGGCGACTACTTAAATACCGTCACTCAGTCATGTCCAACTCTGTGCAACTCTATGGACTACAGCCTGCCAGGCTCTTTCATCCATGGGTTCTTTAAAGGTAAGAATACTGGAGTGGGCTGCCATTTCCTTCTCCAGGGGATCCTCCCAACCCAGGGATTGAACTCAGATCTCCCACATTGCAGGTAGACTCTTCACCATCTGAGCCACCAGTGAATCCCCTACTCCTATCTCTCATAGAGAGGGTAAAGGGTTTTTACTAAGTTTGGAAAACCCAACACAGGGGCTAAATACCAAGTCCTCCTGCAAATCAAAACTACAATGCAGTATCACCTCACACGAATCAGAATAACCATCATTAAAAAGTCTACAGTAATAAATGCTGGAGAGGGTGTGGAGAGAAGAGAACTCTTCTGCACTGTTGGTGGAAATGTAAGTTGGTGCAGTCACTATGAAAACAGTATGATGGTTCCTTTAAAAAACTAAGCATAGAGTTGCCATATGATCCAGCAGTTCCACTCCTTTATCTTGAAAAGATACATGCATCCCAATGTTCATAGCAGCACTATTTACAATAGTTAAGACATGGAAGCAACCTAAATGTCCACTGACAGATGAATAGATAAAGAAGATGCGGGTGTGTGGGTGTGTGTGTGTAATGGAATAATACTTGGTCATTAAAAAAGGATGAAATAATGCTATTTGCAACAACATGGATGGACCTAGAAATTGTCATAATAAGTAAGTCAGAGAAAGACAAACATTATATAATATGGCTTATATGTGGAATCTAAAATATGATACAAATGAACTTATTTATAAGACAGACTCACAATAGACTCACTCACAGTTACCAAAGGGGAAAAGCAGGGGGTGGGTGTTGGGGTGGTAGGGTGGGAATAAACTAGAAGTTTTGGATTCGCAGATACAAACTACCAAATATAAAATGGGAAAACAACAGGGATTTACTGTATAGCACAAGGAACTATATTCAGTATCTTATAATAAATCATAATGGAAAAGAAAATAAAAAAAAACATATATGTATAGCTAAATCACTTTGCTATATACCAGAAACTAGCACAACGTTGTAAAACGACTTTATTTCATAAATAAATATATATACAAAGCCCTCCTACTTAGTCCCACAGGCGTCAAACACTTAAGGTTTGCCAAGTCCTGAACCCAGCAACTCTAATGCCAGAGCCCCCACCCCAAGTATTCTTTGTTCATTCCTGCATGGAGACCATTGAACAAATTTATTCAGTAGGCCTGATGTCAACAGTGAGCCCCTGACCAGTCCCCGTGCGGAATGGTTTACTGATGGAAGCAATTTCACACATGAAAGGGTTACAAAGGCTGGCTATGTATGTCATAGTCAGCCTGCAGACAATTTTTGAGCTCTACCCTCTTACACTTCTGCCCAAACGGCTGAGTTGATTACCTTGACCAGAGCACTCCAACTTGGAACAGGATTAAGAATCAATATAAATACTGATTTCAAGTATGGTTTCCTAGTGCTACACATCCATGCTGCCATATGGAAAGAAAGGGGACTGCTGACAGCCAAAGAATGAGTGCCTCTTTTAAACACCAGGGACAAATTCTAGAACTCCTAAAAGAGGTCCGCTTCCAGAGGAGGTTGCAGTCATTCCTGGCAGGCGTCACCAAAGGGGCCACACCTCCTTTGAAGGAGAAATGCCCTGGCCAACAAGGCTGCGAAGGCTGCAGCCAAGAACGTGCAGTCCTACCAACTGCAGCTCTCAGACCCGGCAGTCCACCCTTCCCAGTCTTATACACCTGAAGAAACTGAGGGGGCGAACTATAGGGGACTGGAAAGAAACCCCTCAGGGAGGCTGACAAAAGATAACAAGCTTCTCATTCCTGGGGCCAGGCAATGGAAAATAAGCACGTTCAAGAATTCTCCCACTTAGGGTGGGACTTCCTATTCGAACTGTGTTCCTGGGTAAGGGACTGTCCCAAACTGTTAGAAACGTCACAGGGGCTTGCAAGCTTCATGCCAAAATAACCCAGAAAGCCACCCCATACCTCCACCCCTAACTCAGCCCATACAACATCAAGGAAATTATCCAAGGGAATCCTGGTGAACAGACTTGACCCAAATGCCCTCAAATGCGAATGGGAATGGTGTTCCCAAATGGGAATACTTATTGGTATTCATAGACACCTTTATAGGATAGTTAGAAGCTTTCCCTGCTAGAACTGAAAAGGCAATAGAAGTATCCACATTTCTGTTTAAAGAGATAATTTCGAGATTCAGGTTACCAAAAAGTCTACAGAGTGATGACGGACATCCCTTCACTGCCAAGGTGACCCAACAAGCTGCCTCAGTTCTGGGTATCAACTACCGCCTCCACTCTTCCTGGAGGTGGCAAGGTTGAAACAGCAAGTCATGTTCTAAAAAGAATGCTCGCAAAACTATGTCAAAAGGCTTCAGAAATCTGGGTCTTCCTCCTCCCTATAGTCCTTCTATGGACTAGGATGGCCCCAGAGGAAATTTTGAAACTTGGCCCATTAGACATGACCAATGGGAAGCCCTTTTTTACTTCAGATCTCGTTTGATGAGGAAGCCCCAAAATTGGATGCCCATATTGTTTAGCATGCGCCAAGCTCAAAGGGCCCTCCAAGAGTACAGAAACAAAGTGCTGCCCACCCTATGAAAGCAAAAGGCTGAGGTCTCCATCCAGCCGGGGGACTTTGTCCTACTAAAAACTTGGAAGGAAGGGCCCCCTGAGGACCAGCTACAACCACAATGGAGGGGACCGTGTCAAGGGTCACTCACTACGCAATCCAACTACCATCGAGCTACGAGAGTCACTTGTTGGGTGTGTCTGTCTAGAACAAAACCTGTGTGAGTCCGAATAGAAACCAGAAGAGATCTACTCCTGTGAGCCTGTGGAAGACAGATACCTGTTCAAGAGAACCAGTAAGTGACTTCATGTCACCAAGGTGGCTGGGTCTAGTTAACCTGGCATTTCTGACTATCATGCTCTTATTCTGTCACTTTTCAGAATCCCCTCACCCTGATAAACATCTTTGCCCCTGCTGGGTCTGAAAGAAAAAAAAAAAGATAGTAATACAATGTCAAAAGCCAGAATCCTCCTAGTAGAACTTCTGACAATGGTCTCTACCCAGAAGGAATGGGAAAAGAATGCTTTATTAAACATATCTAATATAGTCACCAGGGAGAAAGACTAGTTAATTGCTGGGTCTGCCATGAAAACTCTGGCTTACAATCGTCGTTACAGATATAGGTACATACCACAAGGGCTTTACTGCAGACTCACAGATTTCAAAATCAAATCTGTGGGTGCCAAAGGGGAAATGTCAGGAGCAGGGAGGGATAAATTAGGAGCTTGATATTAGCATAAACTCATTACTATATATAAAACAGATAACAAACAAGGACCTGCTATATAGCACAGGGAACTCAATATTCTATAATAACTTAGATGGGTAAAGAATCAGAAAAAGAATGAATATATGCATACATAGAACTGAATCACTTTGCTGTACACTGAAAGTAATATAACATCGTACTACTCCAAAAATTTTTTTTATAAATGAGCTTTACGAGTTCAAACACATGGAAACAACCCTCCCCCCACCCCACCCCCACGCACATATACCAATATGAGCTCAATGGGTGATACTTCCATCAGGCCGGATACCTTGCCACATTTAACTCTTTTTTAAAAATATGACATAACTTTTCCATTAATCATGGCTACTTTTGCCATCCAGAAAACCTGTCATGCTTCTGATGTCACTACACTTATGGCTCTCTAGGCTGTGATGAGCCTCTTTGGAACAATCCCTGGTTGCTGGATGATAAGATGACCACAATATTTTGGAACCCAGACCCAAGCTGCATTCTCATGAATCCCTCCTTTCTGTGGGCTCACAGTGAAGCCCAGGCCCAAGGTGCCTACAGCACAGGGATGGATTGGACTAAAAATTGATTGACTTTATGGAAGGGGTGGGTAAAGCCCTTTGGACCCACCATCTCATCCAAGCCAAGGGTATGGGATACTCCCAGACTTAACTCTTTTCAATATACTATTGGCCCCTTGTCCCCTCATTGAGTTCATGACCTGTCCCTTCTATGGATCTGGATGGCTGCTTGCTTATTAAAGTCTTCTGTTCCCAGCTCTCTTATTGCACCTCAGGATATGCCTGCATATGTGGCACTCCCCAGAATGAGGGCCCAAAGACAAGGGCATCCCAGAGGACATTTGGCCCCTGTGTAATTGCTTATCCTTTTATTAATAATGTATGGCACAAGGGAGCCAGTACCCTAGAACAGCTGGTTCCATTCACAGTCATACTCAATACCATCCCAGGAGGGTCACTGGATTAATACTGGCAGGCATAGGACTGGCAGAGGGGATTGGCAGCTCCATGGGGAGGCTTTATCTATTGTGAGGTAACCTTAGGAAATCTAACCAACACTTTAGAGAGCCTAGCCTGACCACTGGAAAGGCCCTAAATAGACTTTCGGCTTCTTTAAACTCACTGGCCAATGTGGTTATGGATAATAGATTGGCCTTGGATTACTTGCTGGCCGACCAGGGTGGTGTGTGTGCAGTCATAAACAAAACCTCCTGTACCTATGTCAATAATTTAGCCCAGATGGAGATGGACATCAAAAAGATTTATGAACAAACATCACAGTTACACGGCTACAACCAGGAGTCAGACCCTACTGCCATCAAGTCCACATTAAGAGTGCCCTTCCTAGCTTTATGTGGTTCCCGCCCCTCCTGGGCCCAGTCATGGTCATGTTTCTACTCCTCCTCTTCCTCCTGCCTCTTTAACCTCCTGGTGAAGTTGATGTCTTCCAGGTTACAACAGTTTCATGTCAAAATGATGGCTCTGTAAGAATGCCAGCCCATACCACCCTCCAACTCAAAACAAGGAGCTGTCCTGCCCCTGGGACTCCCTAGGCTAGGCATCTAGAGGGTTTTACTCCCTGACAGGCAGAGTCAACGGCCCTGCTCAGCCCTGAAGTGGGTGCAGACAACAGCCTATTGCCCTTCTGCTTCCCATAAGAATACGGGAGTAAAATCTCTGCAGGGAGAATGAGACGGGAGGGGGAGCAGCAGGACACGGGTGCTAGATAAGTGAAGAGGAGGTCCAGTGTTGGGATTCAGTAAAGACTGGCTGGAATCAGCTGAAACAAAGGTGGCTTCAAGAATAGTCGGGTCATTGACTTTTAGCTCATCGTGCCTTTATTGTAATACTAAAATCACTCCCCTTTATGCCACGACAGTTCTGAGAGGAACCATAAAAGGTCAAAAAGTGGGTAGTGGCCCAAATCCTGGGAAATCTCCACCTTTCCCTGAAATAACAAGAATATTCCTCCTACTCTTTTAGCATATGAAGTTACACAGCCCATAAAAAAACAAGGACCCCATGCTCTGGGGCCACTTTCACTTTCTAAGCCAGTCCGAATTCTGCCTCTGGAGCATGCAGGCTTCTAAATAAATGTGCTTTTGCTTGTCTCTGGCTCTCCCTTGGCTTCTTTCACGCACGAAGCCAAGGACCTCACTTGGTGGTCTCTCCTAAGGACTCCTACAAGTCCCAGGACAGGACATTCCCCTCTTCTGCAATGGTTCCCCACAGGAATGACAGTTCGGAGCCGCCACATGGGGCTCCCCAGCACGGGGAAGACGAGCCCCCAGAGCATTAGGCTTTGAAGGCCAGCAGAGCTTGATTCCAGGAGCCCAGGGGCCTGGGGGAAATGCACACCAAATGCCACACGTCCCAGGATGAAAGCAGTCATTTGATAGGTGCATGGGCCAGACCTACCTGCTTGTCTTGGAGAGTCTCCTGGAGAGGTGGCGACGGCAGCAGTGCATCCCCGGGAGCTTCTTCTACCACGTGAAGCCAGTGCAGGCAGGCGCCATTGCGGAGGCTCATCCCCTCCTCGTTAATGCCCGGACCTGCCCCGCGCAGCCGCCTGCAGGTGCCAGTGATGGGGGCCTCAGGCCAAACAACTAACAGGTGGGCACACAGCCCCATCCATCAGCAACAGGCTGCCTACTAAGTAATTCAGAGAAAGAAATATCATATGATATCACTTATATGTAGAACCTCAAAAATGGTACAAATGAATTTACTTACAATACACACCCATAGACATAGAAAACAAACTTATACTTACCAAAGGGTTTGGGGAAAAGAAAGAAATTAGGAGTTTGGGAAAGAATCTGAAAAAGAATGGATAGATGTGTATGTATAACTGAATCATTTTGCTGTATACCTGAAACTAACAATATTGTAAATCAAATATGGGTGCGTGCTCTGTCGTTTCCAAGTCTTTGTGACCCCATGGACTGTAGCCCACCAGGCTCCTCTGTCCATGGAATTCTCCAGGCAAGAATACTGGAGTGGATTGCTATTTCCTCCTCCAGGTGATCTTCCAGACCCAGGGATCGAATCCCAGTCTTCTGCGTCTCCTGCATTGGCAAGCGGATTTTTTACCACTGAGCTACCTGTGAAGTACATAAATCAATAATAAAAGTGAAAAAGTGTTAGTCTCTCAGTTGTGTCTGACTCTTTGTAGCACCATGGACTATAGCCCACTGGACTCCTCTGTCCCATGGAATTCTCCAGGCAAGAATACTGGAATGGATAACCATTCCCTTCTCCAGGGAATCTCCCTGACCCAGGAATCAAACTGAGGTCTCCCATATTGCAGGCAGATTCATTACCGTCTGAGCCACCAGGGAAGCCCAAACCAATATTAAAACAAAAAACATAAAACTTCCTGAGTTCACAGCCACCTCTGATGCTGCTGCTGCTAAGTCACTTCAGTCGTGTCCGACTCTGTGCGACCCCAAAGATGGCAGCCCACCAGGCTCCCCCGTCCCTGGGATTCTCCAGGCAAGAACACTGGAGTGGGTTGCCATTTCCTTCTCCAATGCATGAAAGTGAAAAGTGAAAGTGAAGTCGCTCAGTCGTGTCCAACTCCCAGCGACCCCATGGACTGCAGCCCACCAGGCTCCTCCATCCATGGGATCCTCCAGGCAAGAGTACAGCTGCCTCTAGAAGGAATCAATAGTAGATTAAATGATATAGAAGAATGGATCAGTGAGCTGAAAAACAGAATAATGGAAATCACTGCCACTGAATAGAAAAAAAGAATGAAAAGAATTGAGGACAGTTCAAGAAAACTTTGGGACATCAAACACATTAATGTTCACCTTTTAGGGGTCCCAGAAGGAGAAGAGAAGGAGACAGAAAGAGCAGAGAACATATTTGAAGACCTAATGGTTGAAAACTTCCCTAACCTGGGGAAGGAAACAGGAAGTGCAGAGAGTCCCATATAGACTAAAGCTAAAGAGGAGCATATCAATACACACTGTGATCAGAATGACAGAAACTAAAGCTAAAGAGAGAATATCAAAAACACCAAGGGAAAAGCAATAAATAATATACAAGGGAGTCTCTATAAGGTCATTAGCTAATTTTTTTCAGCAGAAACTCTGCAGGCCAGAAGGGAGTGGCATGATATATTTAAAGTGATGAAAAGGGAAAAAACCTAAGACCAAGACTACTCTACTTGTCAAGTCTCTTGTTCAGATTTCATGGAGAAATCATAAGCTTTACAGACAAACAAAAGCTGAAAGAATTCAGTACCACCAAACCAGCTTTACAACACATGCTAAAGGAATTTCTTTAGACATGAAAGAGAAGGCCACAATTAGAAGCAAGAAAATTACAAAATCAAAAGCTCAAACATACAGTAAAGTAAGGAAGTCATTCACACACAAAATTATCAGGGAGGTTAAAAATGAAGCCTTTTTTTTAAACAACATGGGAACATACTTATGTTAAGGGAACAGGGCAGGTAATAAAATTGTATATATAGTTTTACCTCAACTATGTAACAACAAAAAAGACAGAAGGAAAAATGCAAAAGGTTGATGTCAGTAAGCTCCAGATGAAGGGATTATACGTAACTTCATTTTCTTCTTTTTAGTTTTCTGTGTTGAAAACACATACCTTTATAAATGGAAAAGCAATGAGCACTGTTTTTAGAAGACAAAGTCATGTATCCTGTATACCCCAACTGCAGGAGTCAACTTTGACATTTGGGGTGAAGCAGGAGTTGCTGGGGTTTTGTTTTCTCCTGTCTAAGGGCAGGAAGTGACTATTTCCCAACAGGTTTCCTGCTGGAGTTGGAGGCTGAGGAAAATTCTGACTGAAGAGTGAAGACGGGTATAAAAATATAAGACATGCAGGCCTTTTGCGAGTGGCTTCTGCTTATCTCTGCGGCCTCCTCCCTCTTTACCACCTGCTCGAGGAGTCTTCTGCAGAAAGCACCATCATTATTCTTGCCTCAAAGACTTGGCCCCTGCTGTCCCCACAACCTGGAAGGCGCTTCCCAATAGCCACCACCTCACCTAACTACCTTTCTGCAGGCATCACCATAGGTGTCCGTGTTCTCTAAAGAACTTCCCTGACCCCAGCACTGAGGGTGGGCCCTCCCAAGTACCAGAACGAACTTCCTGTCCAATAACAGATGTGTCACTTTGGACTGTCATCATGGCTTACTTCTGTGCTTTCCCACTGACCTTTAACCCCATGATTACTGCCTCTCCCAGAGGGTATTTCTCCCTTGGAAGAAAGTGACCCCAGATAGTTCTTTCTGCATAAAGGTATTATGGTTCATGCCATGTGCTCAGCAAAACTACCTCCCTGACCTGCTGCAGTGGATAAGACTGGGGATTGGGGCCCCAGCCAGAGGCAACCAGAAAGGCTGGAAGCTGGAGGGAGTCTGGCCTTTCCTCATATGGTTCACCCAGTAGGTAACTCTATATGAAATGGTGGCTAGCTGGCCAGTCAGACATCTTCCTGGGAAGAGGGTCATTGGCATGGAAATCTTTCCCTCAAAGCCACTGACTTTCACTCAGTCTCCAGCCTGGTCTGGAACCCCCAGAGGCAGAGCCCTCTTCATCTCCCCATACCTCAGAGCAGAAGGCATCTCCCTCTGTCTTTTCCGTGAACACCAGAGCCTGTGTCACAGGAGAGGGTGGCCAGCCATGCTATCACTCTCTCTCTAGCTGCTCACCAGCCACCCTGTGGCCCCTCCTCTGGGCACCCTTCTTCTCTTGCTCCCTGTGCCAGGGACCTGGCCCAGCTGGCCACGTGCAGGGAATGGCTGGCATGCACGCTGGATCAAACCCAGACTGGCATGTTCACAATTGTTTGATGAGTTCGGGGCTCTGCTGTCCTCTCCCCCAGCCTCCGCCCTGCCCGGGGGCCGAGGCAAATGTGACAGCTCCCCCCTCCCTCACACACTCTCTTCACCAGAGCGAGGGGAGGCATTTGGCACACAGGCTTACCCTGGTGTGGTGGAATGAGTTGCACCAGGGAGATGGGGAAAAAATAGAAACATGTTGCTGAGGCTGCAGGAAGTGTGCTGGGAGCAGGGGTCCCCAGAGGACAAGAAGAAGAGGCTTCCAGAATCAAGGAGGACTGACCCTCTCGTCCGCAGGCGGCATTCTTCCCAGGCCAGCCCTCAGTAGGTCTTGTCCCCACCCCACCCACCTCCCCGACCCTTTCAATGCTTTTTCCTTGCTTCTCCTCCCCTCTTTGGGAAACCAGTGTCCTCCTGGTTCTGGAAACCACATGTTCCTGACTCGGAAGGATAACTCAGATTTAAAATATCCTCATCCCACATCAGAGGGTGTGTCACTGTGCTCCGGCTGCCCCCAAGCCTCCTGCTCAGATTAGTGGCCGACACACTCAGCCACACTGGGGTGGGAGGGACATAGGATGAGGAAGATGGGTGGATTAAGAAGAGCAGCCCCTGGGAAACAAGGCTCCCTCAGAAAAAAATGACTTACCCTGGGATGGACCCGTGTGGTCAGGGATGCAGAGCGTGGGCTTGCGTTCTCTACCAACACAGGAAGGGCTTGCTCAAGGTAGGAAGCTTGGAAGGGAAGATGGGTGGTCAGTGTGACACCGGCTGACCCCCAGTGCCACCTTGGAATATAAACTGGCTTCTCACAGCAGAGGGGGAAAGAGCCCTGTGCCAGGAGTCCAAAGTGCTCTTAGTTCTGGTCCCTGAATGAGCCTTGGGACCCTGGGCAAGTTACCCACTGGGCCTCAGTTTCCCTCATGGTAGATTGGGAATGAACCTACCTACATCTCAGGGTTGTTGTGTGCCCCTCTGAGATAAAAGACCTAAAAGATGCAGGCAGGTTAGACGCGGGACACTGTGAGGAGGTGGAAGAATAGATTGGGGTGTCTAAAGATGTCTGGCTCTGTGGCCTTGGGCAAGTTGCTGATCTTCTCTGTGCTCTGAGAGGGTTGACTGTCCAATCTCAAATGCAGTTAGGCCCCTCTCATTGGAGAAGGAAATGGCAAGCCACTCCAGTACTCTTGCCCGGAAAATTCCATGGATGGAGGAACCTCGTAGACTACAGTCCAAGGGGTCGCAAAGTATGACATGACTGAGCGACTTCACTTTCTTTCCCTCTCATTGCCATGTTCAGTTATGGAGAATAACACTGTTATCTTCACCTTTCTTAAGCTCGCTTTTCTGAGGAGGTATTACCAGCTGTTTCTACATTATCTATAATGACAACACAAAGCCACTTCCAAGGCCCTTGCTCTGCACTCTGACCAGTCTGAGGGCATTGTGCTGGGGGAGCCCAGGGCAGAGTGAGGTAGGTGGGCCCTGCCCTCCTCCTGCCCCTGGGAATGATCTGTCCCTTTCCTTCCCTCCACACACTCTGGCTCCCTGGGTTGGTTTCCCTGCCTGGTCTCTGTCATTCCCTGACTGCCGGTTTTCCCCACACACAGGCTGTCCCCTGCCCTGCAGGTCACTTCTGGCCAAGGCTGGTCTTGGGACCCGAATGAAACTTCTATAGTCTGGGGCTCCCCACTGGCTTCTGGGAGAAGTTACTAGAAGCGTGGTTCTAGGAAAGCTGCCTCCTCACCCCCTGACCTGGGTCAGACCGAGTCCCGGTCTGCTGGGATGTGCTGTCAGGGAAGGGTCAGGCCAGGGAGCTGCTCTGGGAACGGGCGTGACTCACGGCCTTCTGGTCCAGGAAGACCACACTCCCCAGAAGGGATGACAACTCATAGCCAATGATGTGAATGTGAGACTTTTTCTCTTCATCTCCGCTTCCAGCCCTTGATTTCTTCTGGCTCCCAAGAGCAACACAGTGACTGGGAAAGGAGTAAAGTGCTGGTGATGCCCTGTGGTTGCCCCGTGGGCCCTGGGGCTAAGGGGGTTGCCCAGGTCACATCCCCACCCCCAGACTCTAGGCCTGGCCACACTGTATCCATCAGACCAGCCCCCCTTGGGCCCCAGGGTCCTCAAGCCTCCCCCTTTAAGCCTGACCTCCTCATTTGGAGGTGAGGGCTTGGACCAGAGGAGAGAGGACAACCTGGGGCTACTGAGGAGACCCTGATGCCCAAAGAGCCACAGAATGCTGGACGGGGTGAGGAGCAGTGAGAAGGACGCTTCTGTCCACCCCCCAGGCCTCCCCTCCAGGCGCCTTCCCCCTTCAGGCCTTCTTTCCTATCCCAGCCTACCTGCCTTAGGTGCTCGCTGTCTCTAACTGACCCTGTGTCCCACTGTTTCTCTGGATCTCTGTCACTTTGTCCCTGTTTCCTGTCCCTGTTCTCCTGTGTCTCTGCTGTTCCCATCTCTCCTGACGCCTTCACTACGTTCCCTACTGCCCCTCACACCGTGCCACTCTATCCTACTCTGTCAGCCTCTGACCATTTCTCTGGCCCTCCAAGGCCCTCCCCTCTGCGTGGGCTCTGTCACCCACTTTGCAGCAGTCTCATAAAAAAAAGAAAATGGAAAGAAGAGGCACGAGTTGGTTCTCTTCAGTGCAGTGGAACCCCGGTGGCCTTTGAATTCGGCTCCAGGGCCTGGCCACCTCCCTGCTGCAGTTTGCCCTTCCTTCCTCCTGGACAGTCTCTGCTGGGGGACCCTCCTTGTGCACCAGCCAGAGATGCCAGCTCCATTGTATCTCCCACCTGACTCTTCTACAGGCCAGAGCCGTGACACGTCAGCCACAACACAGGCCCTGAAGGCACAGCCAAGCATGGGCACTGAAGAGGAACACACAGCAGCCAGGACACGCTTCCAAGTTCCAGGTGGAGTTGGGTGTTCACTATGGACTAGATGTTTGTGCTCCCTTGAAATCCACATGTGGAAGCCCTAACCCCCAGGGCCCCAGTATCTGGCTTTTGGGAGGTCAGTAGGTTTAGTTAGTTCAGTCGCTCAGTCGTGTCCGACTTTTTGTGACCCCATGAATCGCAGCACGCCAGGCCTCCTTGTCCATCACCAACTCCCGGAGTCCACCCAAACCCATGTTCATTGAGTTGGTGATGCCATCCAGCCATCTCATCCTCTGTCGTCCTCTTCTCCTCCTGCCCTCAATCCTTCCCAGCATTAGGGTCTTTTCCAATGACTCAACTATTCACATGAGGTGGCCGAAGTATCAGAGTTTCAGCTTCCACATCAGTCCTTCCAGTGAACACCCAGGACTGGTCACCCTTAGGATGGACTGGCTGGATCTTCTTACAGTCCAAGGGACTCTCAAGAGTCTTCTCCAACAGCAATGTTCAAAAGCATCAATTCTTCGGCGCTCAGCTTTCTTTACCGTCCAACTCTCACATCCATACGTGACTATTGGAAAAACCATAGCCTTGACTAGACGGACCTTTGTTGGCAAAGTAATGTCTCTGCTTTTCAATATGCTATCTAGGTTGGTCATAACTTTCCTTCCAAGGAGTAAGTGTCTTTTAATTTCATGGCTGCAATAACCATCTGCAGTGATTTTAGAGACCCCCAAAAATAAAGTCTGACACTGTTTCCACTGTTTCCCCATCTATTTGCCAGGAAGTGATGGGACCAGATGCCAAGATCTTAGTTTTCTTTTTTTTTTTTTTATTAGTTTTGCCATACAATGACATGATATCACCATGGGTTTACATATGCTCCCCCTCCAGAAGCCCCCTCCCTCCTCCCTTCCTCCTCCCTCCCCCCCGGAAATCTCGGTGCACCAGCCCTGAGCATCAATCCTGGGCTGGCGATTGATTATACATATGATAATTAACATGTTTCAATGCCATTCTCCCATATCATCCCACCCTTGCCCTCATCCACAGAGTCCACGAGTCTGTTCTATACATCTGCGTTCCTTTTGCTGTCTCGCATGCTGGGTTCTCGTTACCATCTTTCTAAATTCCATATATATGCGTTAGTATACTCTATTGTTGTTTTTCCTTCTGGCTTACTTCACTCTGGATAATAGGCTCCAGTTCCGTCCACCTGAGTAGAACTGATTCAAATGAATTTTTTTTTAATGCTGTGTAATATTCCATTGTGTATATGTACCACAGCTTTCTTATCCATTCGTCACTTGATGGGGCATCTAGGTTGCTTCCATGTCCTGGCTATTGTAAACAATGCGGCGATGAACATTGGGGTACACGTGGCTCTTTCAATTCTGGTTTCCTCGGTGTGTATGCCCAGCAGTGGGATTGCTGGGTCATATGGCAGGTCTATTTGCAGTTTTTTAAGGAATCTCCACACTGTTTTCCATAGTGGCTGTACAGCTCCATTCTAGAAAAATAAACGACCCAATCAAAAAGTGGGCCAAAGAACTTAACAGACATTTCTCCAAAGAAGACATAAAAATGGCTAACAAACACATGAAAAGATGCTCAACATCACTCATTATCAGAGAAATGCAAAT
The DNA here is from genome assembly GCA_007570785.1 of Antilocapra americana. Taxonomy (NCBI): domain Eukaryota; kingdom Metazoa; phylum Chordata; class Mammalia; order Artiodactyla; family Antilocapridae; genus Antilocapra; species Antilocapra americana. The sequence goes on from ML664199.1 coordinate 9,804,700, forward strand.
CAAAACCACAATGAGGTACCACTTTACACCAGTCAGAATGGCTGCAATCAAAAATCTACAAGCAATAAATGCTGGAGAGGATGCGGAGAAAAGGGAACTCTCTTACACTGTTGGTGGGAATGCAAACTAGTACAGATCTTAGTTTTCTTAATGTTGAGCCTTAAGCCAACTTTTTCACCCTCCTCTTTCACTTTCAGCAAGAGACTTTTTAGGTCCTTTTCACTTTCTGCCATAAGGGTGGTGTCGTCTGCATATCTGAGGTTATTGATACTTCTCCCATCAATCTTGATTCCAGCTTGTGCTTCTTCCAGTCCAGTATTTCTCATGATGTACTCTGCATATGAGTTAAATAAGCAGGTTGACAATATAGAGCCTTGACGTACTCCTTTTCCTATTTGGAACCAGTCTGTTGTTCCATGTCCAGTTCTAACTGTTGCTTCCTGACCTGCATACAGGTTTCTCAAGAGACAGGTCAGATGGTCTGGTATTCCCATCTCTTTCAAAATTTTCCACAGTTTATTGTGATCCACACAGTCAAAAGGTTTGGCATAGACAATAAAGCAGAAATAGACGTTTTCCTGGAACTCTCTTGCTTTTTCGATGATCCAGTGATGTCAATGACAAATTGACATTGGCAATTTGTTGAATTGGAAACATCTCCTAGATGTTGGCAATTTGATCGCTGGTTCCTCTGCCTTTTCTAAAACCAGCTTGAACATCTGGAAGTTCACAGTTCACATGTTTAGGTGGAGTCATATAGGTGGGCCCTTACAAGAAGGGGATGGGATTCTGCTCTTACAAAAAGAGGAAGAGAGACCAGAGCTCTTTCTCTCTGCTCTGTGAGGACACAGTGAGAAGGTGGCCATGTGCCAGCTAGGAAGAGAGTCGTCCCCAGGAATGGAACCAACCAGCATCTGGCTCTTGGACTTCACAACCTCCAGAGCTCTGAGGAATAAATGTCTGTTGCCCTAGTCTGTGGTATTTTGCTATGGCAGCCAGAGCTAAGACACTGCTCTGTCCTGTCAAGCCCTCTATGGGGAAGCAACAGCCCTACCAGAACCAAGGCCACCTCCACCCCTGCCACTCTCTACCCTCACCTCAGCTGTGTGGCCTCAGGTTTCTGTCACAGGCGCTCCCTTAGGGGTGTGACAAGACCCCCGATCCCAGGCTGGGCCTGCCTGGGGGCTGGCCTCCAACCCAGGAGCCTGGAAATCTCACTGGCTTGACTGCAGTGGGCATGGGAGGCCCATGACTGGCCCCTGGGTCAGCACGGGGTATTGACCCACTCTGCTCCTTGTGTGGGGGAGAGAAAAGGGAACAGGCCCTAGGGCAGTGCAGGGCCACCCCGCCCCTGCCATTCTCCGTCACCATCTTGCATCCTAGGAGCATCTGTGTGCCTTGTCTGTGTCCTACAAGAGGCTCCTGTCCTCCTGCCTGCCCACATGTCCCCACTCAGCACCCACATCCCCCACCTACACAAGGGCATCACACATGGGAGCTGCCTGGAGGGTAGAGTGCAAACCCCGCCCTTTCCCCATCCGACTGGCCCCACATCATGATGACAGTACATTAAAGTGTACAGGAACCTACAGTTTACAGAGGGCTTCCTCCTGCTGCATTTCACTGATTCCTCACAACAAGATTGACTCTGTACATAAATTAGAGAGGAGGAAACCAAGGCTCCGGGAGTTGAGTGACCCCACGCTGGTTACACAGTCAACTCCGGGTTGACCCCTTGCTCCTAGGGCTGGGATTCAACTAGCTAGCCTCCTGACACAAAGTCGCTTTTGGCCAAGACAACTCTGTTAACCCATAGGGACACCTATTACACTCTTGCCTTTGGGCCTTTGTTTGGTCATTTACTTGCTGGAAATGCTCTTACCCATGATTTCTGGTCATTTAAATCATACTCACCTCTCACAGCTCAGTTCCTGCCCAACTCCACCTGAAAATCTTCCATTGCCATCATGGAACAAGACTTGTTGGAGCCACATGTTGCACTTGTAATCAGCACCATGGAGTTTAATAAGCATGGAAAGCCTGATACTTGTCCATCAACATTCATTTTCCCCTTCTTCAGTAATGGAACCCCTGAATTTTAGCAGGGCACATGGCTGCCTTTGATGGAAACCTGTATTTCCCAGTTTCCATGTGATTAGATGTAGTCAGATTCTAGCCAGTTTATAAGCAGAGTGTCATTTACAACTTTTGAGAAGTATTCATAAAAGGAGAGATTCCCTTTTTCTTACCTCCTTTCCTGCATCTTGCCAGCTGGAATGTGAACATGATGGCTGGAGCTCAAGCAACTGTTTTGGGCCATAAGGTGGATGCCATATTTGAGGAGGCAAAGCAACATGACCAAAGGAACCTAAGACGCTGATGATCATGGAGCTTTACTACAATCCCTGGGCTGTTTACTTCCACATTTTATTTATCTGTAGGGCTAATTAACTTCCATCTTGTTTGTGGATGTTGTTCAGTCACTAAGTCGTGTCCAACTCTTTGTGACCCTGTGGACTGCAGCACACCAGGCTTCCCTGTCCTTCACTATCTCCCAGAGTTTGCTCAAACTCATGTCCATTGAGTCAGTGATGCCATCCAACCATTTCATCTTCTGTCACCCCCTTTTCCTCCTACCCTCAATCTTTCCCAGCATCAGGATCTTTCCAATGAGTCAGCTCTTGACATCAGGTGGTCAGAGTATTGGAGCTTCAGCTTCAGCATCAGTCTTTCCAATGAATTACTCAGGGTTGATTTCCTTTAGGATTGACTGGTTTGATCTCCTTGCTGCCCAAGGTACTCTCAAGAGTCTTCTCCAGCACCACCATTTGAAAGCATTTTCGGTGTTCTACTTCTTTAGCCAAACACAATCCTACTTGGTATAAAACTACCACCAACAAGTAAGTTCTTATTGAGCACAGGACAAGACAGGATTTTTTAATAAGATAACATCTCTTTATTTTATTTATTTAGTTGGCCGTGCTGTGGAGCATGCAGAATATTAGTTCCCACAACAGGGATTGAACTGATGCTCCCTGCTTTGGGAACATGGAGTCTTAACCACTGGATCACCAGGGAATTCCCAAGGCAGGATTTTTTAAACATGTTTTTCTGTTTAATTTTCACAACAACCTGAAAGCTGGGTGTTAATACTAATTAATTGGTTTAATCTCCCAAATGAGTTTTCTTCATCCTACATCGTCTGTTGGTTCTTACTGCATACCAGAAACTGGGTAAGCATTGAGGCTTCAGTAGTGAACAAGACAAACTAATTTTCTTCAACGTAATGACAGTCTAGTGGGGGAAACATACAAGTAAATGAAAATAACAAAGCAATGTGATGATGATAATACTGTATAACCATTTTAAGATGTCATCATTTGTAAGACACACTGTACCATCAAGAAAAGTAATACTGCCATTAAACTGAGATAGGATGCCTTAATAATTGTCCCACATGACATATGCACCAGTTACACCAACCTCCCATGACTTTGAAATTTTTTATTAGCTATGTCAAGGATTTTATAACATCCCCAGCCATAAGTTGCCTTGCTTCAAATGTGACAGGCCATCTTTTCAGACATATGTCATTAACAAAATACAACACAGATTTATCTATTTGCATCTGCCTTCCCTGTCTCATAAAGCCTTTGGTTGCTGGCTTTGGAAGAAGCACAGAATGGTGATTCCCCTGATGATGAATATATGTTTCATTAATATCAAATTTATGTCCTGCTACTCTGTTTCATGTCTTTCTTCATACTTGACAACTTTCTGTTCCTTTGCTAAAGCTTCATTCTTGAAGGCAGTTTGGATGGCAGTTAAATTCAAGAAATAAAATTTTAAGAATGCACATAACTCTACTGAAGAGTAATGGCCAAGTTTATGCTCACGTAGGAAGTGACAACAATTTGGGACTGCCACCTGAGAGACAGTGATTATAAAATGCTTTTTTTTTTTTTTTTTTTTTGGCCATTTCACACCACTTGAAGGATCTCAGTTTCCCAACCAGGGGTTGGACCCAGTGAAAGCCCAGAATCCTAACTACTAGGCAACCAGGGAACTCCCCATAAGATGCTTTTGATTATAAGTACAGCTCCATCTCAGTACATCTTCCAGGGGCCAGAGGAGTGAGGAATGGGGAATGACTGCTTAATACATATGGGGTTTCTTTTGGGGTGATGAAGATGTTCTAGAAATAAATCATATGAAGGCTGCACACATAGTGAATGGACTAACTGCCATTGGATTGGTACATTTTTAAATGACTAATGTGGTAAGTTTTATGTTATGTGTATTTTTGTTGTCTTTTTAGCTGCTAAGTCCTATCTGACTCTTTTGTGACCCCATGGACTGTGACCCACCAGACTCCTCTGTCCATGGAATTTCCCAGGCAAGAATACTGGAGTGGGTTGCCATTTCCTTTTCCAGAGGATCTTCCCAACCTAGGTATGGAACCCACATCTCCTTCATTGGCAGGCAGATTCTTTACTGCTGAGCCACAAGGGAAGCCCCATGTGTATTTTACCACAATAAAAAAGTATGTATTAAATTTGATGAAAATGGTAGCTTTTTTTTTTAACTACGTTCTAAGCACCGTTCTAAGGACATTACATCCATAAGCAAATACAATCCCAGCAACAATCCTCTACCATAGTTAATGGTAATCACTGATGACACCATCACTGATTTGACCACAGACCCTCAGCAACTCAGTCCGGGCCTTACAGGCACCAATTCACTTACCCTTCATAGCAACCCAATGAAGTTCAGTCACTTCTGCCATAACATTTGTTTTGAAAATGCGAATGTGTTCCCTAAAGACTGGGATATGAGGGAACAATGTGAGCGTAAAGCAAGTTTCACTTTTGCTCATGTGTGATTTTGTCCATGAGAAACACTAGGTCCAGGGTTGGCAACCATGGCCCTCTGGCCAGTGGCCTGTTTTGGTAAATAAAGCTTTACTGGACCCACAGCATTCATCTGATTTATGTCTGGTCTATGGCTGCCTACACACCACAGTGGCTGAGTTAGATCATTGCGACAGAGACCGTACGGCATTGCAAAGCTGAAAGTATTTATTATCTGGCCTTTTAAGAACAGTTTGCTGAGCCCTATGTTCCGAGACCCCAGAGAGCTGCACCCAGCTGAACCAAGCCACAGAGAAAAAGCACACCAGCTCTCCAACAGGAAAGATGGTCAGTAACCAGACAGCTACAATGCAAGGCCTGAGGGGGATACGCAAAGGAGGGTCACCAGGACTGAGAGGATCCGCGAAGGCTTCTCCTAGCTGCTGAACCCCCCTAAATGCCAGGCTTAAATTCCAGAGACAGGCAAGGGGTCAGAGGCCTGGTGGCAGGAGCGCCTCCAGAGTCCTGTGAATCCTCTGGATCTGCCCATCCATAAGCAAATACGATCCCAGCAACAATCCTCTACCATAGTTAGTGATAATCTGACACCGACTGACCACAGACCATCAGCAACTCACAGTCAGGGCCTTATAGGCACCAGTTCACTTACCCCTCATAGCAACCCTATGGAGTTCAGTCACTTCCGCCATAACGTTTGTTTTAAAAATACGAATCTGTTCCCCGAAGACTGGGATATGAGGGCTGCATTTCCCTGTGGCCTGCCCCTGAATGGGCGGCACCAGCCATCACTCTGGGTCCTGGTTGATCCCCTGAGCAAGCCCCCTTCCTTCCCTCCCACCCGCCCCTCACCACCAGCCTTCCTCCAAGTCGGCTCCACATTCCAACAGAGAGCAGCCTGGTGACAGATGAGAGCGTCCGAATGTGGAGAACAAGAGCGCTCCAACATCTCCTGGCTGCCTCGACCCTCAGCCAGGCTCTAATTTCCCCTGACGTGGCAAGCCCCTTTTCCCCATCATTTGTTGTTTCATTTTAGAAACAGCAGGAACTGAGACTAAAGAGAAAGATTGCTGCTTGAAGGGGCCAGAAACGAGTGTGCAAGTCCCTTGTGGTCTTCACCTTCTGCGATTCAACCAAGCTCATCAAGTGAGAAGAAGCGTCCTGAGCAGGAGCGGAGGGTCCGACACCTCTCAGAACTGCAGGAGGAAAGGTGCAGCAGAGGCAGGGCCCGAGCTGTGGAGTCAGGCGGACCTGGGCCCACATCTTCCCTTTGCCACCTACTTTGTGATCCTGGTGATCCTGGGCAAGTCACTTGATCTCTCTGAACCTCAGTTCGCTATCCATGGAATGAGGATCCAGGGTCTGATTCCTGGTTCCTCTGAGGATTAGGTGAGATGGACCCTTGCCTGCCGGGGAACCCTGGGAGCTACCCCTTCCTTTCCTCTCCTGCTTTCGATGCATCTGTTACACTGAGCAGACGTGACTCAGAGCTGAAATTACAAAGCACCTTTATTTTTCCTTTTATTTGATGGGAGTTCTGTCCTGTTACCCTTCTGCTCATTTTTAGATAGTGCACGCTCACAAAATGCAGTTTTAATTATTAATAAAATACTCAGAACGTCCGGTCCCATGATGTAGCCCATGAATTTAATTCAGAATTACAGTTCCTCTCCCCTGGCTACCTGCCAGCCATCTGAGTAGGGGACTGGCTTCCTCTTTCTCCTTTACTTCTTCTCTATCTCTTTGGCTATTATTTCGGACTTCACTGGAGGGAGACAAATAAGGAGAAGAGGAAAGGGGCCGATGAGCCTCCCCAGTTCTGTTGGTGTCAGCGTTAGCTCACTGGGCAGCCTTATTTGAGCCTCATAGGAGCCCACGTGAACCCTGTATTTGTTTCCTTGGGCTGCATAACAAATTACTGCAAACCAGGTAGCTTAAAACAACATGAATTTACTCTCTCACAGTACTGGAGGTTAGAATTCTGAAATCAGATCACAGCAGCTCCTTTCAAAGGCTCTAGGCAAGAATCCCTCCTTGTTTCTTCCCAGTTTCTGTCAGTCACCAGAACGCCTTGGTTTGTAACCAAGCAACCCCCCAGTCTCTGCCTTCAGCAGCTGTGGCTTTCTCCCTTGACCCCTGTGTCCTTGTGTCTCTGTGTCTCCCAGATTTAGGGCCTGCCTTACTCCATCATGACTTTGTCTTAAGTCGATTAATCTCCAAAGACCCTGTTTCTGAATACAGTCACACACACACGAAGAAATAAATAATAAATAAAGAAGAAAGAAATCCCGTGTCCCATGGGATACATCTCCCAGAAGACTCAGCCACTTTAGGTTAACCTCAACTCAGCCCCCTCCCCTTCAGCTCGTTCACTGAGCAGCCGGCCAGCTCTCTCTAGCCCTTGAGGTTTCGGGGGGAGTCAGGCATCAGCTCCCCTGCCCCAACCTGTGGGGATTCCATCCTCACCGCCCCAATAAGCTCTGACAAAGCCCGCCTGTTGGTTGATATGAGAGGCCGGAACCTTTCACTCCTCTTCCTTGAAAGGGGAGGAGCATAACGTTCAGTCAACAAATGCTTTTCGCCAAATTTCCTCCTTCATCTCCAAGAATCTGACTCTCAACCACAAGAACTGTAAGATTTGCAAAGTTTATAAAATATCCCTTTTTAATTTGCATTTTGCTGCGGTGACTCTGGGAACCGATGCCTGTCATCTTTAGAACTCAGCAGACACTTCTATCGTAACATCCCCTCTCACCCCTCTCCAGGATCCAGGAATTGGAGACCAGACAGCCCTTCACAGATGGCTTCCGCGATTGCCAGCCAGACCTTCTCCAGGAGAGAGAGGCCCTTAGGCTTGGCCCCCAGCCAGGTCCTGCCTGTTCTGGGGCCACCCCTCCTGTTAGCAGAACCCTAACAGTGTGGAGGAAAAGAAGTCCAGGGCACCTGGTACATTACCACTTCCTCCATCTGTGACCTTATACCAACTATTTGCTTCATTGACTTGCATTTTCCTCACCATAAAATAGAGAGAAAAATAATAATAATACAGCCAGGGTTGAGAACCATCGCTAGTCTCTCAAATCTTGGGAGGAGTGATATGGCTTCATTGTGGGTTTTTTTTTTTTAATTGCTAAAAGAGAAAGCAACTTTATTTTTAAATGCCAAACTGCCAGGGTGGGGTGATGGTGTCAAATTTCCACACCACCTTTGCCGCCTCTAGCCACTGCCTCAACATTCTCGCAGTTGCTCCAGTAAAGCCACCCTCTGACTCAAAATGTTTCTTTGCCTTTCTGGAAAATTCTGTTCCCAGGAAACTCCCTCCTGAGTGACGGTATCTTGCTCTCAGTGCTTTGCTGTGCTGTCCCAGCATCATGCAGTTTTGCTCGGATGTCATCATATAACAAAGAATTTCTCAGAAGGACTGGAGGAGCCCTTCCCTTAGGAGGTCACAGCTGCCCCAGAGGACAAGTGGAAAGGGTAATGGATTTGGGAACCAGGTTCCCCCAACCAAGTTCCGACACTGCCACTAACTAGCTCCTCCCTCTGAGGCTCAACGTCCACATGTGTGGAATGGGGGTGGCCCCAGTGACACCCCGCCCCCAAGTCCCTCCCCCCTCTGGCCCTCTGAGATGTCAGAAGTTGCTTCAAGCTGAATACAGCTGGGCCTGAGTGCAGCCACCTCCGGGCTCTGCTTCCTGGGGCCTCAGCCAAACCCCGGGCTTCCTGCCTGGTGAGCCGCGGGCACAAGGGGCCTTCACAGAGTCTCTGCGTGGTTTTCCTGGGGACCAGGGTGAGGAGGCGGGAGCCTCACAGAGCTAACACAAGGCTTCGTCTGTGTCCCAGGCAAGGGAGGGTGGACTGAATGGCCCGAGGGGACTCTACCTTGCCTCTGGATTTTTCCGTGGACTTTCTCAGAACCTTTTGTTTGATCATCAAAGAACCCTGCAGCAGTGGAGACTAATAAGGACAATTAGCTTCATTTCACATCTGAGGAAGCTGAGGTGCAGTGAGGCAAAGTGATGCTGGAGGATACAGTACATCAGAACAGTCAAGACTATCAGCTGTGCTACCACTTGACCTTTCTAAGCCTCAATTTTCTCACCCAAGAAAGTAAATGCCCTTAAATGCTCTGGCAGGCCTGCTTGTGCTGTGTGGTGAGGGAGGCTTGGGGGTCACCTCTGGGCAGAAGGTGGGACCCAGGAGCCAAGTCAATGCAAAGGCAGGACCCAGAGATCTCTGATGGGCCATGTAGTGTTCTGGAACTTTCTCAACTTCATCTCCTATCACCCTCACAATTGCCCTGTCAGTCAGGCATACTTTGCCTTGTTTGACAGAGAGGAGAGGCTGAGGGTCCACACACACAGCCAGGTGTCAAACTCAGGTTCCTATTCTCGTTTTTCCACTGCCCTGTGCTGCCCCTTTGGAGGAGGGTTTAGCTCAAGAGGCAAGTGCTGATTCTGTGTTATGTGTTCCCTCCTCCAGACAGACAGCCCCAGGCAGAGGCCCCAGGAAACCAGGGAAGGAAACCGTTGAGTTTAAGAAACCTGTGCTTTGAGATTATCCCCTTTTTTCAGACCAGCAGGAGTTTTTACAGAGAAATTTTCCAGGGATTAAATAGCTACATACTTTAAAAAAAAATAGTTTATTTATTTCAATTGGAGGCTAATTACTTTACAATATCGTGGTGGTTTTTGCCATAAAGAAACTAGAAGAGAAACATTCAACAAACCTCTGGAGGGAGAATGTCTTTTTTAAACCTGGAATCATCGATGAAATCACAAATGAAAGATTAGCTGGTTTGACTACAGAGAAATTACATTTTCTGCATTTAAAAAGACTGAAAAGGGGCAAATGGGAAGAAATACAACAAATAAGGGAGATAAAAGGCTATTGTCTCTTTTTGTTTATTTATACTCTGCCTCCTTCCTAAAAAGCCTTGAGGAGGGAATATTTCATAAAGAGTACATACAAACTGATAGTTTAAAAATAAGCACAGGGCTAGACTTCTCTGCTGCTGCTGTTGCTGCTGCTCAGTCGCTTCAGTCGTGTCCGACTCTGTGCGATCCCATAGACGGCAGCCCACCAGGCTCCCCCGTCCCTGGGATTCTCCAGGCAAGAACACTGGAGTGGGTTGCCATTTCCTTCACCAATGCATGAAGGTGAAAAGTGAAAGTGAAGTTGCTCTGTCGTGTCTGACTCTTCACGACCCCATGGACTGCAGCCCACCAGGCTCCTCCGTCCATGGGATTTTCCAGGCAAGAGTACTGGAGTGGGGTGCCATCGCCTTCTCCAGGACTTCTCTGGTGAACCAGTTAAGAATCTGTCTTCCAATGCAGGGGACATGGGTCTGATCCCTTAGTTCCCGTGATGAAACTAAGATTCTGTCACGAGGCGACTCAGCCTATATGTTGCAACTAAGACCTGATGTAGCCAAGAAAAAAAAACAAAGAGTGTTATATACAAATACCCAAGGAGCGTAATGAAGCAATTTACATAAAACAAATTATGACTAGTAAATGTATTCATAGAAAAATGTACAACCCAGCTAATCACCAAAGGAACACATAGTTACATAGAAAAAAATTTCAACTAACACCCAGTGCTCATGCAGAGATAACAATTAACACTTTATAATTCTTAAGGAAAATATGGTGACAGATACTCAGAACTATAAAAATATTTGTTTTCTTCAACAAACAAAGTAATCTTACTATTGGAGATTATGCTAAAGATTCCAAAATATGGAAAACGGTACATGAAGGTATTCACTGCAGCATCAAAAACAAACTCAAAAGAGTTGAAGATTGAAAATGACCTAAATGTCTTAAAGCAGAGAAGTGCTTAACTAATGCTTGACCTATCCAATAAAATATAATGCAGCTTTTATGAAAGTTCACAGAGGCTTTTGGTAAAAAAAGAAAAGAAAAAAAATGCCTACAACAAGATGTTAAGTTTAAAAAGCAGGCTATAGAATCATGGCATTCACAATATAGAATTCATAGTATGAGTATTGCTATGTATGCATACTGATACGAGACAAATAGTTCTGCCCCCAACATGTTTCAGGGCTTGGGGCATGAGGTACAAAGGGAGACCACATACCAAATGCCTACATATTAAATTATTATTTATTAAATATGTATGCAATTGATTTATTAATTTAATGTAATATTAAATTAAATGTAATAGTTTAATGTATTAAATTAAGTTAATGCTTAGGCATTTAAAATACTATAAATTAAATATAACAATATTAAATATTTAAAGTGTTACTTATTACATATAAAATTATTAAATAATTCATGCTGACAAATTGTCAGATATTCTCCAATTTTGTGATAAGTTAAGATGCCTGTGGTAATCCCGAAAGCAACCATTAAGAAAATAATTCAACAGATACAGTTTTAAAAACAAAGAAATTAAAATGGTATGCTGTAAGAATATTTAACACAATTGAAGGCAGTAAATGAGGAACAGAGGAACAAAACAGACATGAGACATATCAAAAACAAACAGCAAAATAGTAGATGTAAATCCAATCATATCAATAATTATTATTATGGACTGAAAATTTGTCTCCCCCAAAATTCATATGTTGGAGCCCTAATCCCAAAGGGTAAGGTATTTGGAGGTAATTAGGTTTTTAAAAGATCATGAGTATGGGGCTCCCATGACGGGATTAGTGTCCTTATAAAAAGAGAAAGACCATGTGAGGGCTGCCATACGAGGAGGCAGGAAGAAGGCAGACGCCTACACGCCAAGAAGAGGGCCTTCAGCAGGGAACGTAGGCTCAATCCCTGACTGGGAAACCAAGATCCCACATGCCGGAGCAACAAAGCCAGGCACTGCAACTAGACAAGCTCAAATGCCTCAGTGAAGACCCAGAACAGCCCCCCAAAAAGAAGCCAGAGCTAAGACAGTTACATTGAATCATAGCAGTGTAATTCATAATAGCTCCAAACTACAGACCCAGAACAGCCCCTCAAAAAAGAAGCCAGAACAAAGTCAATTACATTGAATCATGGCAGTGTTATTCATAATAGTTCCAAACTAAAAATAACTCAAACGTCCATCAACTAATGAATAGACAGCAATGGAATACTAGTCAGCAACGAGAAAGTAATGAGCTACTGACACAAGTTACAACCTGGGTAAACCTCGAGATTTTTATGCTAAGTGAAAGAAGCCATACACAAAAGAACACATATTGTATGTTTCCATTTATACAAACATATCCAAACAGGCAAATCTTTTGGCTAGCTGGGACTGGTAGTTAAACAGCAATTAACTGGAAATGGCCCAATAGCTTTCTAGGGGATGATAGACACGTTCTAACACTAAATTATGATGATGGTTATAGTGATGCACAACTCTGTAAATTTACTAAAAATCATTGAATTGTGAGCCTAAAATTGGTGAAATTTGTGGTATATAAATCATACCTCAATAAAATTATTTTTGTAATATGCTAAAAATTTTTAAACTGTGTTGCAAATGATACCGTCAAGAAAATAAAAAGACCACCCACAGAATAAGATAAAATTTGCAGAAAGCATATATCTGACAAAGGGCTTGTATCCAGAATACATAAAGAACTCTTGCAATTCAATAATAAAAAGATAAAAGGCCCAACATAAAAATGGGCAAAGGATCAAAACAGATATTTCTCCAGAGAAGATATACAAATAGACAATGAATACATGAAAAGATGCCCAGCATCATTAGGCATTAGGTTGCAAATCAAAACCACAAAACCAAATTATATATATATATATATATATATATATATATATATAGCTGAGTCCCTTTGCTGTTCACCTGAAACTATCACAACATTGCTAACCAGCTATACCCCAATACAAAATAAAAAGTTTAAAATAAAAAAATAAAATAAAAGCACAAAACCAGATGAGATACCCACTAGGAAGAGTATAATAATAAAAAAAAAAGGATAAACAAGTGTTAGCAAGGGTATAGAATCCTCAAATACAGCTGGAGGGAATGTAAAATGGTGCAGTCACTCTAGAACGGGGGTCCTCAACCTCCTGAGTGTGAGCAGCTGACAGGCAAGCAAGTGAAGCTTCATCTGCCGCTTCCCATCTCTCCCCATCGCTTGCATTACTGCCTGAACCATTGGTTGCAGTCTTCCATGAAACTGGTTCTTGGTGCCAAAAAGGTTAGGGACCGCTGCTTTAGAAAACAGTTTGTCGGTTCCTCGAATTGTTAACATCAAGTTTCCTTATGACCCAGAAATTCCATCCAGGATAATGCTCAAGAGAAATGAAAACATACGTCTAATAAAAATATCATAACAGCACTATTTGGTACAGCCCCAAAATGGAAACAACCCAAATGTCCTTCAATGGCTAAATGAATAAATTAAATATATGTTATACTCATATATTTTATTCATCAATAAAAAACAAGGAAGTACTGATATATGCTGTGTCATGGATGAATCTTGAAAATATTATGCTAAGTGCAAAGAACTAGTCACCAAGGACCAAACATTGATCAGGCAAATCGTTAGAGAGAGAATGTAGCCCTGGTGGTTGCCTAGGACTGAGAGGAAGGGAGTGGTTTGGAGGAAAATGGGAAATGAATACTAACAGGAACAGTGTTTCTTTTGAGGGTGACAAAAGTGGTCTAAAATTGTGGTGATGGTTGCAGAACTTTGTGGACATACTGAAAATTACTAAATTGTACACTTTAAATGGGTGAATTATATGGTATATGAATTATATCTCGGTAAAGGTGTAAAAGCAAAACAATGTACACTGCTGTTGCCAATATCACTGCTATATTCCCAGAACCCTCACATCATTGCTTTCTTGATGTCTTCTCAGTTCTTCCCAGAATGGCCCTTTGGCCCTATCGCCCTTTTTGCAGCCCTCCCATCGTGTATTGGAAGGATCAGTGGGCAGAGGGTTGGTAGACAGGTGTGAGACCCAATCCCAGGAGCCTGGCTTGGGTAGCTCGCAGATCCTCTCTGGGGTCCAGTTTCCATGACTCTCCTTTCTGATTTGTTTTCTCATTCATTCAACAGGTGTGTTTCGCTCATTCATCAGAACACACGCTTTCGGAGAGCTCACTGTGTCCTGGCACTCTTCTAGGTGCCAGGGGTACAGCTGCGAACAGGGCAAAACGGCTGCCCTCCTGGAGCAGATGGGAGGAGGAAGTACAAACAAGAACATTACTTCCGTGTGTACACTGCAGAAAGCATGTGTGTCTGACTCCTTGTGGCTTCCAGGGGTTAAAGAATCTGCCTGCCAATGCAGGAGGCACCAGTTTGATTCCTGGGTCAGGAAGAACCTCTGGAAGAGGAAATGGCAACTCACTCCAGTATTCTTGCCCAAAAACCCCATGGACAGAGGAGCCTGGTGGGCTACAGTCCATGGGGTCACAAAGAGTTGGACATGACTGAGCAGCTGAACACTCAGCACTGGCTCCTTGAGGTCAGAAACATGCCCGGCTTCTCCTCCTGCTAAGGCTCATACAAGGAGGCACCTGTAGATCATGAATACACTTGGTACTTAAACTGGATAATTCCTTGAGTAAATCCTTACAAATAATGCTGTGAGATTCCATTCCCAAAGGAGTATATTCCTAAAGTAGAAGGGAAGAGACCTGAAGTCACCTACTCATTCGTTCATTCATATATACATACAAGTGCTTTGAGCATCTTATAGTAGTTAAATCATTTTGTCTGCCAGTAATAGAAACCTAATTTAAAACTGTCTTAAGCATAAAAAAGGGATTTGTTGGCTAAAATAACTAAAAAGGTACATGGGTCACTTGATCCAGGTGTGCACACAGCATCATCAGGAACACCTCTCAACCCAGTCTTCCTCTGACTGGCTCCATTCCTGAGTGAGGGCTCCTTTGGTGGAGGCAAAATGGCTGCAGATTGTCCCAGAATCTCATCTTCCAGTTCAATACTGCATGAATAGTGAGCTCTTCCTCCCCTAATTTCCTTTTCTTAGGCTCCCTCTGCCCTTTCCCCCCAAAGTCCCGCCTGGGCTTCTATTGAATTGAGTTCAGTCTTGAGCTAATCACTGCAGTCAGAGAATGAAATGAAGTAATTCCTAACTCACAGGGCCTGGGCATTTGCCATGGGTGAGAGCAGTCAGCCCAATCTGAAGCACAAGGGCTGAAAGCATGGGAGAGGGTGGCTCTCAAAGGAAGAGTGCTGTTTCCAGAAACAGCAGAAACTGGAGAACAGATGCTTCATAAACAAACAAAAATAACCCATGTCCCCACACACTTCGATACCAGGCCCATCAATTACTTTCTTACTTATATTTGTCTTACTTATATTACTGTCTTACTTGTATTTGTCATGCATACAGGACATGAGAGAAAGATGACAGGGGTTTAGAGAAGATGCAGCGGCAATTCAGAAAGTGGGGCATTATCTTCCCATATGGGGAACCAAGGATCACCTCATGGAAGACATATCATGTGACCTTGACTTTGAAGGATGAGCAGAGTTCTTCATATGTATCCATGAGAGGGGGCACTCCAGGCTGGGAGAACTGTGTGACCTAAGGTTTGGGGAAAGTCAGTGATTCAGTGTAGCCAGAACACAGGCCCAGGAAGAGGTGCTGTAGCCTATGATGGAGGAGGTGGAAGCAGGGATCAGATCTTAGGGGCCTCAGGTGCCCAGGGTAAAGAGCTTATATGACAGTCTAGGGAAAGCTGGAAACCACTGAAGACTGTGACCGTGGCAGGGATATCACCTGGGACATTAACCTGCTCAGATCCCTTAAAAAGGGGAAAACACAGAGCAACCAGTTAAGAGGCTGCAGACATGGTTTAAGCAAAAAGTAAGAGAATCGGAAAGTCCCTGGCACCTCCAACCCAGCATGTCCAAAACAGAAGCCAGCCATCTTGGCTTCCCCATGCCCCTTCTCTACCCAGGTTTTCTGCCCTAATGAATGGCGTCATCATCCCCATGTGTCATCCAGGACTCCCCCCTCTCACATTTCCCCCTCAACGCACTCATCCACGAAGCCAGCCAATTTTCCCTCCTGAATGTTTCTTGAATGTACTTGTCTTGTTCCTCTGCACCACCTTACTCCTCAGGCCATCATCATTTGTTGCTGGGATGGCTCCAACGGCCTCCTAACTGACCTCCCAGCCTCAAGCCTTATCCCTTTTCAACTCTTGGTTCAGCAGCCAGTCATCAGTTTAAATTACAGCCAGCTGGGGACTCCCTGAGACCCAACCCCTTCAGGATGTGGTTTCCGGCCTCCCATCTCCTGCACTCCCAGCCATTCTGAGCTGTATTGGACTCTTCCAGTGGAGCTGATCTCTTTCCCCTCTGGACATGCACAGGCTGCTTCCTCTGCTCTCCCCCACACTAACCTCCCACCTCCTTTGTTCCTGGTGTAGGAGCTGGAGGGCTGTTCCTGGCGGGAATGTGTTTGGGAGGCTGGGAGACAAGAGACAAGAGTGGGTGGAGAGCTGTAAGTTCCCTGTGGTGGACATGTTCCTTGCCTGCCTGGTACTTGCCTTCTGCTAGGAAAAGCAGCGCCCCAACCCCTGTGTTTTGTAAACTGCTCCCCACACTCACCTCTGTGGTCCAACGGGAGCTGCCATTTTACATGGTCTTGCCTCCCTGTCACAGGGATTCATTGTGAGGTGGATGACCTAACTGACCTGGTCGTGACTCTCTCCAAAAGTTTTCTAACTGGAGCTGTGGGGAAATGCCCTCTTTCCTTTTCAGCTGTAAGACTGAAAAGCTAGATTGTGGAGCTCCAAGCTGCCAGGTGCCCTGCCTTGTGGCAAAAGGTAACATTCCTAAAGAAATGAAAATGACAGGCTGAGGGTGAGGTCCTGACCAGGTCCTGGCCACTTTTAAGATCCAGGGTGGTCGTTAACTTGCCATTTCATAGAGCAGTGCTTCCCAGACTCTCTGTGGAGAAGAGTCAGATTTTTTTTTGCCCAATCTTACTGTAAATCATAACTTTGGTTAAACACAATACAAAACTTAAAAAAACCCTCCACACATTTTTAAAGCCTTGGTTTCTACTAACTAATGTTAGTTATATTCAACTAACGTTAATTTGTCAATTTGTTATAAAAATCTGTCAACACTTGACCCCAATCTCTGTGCTTACCTTGTCATGGACTGTATCGAGCAGCAAGTCTGTGGCCCACACTTTGAGTAGCCCTGCCCCAGAACATTGTCCATCCTTGCTGGCCCAGCTCTGCATTCCAGCTGGTAGCAAGGGGGAAACAGAGGAAGTGCAGGGCAAAAAAAAAAAAAAAAAAATGTTTTTAAAGAAGTAATGCAGTCCAAGGGGGAGGAGAGGTCAGGGAGGGAAGGACTAGGAGTTTGGAATTAGCAGATGTAAACTAGTATATGTAGGATGGATGAACAACAGAGTCCTACTGTTCAGCACAGGGAACCATATTCTATATCCTGTGATAAGCCATAATGGAAAAGATATTAAGAAAGAATTATGTATGTGAATATATATCTTATACAACAGAATCATTTTGCTGTACAGCAGAAGTTAACACATTATAAGTAAACTGTACTTAAATTAAAAAAGAAGTAATGCCAAAGTTTCATACCTCCCTTTCATTCCATTCTATTGGTGAAAAATGTGGTCCACTTAGTTGCAAGGAAGACCAGGAAAGATAGTTCTTAGTTGGGTGGACTTGTGCTGTTACCAAAAAGTTCCATTCGTAAAAAGATAAAGGGCAGGACGGTTATGGGAGACCACAGCTTCCGCCACACACTCCTAAGAGTCACCAGGAGCCTGGCCTCAGGAGCTGACTCTATGCTTGGGGGTGCGGGAGGCTTGGCTACATAGGCACTGTATCTGCCATTCAGGTATCTGCCATGCTCTGCAGCGAACTACCCCAAGTTTAGTGGCTTAAAATGACAACCATTTTCCTGGCTCATGACTTTGCTGGCCAACAATGTGGCTGGGTTCATTGGCAGCCCTGCCGGTGGTATTGCCTGGGGTCTCTCATGCAGCTGCAGTTATCTGGTGGTCTGATTCGGGCTGGATAGGCTAAGATGTCTTCACACACGTATCAAGCAGTTGTCAATCTTCAGGCTGGGATGCTTCAGTTTTCCATGTGGGCTCTTCAGGAGATGAGCTCAGGCTCACTCACATCCTCGTTTCCTCTCCAACCACAACCAAAGAGAGGGCAAACCTCACACAAAGGAGGGTTTCAAGCCTCTGCTTGCATCACATTTGCAAATGGCCCACTGGCCAAAACAAGGCACATCTCCAAGCTGGGATTCAAGGAGAGGTGAGAGGACATCACCTCTTGATGAGAACAGCGGTGACATGACATCACTAAGGAGGATGGGAGCGATGCTTCATAACATCTTCACAAAGGGCCTTCCATGGGAACCTCAGCCTCCACTACAGGACCAGGAATGTCCACCATTGTTCAGGCTCTAGTGGTCCCAAGGGAAAATAATCCCACCAGTGCCCCAGGGAAAGAATTCTCTTTTTCACAGAACTGCATCTGAAAGGCTGCCAAGAATCAAGCAGTCCCCAGAAGCAGAAGGTCTTCCTGTCTCTCTGCTGAGCTGCAAGGTCTCCTTCATGGCACATCTCCCTCTTCTGTGTCTGCTCCGTCCTCCTCTCTGCTAATTGCTTTATTTCTCTTTACTTCTGGCACCTGCTCCCTCACAATTTCTGATGGCCCCAGGCATCAACCTATGGCACCCCTTTCACCTCTGGCCTAGCTGTTAACCAGCTCAACCTCTCTATGTTTCCCCTGTTCCAATTCCAGAAAGTATCACCTTGATTAGCTGGCTCACATCCTCAATCTGGACCACACTGAGGTGGGCAGGTCAGCCTATGGACTGGCTGTCTGGAGCTCAGGTGCCCACACCCCATCCAATCACCTGGGGGAAGAGGGGAAGCACGACTGTAAGTCAATCTGTGAACCCGAAAAAAAGATACAGCTGTGTCCTGATCATCAGAACCTGTGAATGTGACTACTGGGGCAAAAAGGTCTTTGTATTAATAGATATGGTTGAGATAAAATTATCCTGGATTATTCAAAAGGGTCCTAAATTTAAAAACATGCCCTTCTAAGAGATGTGTAGAGAGAAGACAGACACAGAGGAGGCAGTGGGAAGATGGAGGTGGAGGCTGATATTATGCAGCCACAGCCAAGAAATACCTGGCACCACCAGAAGCTAGAGGACCCAAGGAAGTGCACCTGGAGGGAATGGGGCCCTGGCGACACCTTCACTTCAGACCTCGAGCCTCCACAATTAAATAAATTTGTTATTTCAAGCCATCAAGTTTGTGATGATTTGTTACAGCAGCTCTAAGAAACTGATACAAGCACATTGCTCAAAGCATAGGTCCCGGGCAGCAGGACCCCTTGGCAAGACGCTTTTCCTTGCTGACATAGAGGCCACGTAAGCATGTACTTCATTCCCTGACCAAGGTGTGAACCCTTGCACCTTTTTCTTCTAAGACCTGAGACCTGCAAGCCAAGACAGCTTACACCCCAGTGTCCTACTTATTCAGCATCAACACATGATGCTTTCAAGAGGTCTCAAGACTAAAAAGATGTGATATATAGCATTTCTTGAGTCTCCTGCATTGGCAGGCAGTTGTTCACCACTGTGCCATCTGGGAAGCCCAACAGAAAACTATTCAGTCATAAAAAATTGAAAGTGAAAGCCGCTCAGGCGTGTCTAACTCTTTGCGACCCCATGGACTATACAGTCCATGAAATTCTCCAGGCCAGAATACTGGAGTGGGTAGCCATTCCCTTCTCCAGGGGATCTTCCCAACCAAGGAATCAAACCCATGTTTCCCACATTGCAGGCATATTCTTTACCATTTGAACCACCAGGAAAGCCCAAGAATACTGGAGTGGGTAGCCTATCCCTCTTCCCCGGGATCTTCCTGACCCAGGAATCAAACTGGGGTCTCTTGAATTGCAGGCAGATTCTTTGTCACTAACCATGGAAACCCATACAATCATAAGAAAGAATGAAATCTTAGCATTTGTGACAACATGAGTGGATCTAGAGGGTATTATGCTAAGTGAAATAAATCAGAGAAAGACAAACATCATATGATTTCACTTATACATGAAATCTAAAAACAAACCAAATGAACAAATATAACAAAGCAGAAACAGATTCACAGATACAGAGAACAAACAGGTGATTGCCAGAGAGGAGAAGGAGTAGGGGAATGAGTGAAGTAAGGAAGGAGATTAAGAGGCACAAACTTCCAATTACAAAATAAATGAGTCACGGGGATGAAATATACAGCAGGGGAATATAATTAAAGATATTGTAATACCTTTCTATGGTGACAGATGGTAACTAGGTTTATTGTCATGATCATTTTGTTACGTATAGAAATACTGAATTACTACAACGTGTACCTGTAACTAACATAGTGCTGTAAGCAAACTTTACTTGAATTAAAATTTTTTTCCCATTCCTTCCAAAAAAAAAAAAGGTATAAATTAGGATCAAGATGGAACGGTATTTTAAGAGAATTAATGATAAGGTCATGGAAAGTGTTTCCTTTGGTTGCCTGTGTCTGAAGGACACAGAGTCCTGAGCATCCTTTCAGAGGTGGAGGGAAGAATCCAGGGAAGCAGGAGAGGAGACAGGAAGAGTCATGTCCTGATGCCAAGCGCACCATATCTCTGTTCACACAAATCAACAAATCAGAGCATCACAGAAGGTTAGGGTTTTGCTTTTAGCCCTCTCACTTAACAGATGAAGAAGCAGAGGACACAGAAAGGAGTGGCTTCCCCAGGGTCCCCTACAGCTGTTTGCTCTGGACATCCAATCCCCTCCTCTTCGCATGTGTCCGGGACTTCATAGTGTGCCCTTGGCAAAGACAACTATTTTTTTTTAAACTGCTTTTATTCATGTCTCTACACGTTGTAAAATGCCTCTAGGACTTTTCTATTCTTGTGACCTTTCCCCGCTTCCCTGGACACAGTGGCTCATGAACGCCTTGTCCCTGCCAAGAGCGGCCGAGGAAATAGGAGTGGCCACTTGGCTGAGCGGACAGGAAAGCATACACTGAAGGGCTGCTGGTCCTCTAGCCTGGCCAGGACTGCAGCAGCCCCACGTGACTGCACGTTCCTCGGCCGCCAGCTGAGAGCCCTGGGCCGGGTCTGTAGTTTCCCACCTTCCTTGCAAGCACAGTTCTAAGTAAATTCCTGACAATAGAGTCACTTACACAAGATTTCCTAGACCAAAGATAGGAGAGTCCACCTTCTGTGAACTGGCCTGGACAGGGATGAGTGTGGGCCTCCAGGCAAGCTCCTGCAAGCTGTCCTCAGTTCTGCTACATGTGGCTTGGGTGATCTCTGCAGACCTGGCACTTCCCAATTTTGTGGGGTCGGATGGTGGCTTCCCTGACCTCCCCTCATCCAGCCCTCTCACCTAAATCCCCTAATACACAGGTTTTAAATCCTGTGTATTTGGGATATCTAGAGTGGTTTTCATTTCTCTGCCAGAACCCTGACTGGCACAGGTAATGAAGCTATGTAAAATGATGTGGGGGAATCCCTCTGGAATGTAAAAGTTTCCTCCTAGAAAGTGAAATTTGTTTTTTTAATATATAAAGTGACAAATTAGCCCTTAGGAGCCTTCTAAGGTGTGTGACCTTGAAACCACTAGACTAACATCAAAACTGTCCTTTGAGACTTCTTCCGGGCAGGAGAGTCCCTCTGCCCTGCCTTCATCCATCCTGAGATCCAAGAGAATCATGGTCAAAAGGGCCAGCTCCAGGGAGAGTCTTCTTTCCCTCCAGTACTGCTGACACATAGGGAAAAACCCAGAAGCCATGAAGAAGCCTAGATCTTTCTCTTTGAGTATGGCCATTCCATTTTATAAGAGCAAGGAGCAAAACAAGTTTACATTACCTGATTTGTATGAACAATCAGAACAGAAGTTAATCAAGTACAAATAATCTCTGAAGACACATTGCAGCTAATATTTTGGGGAAATCATAGTGTTTGCTGCCTTTTATTGACATTTTTCTATGTACTGCCTGAAGCTGTTTTATAGATTATTCTATTTAATCTTTCCAACAATGCCAAAGTGAGGATAGCATTCTCCCAGGTTCATAGCCTGAGGCTCAAAGCCACCTGACTTTTGAGCCATCCTCTTTCCAAGGAGTCATTTGGCTTCTTTTACTAGAAAGGAGGAAGGAAGGAACAAGAAGAAAAGAAAAAGGCAACAAACAGGAAGAAGAAACCAGAGAGAGAAAGACAAACGGAGAAGCGAGGGGGGACATCTATAAGCAGAAAGTGGGAGAGAAGGCCCAGGAATTATGTGAAGGTAGAGGAACTCACCTCCTCACTACTTCTACCCAGACCAGGTGTCCAGAATGTTACCCTTGCTCTTGGCTATACCGATTAGCCAAACTATTCAACTGCTCTTTATTCTCCAGCTTTCTGAACCTCCGTGAATAGTAAAAGCCACAAAATCCACTCAGTATAATATCTTACTGCAGAGGGTAGATTCAATCATGCCGGGCAGCAGCCCCAGCCCATGAACTAATGGGGAAGGGGTATTAGGTTTGCCCTTGTGCCATGGGGTAGCTGGTAAAGACTGTTTTGGATACTCTCGGCCTCTCCTTCCAGACCCTCCCCTTGGCACCCTCAGTCTCACCCTGGCCAAGGTCCCCCTCTGTGTACGTGAAAGGTCAGACCAGGGCTGGGAAGCCGAGAGCTGGTCCATATCCCCTGAGATCTTAGATTCTCAGAGGTCCCATGAGCCAATGCTTTCATTTGATGAATGGGGAAACAGAGGGGCAGAGGCCCGAGGCCACACTGTCCGCACACTGCTGAGGGCCCCAACCCTTCCCTCTGGCAGCGGTGCATCTCCCAGGGCCCCAGCGCCCAGCGAAAGCCTCACATGTGATCACAATTACCGTGGGCTTGGCCGGAGCCCAGCCACACTGCGAGCACATCCAGGCCTGGTAGCTGGCCAAGTTTCCATCTCAGTAGAAAAATGAACAGGGTCAAGGGATACATGTTAATCCCAAACACACGAGTGGGAAGGAGTGGGATGAGGGGGAGAAGCCAGCCAGGATTTCTCGGGCAATGTCAGTCCATCAATAGCTCTTGAGATCCCCCTGCCCCCTCCACCCCAGGAAGCAGAGCACCCCTGGCCAACAGACAAAAAACAGGCTGTGTGCTCACCTGTTGGGCATTGTGGTTCCAGAGCCATCTTGAGATTGTGGTTATAAACCCTGCTGGCTCCTAAGCCCAAGATGGAACTCAGCTGAGTGAGACTTGGCCGGGGGCCCCAGAGCAGTCACCCCTCCTCCATAGTCTCCTTTCTTGCACTAAGCATTTTCCATAGGCTTTGTGTTTCTATCTTTCCTTCAGCACCACCATCCCCTGCCTGGATAAGGAGACTGAGGCAAGGAGGATGGCCTGAGGCCGGGTAGCTGGAGGAGCTGGGGTGGGCTAGAACACAGGCCAGTCTTGCCCACAGCCTCCCTCCTGATGCTCCCGAGCTACCTGGGGTGGCCTGGGCTGCGACTAGGACTCTCCTGCTTTTCCCTGCCATCCCCACACCATGCCCAGCATCTGAAGACTTATTTCATGAGATGTCAGCTTCATCTGCCCCACACCTGCTGCGTGGTCCTGCTGGGGCCCCAAATTCCACCCGAGCTGCCAACTCTTGCCACCTCTAATACTGACATCTCACATCCCTGAGGCTTCTACACTGTTTCGGCAGCCCTCGAGACAGAAGCTCCTTCTTCCCTCCCAGACTTGAAGCAGTTGTGAGCAGCACATCACTCCCAGCTTACCTCAACTCCCAGAATACCCATCTGCAAGCTGTGCTTGGTTCTGGCTGCAGAGAAGGCAGGGAGTTTGAATTTTTGATCTGTGGTATATGTGCATCTACCCTCTGGGGGACTTATAACAGGTTCAGTAGGTATTAGGAGAGCCACCACTCTCTGTCCTGGGCCCAAAGGAGTTAAAAACTTTGCTGGAACTCGACTAGTCCTCAACCATGTCTGACTCTTTGTGACACCATGAACTCTAGCCCGCCAGGCTCCTCTCTCCATGGAATTTTCCAGGCAAGAATACTGGAGTGGATTGCCGTTTCCTCCCTAGGGGATCTTTTCAACCCCAAGGATCTGTATCTCTTGCATCTCCTGCATTAGCAGGTAGATTCTCTACCCCTGTACCACCTGGGATGCCCAGAACTCTACTAATACCCTGTGACATGTTAAAAAAAAAAAAAGAAAAAACCCTATGGAGGACAGCAGCCATCAGTTAAATATCAGCTGTCTGGTCGGGAAGAGCTGTGGCCCCTGAAGGGTACACCGGACTTTTTTGATTATTGATGTCTCTGAAGGGGTATGATTCCTCAGAAAATGAGGTCTGCCCCAGAGAAATGTGCTTATTTACACTGACTTCTAGACTGGCTGAGGACAGTTCAGGGCCTGCAGCCAGGCATATGAGCAAAGGGGTGAGCAGGCTCCAGAGTGCGGCTTCTTGCCGACTGGGGGATTTATGGGCCTCCTGGACGGGCCAAGTAGCCTGGTTTTGAGGCCAGCAGCTGGGCCAAGAGGTTGGCCAAGGTTTTCTGAGTCTTTGTAAGCAGTTGGGCCCTTAGGGAATACACTTCTGATACTGTGGGGGAGAGGCTGGGGGTAGTTACCTGGTCTCCCATCTCCTCCAGAGGCAAGACCTCAGCAGGGGCATTTCTCCTGATGAGGCAGGGGCAGGAGCCATGAGGGTGGGATGGGGAGATGGAGCGGGAGAAATTTCACATTATTCTCAAAAAGCTAGCTCTCTTTTTTCTGCTTTCCAAAAGCCCCAGTGATCACTTTGTGTTTAAGCCAATCTTGCTTTCTCAAAGAAATGAAGAAAGAAAAAGATGTTTTTTCCAGGTCTGATTATAAGAATCATAAGACTAGAGAAAGCTGCATGCGAGACAGCAAAAGAAATGCAGATGTATAGAACAGTCTTGTGGACTCTATGGGAGAGGGCAAGGGTGGGATGATGTGGGAGAACGGCATTAAAACATGTTAATTATCATATGTGAAATCAATCGCCAGCCCAGGTCTGATGCTTAGGGCTGGTGCACCGGGATGACCCAAAGGGAGGGAATCGGGAGGGAGGAGAGAGGGGGGTTCTGGAGGGGGAACACATGTATACCCATGGCAGATTCATGTCAGTGTATGGCCAAAGCAACGATAATGTAAAGAAAATTAAAATAAATAAATTAAATTTAAAAAAAAAAGACTGGAAAGATATGGAGGAAACATCAGTCTCCCAGTTCTGCCTCCGCCAGGTGCCAAGCAAAGTGTACAGGAAGTCACTGAACTGTGAATAACTTGCTGGGGTGCGGGGAGCTTCTGGGCTCCCAGTCTCAGGACGCCCCATCACATTCTATTCATATCCCCATTGCTGGAGTTAAAGTCCATGTGTTCCTTTCAATTGTTGAGAACTGGACAATGACCAGGAGACTAGGGGCTAGTGATTCGGGCACTTCAAGGCTCTGAGAGAAAGCAGGTGGGGGAGGGGGGCCTCTATCACCCCAGGGCACCTAGTTTTTAAAATCTGTGCTGTCCCACGAGAGGGCAAACCCCAGATCCAGGGCTGCCCCAGTAGGACCGGTCTGAACAGCACAGCCAGGGGGTCAGTGTCCTAAACAAATGGCCTCAGTCTTCTGGTCTCACTCTGCCCAAGAAAAACAGAGTGGGTGTCCCTTGATTTCCTGTTTGAAAATGTGCTGGAGGTGGGGGGCAGTAGTTGAGGGACAAAGAAAACATCTCATCTCTCCCTAATCTATTGAAAACTATGAGTCTTGTCTTCCCCAAGGTGAGGTAGATGTGGGTTGATGGGGCTCAGGGAGTGGAAATCTGGCAGCAGTGGCGAGCTCTGGTGGCTCCTCCAACACTGACAAGCTTTGAGCTCTGAAACTGGGCCCCAGGGGACCCCCATCACCTCACAGCAAACCTCTCCTTGCTCCCACAGCTGCTCACAGCCCAGGCCACTCAAGATGACACTTTCTAAACACTGGAGAGAAAGATAAGAAGCAGACGGGGAGGAGAAGCCTGGGAGCTGGAGAAGGCCCCAGGAGGAAAGTAGGCTCCCTGCTGAGAAAGGCGGAGGCACCAGACCCCAGCACATGGGCCTGGAAGGCCAGAAGGCAGCTCTCACCCTGGCTCTGATGGTATGCTGGTCCGTCCCACACGATGGCGGGAGCCAGAGCCCTCGGCCTGGCCAGTACTTCTCTGTGCTCCCCTGAGCAGCCCAAGCACAGGCACTGCCCCCATGCCCATCCCGTGCCCCAAGAGCTCGTGCAGAGATGCCCAGGAGGGGAGATGGGAGAGTTAATTTCCCACTAGCATGGTTTGACAGAGCACAGCTCCCTCTGTGTCACATTCCCAGACCAGGTCTGGCTCGTGGCCAGACAAATTCCCCAGGGATGGCAATTCGTGGGCAGAAAAGGGATGCCCAGGGTCCCTTCCAGCAGACACACAGGGGCTTAGTTTAGTGCAGGCAGTCTGTGCGGGGGAATCTGAGTGACCTGAGCTCTTACCCACCTGGGGAGTTTTTAGCAGAGTCATCCAGCAGTAACAGCGACAGGAATGACAATGGGTGCCACGGTGCACAGGTGAGGGGCGCTTCTTCTGGCGGGCTCCAGAGGGGAGTGTCAAGGTCACTCGGGTCCCTCCTTGAAGCCTTCAGAATAATTGCAGCCCTCCAGCCTGCTTCCCACAACCCAAGAACCCCTGGGAAATGCACTGTTTGGGGTTCGGGGCTGGCAGCTCATCGAATCCTCACCCCCTTGAACTCTCACTTCCAAAGACAATCGCACAGCACACGCTTTAAGGGAGAGTCGCACACCTCACACCTCCCAAGGGTGATCTTTGGTTCCCCTCCAGCCCAGACAGGGTGAAATAGAGCCTTGGGCCGCTACCCAACTCAGCTCACTGCTGTCTCAGGGCAGAAACCTTGGGAAGAATCCCAGCTCCAGCCAAGGAAAACAAGAGTCGGGCTGGCTACGCCAGATGGCTTCTTTCTCCCCACCTTCTGTCCCCCTGATTGCCACCCTCTGGAGCCAGCAGGCTGTTTGGATAACCCCAGGACCCCTCTCCCCCACGGTCTTTAGCCAGGTGTTCAGGCAGCATTCCAGAGCCGTGGCCAGGCTGGGGGTCACTGCCTTTGAAAGAGTGAGAAGTGTGAGGCTCTGGCTCCTAGGAGAGAGGCCCCTGTAATCGGCCTTCCCTGAGCAGAAATGCCTTTTGGGAAGGGGTGAGGTGATTGTCCTCCAAAGAGTTCACCTCCGCCCTCACTCCTGACCAGGAGCAGCACAGAGTTCCCATTCTACAGGTAAAGAAGAGATTCTCTGATCTCCCTGTCACCCCCTCCTAGCCCCTCCACACTCCCCAAGGCCTCACCTCATGCTGAAATGCTACTTGACTACTGGGCTCTGTGAAAAAAGACCTTCCCACCTTTGTGGCTTCTGGTTCCAAAGTCTCACCAACTTTCTCTTCTTCAGATGAAGAACCCCAGTGTCTCACACAGGGTTTCCTTCCTCTGGAACACCGCTGTTCAATAGAAATAAGATGCAAGCCACAGATGAGAGTTGAATCTGTATTAATATTGTCTAATAGCCACATTTTTTAAAAAAGAAAAGTGACACTCATGTTAATGATGCATTTTATTTAACCCAATATATTTACATCAACACAAATGACCATTATCATTTCAACTTTTAATCAACAGGAAAACATTATCGATGTGCCCTTTTACATTCTTTTTCTCATGTTAAGTGTATTCATTTCCTGGGGCAGCTATAAAAAACTACCACAAACAGAATGGCTTAAACATAATAGAAGTTTATTCTCTCACAATTCTGGAGGTTGGAAGTCTAAAATCAAGGTGTCAGTGGGAAGTCCAGTGGTTAAGACTCCATACTTCCGCTGTAAGGAGCACAGGAACTAAGATCCTACATGCCCTGTGGTGAGGCAAAAAAAAAAAAAAAAATTAAATAAATAAAATAAAGGTGCAGCAGGGCCACGCTCTCTCTGAAGGCTCCGGGAAGAATCCTTCCTTACTTCTTAACTTCTGTTGGTTAGTCTTTGGTATGCGGCTGCCTTCCTTCAGGTCTGCCGCCCTCACCACACTGCCTTCTTTCTTTCTGTGTCTTGATTTTCATATGGTCTTATAAGGGTACCAGTCACTGAACTTCAGGTTCACTTTAATCCAGTTAAATCTCATTTTAAATTAACCAGTTACATTTGCAAAGATTCTATTTCAATAAAGTCACATTTTGAGGTTCCAGGTGGGCATGGATTTTAGGGGGACACCATCCAACCCAGTGCAAAGTTGGATTCAACTTTATCTGGCCAGTAAAGTCCATGCCCCCTTCCCCATCTGGTTTTTGACTCCTAAGTAGTCACTGTTGTCTATTCTATTGTCTTTGTCCCTTTGTTTTCACGTTGGTGGTGTTTGGGGCAGGACCCCAGGTAAAAAGAAACAGGAAGGGGATTTTCATGGCAGCCCGGTGGTTAAGGCTTCACCTCCCGATGCAGGGGGTGCGGGCTCAATCCCTGGTTGGGAACCTGGGATCCCACATGCCTCATGGCCAGAAAACCAAAGCATAAAACAGAAGCAAGACTGTAACAAACTCAATAAAGACTTTAAAAAATGTTCCACATCAAAAAGAAAGCAAAAAAGAAACAGGTGAGATTAATTTTAATTAACTTTAACCCAATATATCCAAAATATTGTCATTTCAACATCTAATCAATATAGAAAACGCTCAACGAAATATATTCTTTTTTCATACTAAGTCTTCAAAATCCCATATGTGTGTGAAGCTTACAGCACATTTCAAACTAGACGAGTCACATGCCAAGTGCTCTACAGGCGCAGGGGGCTAGTGGTACCCAACTGGGCAGGGTGGCTCAAGAAATTACTTTAAAAAGAGAGAGAGGCCTATAGTGATGCAGAGGACTCCACTGAGGAGGTTGGGGGCTCTAGGAGTGGAATTTCCTTGATGGCTTCACCACCTCCAGGGTCTCCTGATTATCTTTCATCTGTGTCTCCTGAGGAATCACCAACGTTAATTCAGAGTTACTGCCAGTCTCTTAAAGCTGCAAATGACCTCTCTCTTTCTCATCCACTCATCCACATATCTTGGGAGTCTTCCAATTGCCTTCTGCTATGCATGGACCTCACAAAAAGTGACTCAACCTTACATAAGAATCTGAGGGGGCCCAGGAGTATGACTCACCGCCTTGAAATTTCCAGTGGGTTACACATGTCTTCTTAGATGATTTTTTTTAATGTATCTTTAATGGTTGTCAAAAAGAAAAAATTTGGTGTGGGAGGCAGATTGGGGTGAGAATCCTGCCTTGGGGTAGGGAAGGATAGTTATGATGGATGGGAGGGCTCTGGGGCTGAGGACAAGGTCCTTTCAGGGTCAGGCCTCGGAAGGTTCGGAGGAGAAAGGAGGATGCTTCCTCTTAGGACTGCAGGGCATTTCAGGATACCTCGTGTCACAATCACCTCAAATAGCAAGAATCAGCCCTTGGAGTCTCCGGGAAAGACTTTGGTTTGGGAAGGTTTAACCAACTTCAGCGTCACTGCAGCCTAAAAAAAGCTGCAGAGCACTGCAGGTCAGGGATTCCCAGCTCTGGCCATAAAATCCCTCTGACCAATCATACCCCGGACCAACTCAGTCATGTCCTGTGGAGATGGGCCTCAGGCATCAGTATTTTCTGTAGGTTTCCCAGATGATTGCAACACGCAGCGCCCCCCTGCCCCCACCAAAAAAGTATATGACATTCTGTTTTAAGGCATTTGGTCTTGGCACGAGGTGCCTCACTTTCCACCTTCATGCCTTTAGTGAGTGACAGGGCAGAGTATTCCAATGCTGAGGAAACAGGACAGCCGAACCTGGCCGGCTCCCACCCCCGACACAGACATGCTCAGAGCTGCTGGGAGCACTGCTGGGTCTGCCACCGTACCTGGTATATCAGGCAGGGGCCCAGCAGGAAACAGATGGCCTGCTCAAAACAGATCATGTGAGAGAGTTGAATGAAGGGACTATTTACAGAGGTGTGGGCAGCCTTGTGTGTGTGAAAACAGTGGAGCTGGTAGCAGCCCAGCACCATTAACTCTACTAGGCCTGAGGGGACAGGAACAGAACAGGCTGCCTGACGAGAGTTGTGGCCTTCTGTTTGAGGGGCACAGACAGCTCTCAGTGACCCCACAGGGAAGGAGTCAGAGGAAAGACGTTATGGGCTGAATTGTGTCCCCCTCAAATTCCTGTGAAGCTCTAACCCGCAGAGTCTCAGAATGTGACTGTACTTGGAGCTAGAGCCTTCACAGCAGTAATTAAGTTTAGATGAAGCCATTAGGATGGGCCCTCATCCAAGCTGGCTGGAAACCTTATGAGAAGAGGAAGATTGGACAAACAAAGTGACACCAGGAACAGGAGTGCAGAGAGGAGAGATGGAGAGAGAAGACAACGGAAAGGCCAGCCAAGGAGAGAGGCCTCAGAAGAAACCCAACCTGCTGACACCTTGATCTTCACTTCTAGCCTCCAGAGCTGGCAGAAATAAATTTATGTTGTTTAAGCCACTCAGCCCATGGTACTCTGTTATGGAAGTCTTACCAAAGGAATATAGATGAATGCCCCAACTTTACCCTCCTCCCTCTTTACGAGCTCTGGCTGGTGCCCCCCACGTTGGCCAAACCCAACCAAAAGACAGAGGGCACGAGAGCAAGTATGCACAGTCCACGTGGGTCAGATCCCAGGGAGGATAAGGTGGAGCCCAGACCAGGAACAGCAGACTGAGGATGGCCATCTACCTGGGAAGGGTGCTGAGCCAATTTATCAAAGGGTAGGTGACCAGGCTTCTGATACCAGGTTGGTGTGGTAGGACACAGGATGGTGTGGTGAAAGTAAGCCACCACTTGGACCAAGATTGGAAGGAAATAGAAAAAAATGATAATGTTTGGCAAGACGGTGGCTGTTTTTTTTTTTTTTTTTCAAAATTTCCTTTACTCATATAGTTAGGTTGTTTTCCATTAAAAACAGACAATCCAGAGGAGATTTTTCAGGAAAAAACATCTTGAACTTAAGAGTCATTTTTTGTTCTTTAAATCCATTCAGCTAGTCTTCTTTTGATTGGAACATTTAGTGCAATTACATTTTAAAAAATTGTTGATAGGTTTGTACTTATTGGGGCTTCCCTGGTGGCTCAAATGGTAAAGATTCTGGAGCCCCTGAAGAAGGAAATGGCAACCCACTCCAGTATTTTTGCCTGGAGAATCTCATGGACAGAGAAGCCTGATGGGTTACAGTCCATGGGGTTGCAAAGAGTAGAACAGGACTGAATGACTAACACTTTCACTTTTTTTCATGTACTTATTGCCATTTTGATGATTGTTTTCTGGTAGTTTTTGTAGGTTTTTTTTGTTGTTGTTGTTATTGTTACTTATTTTATTGCTCTCTTGTTATCTGATGACTATTTTTAGTATTTTGTTTGGATTCCCTCCTCTTTTTGTATGTGTATCTATTACAGGTTTTTGTCTTGTGGTTACCATGAGGTTCATATTAAACAATATATATGTGATTACTTTAAGTTGATTATCTCTTAAGTTCAAACCCATTCTGGAAATCTTACATTTTTCCTCCCTCACCCCTACTTTTAATGTTTTGACATCATATTTTGTATCTTTATGTGTCCCTTAACCTCTTATTATAGATGGTTTTACTACTTTTGTCTTTCAACCTTCCTACCAGCTTTAGAAGTGTTTACCATATATTTGTGTTCTCCTTTCATAATTTCCCTATTTCAAGTTGTGGGTTTTTCTTTTCCATTTAGATAAGCCCCTTTAACATCTCATATAGGGCTGATTTAATGATGCTAAACTCTTGTAGCTTTTGTTTGTCTGTAAAACTCTCTACTGTCCTTCAATTCTGAACATTCTCATAAATATTTGGCTGGGTGGACAGCTACTGGGGGGCAGGGATATAGTGGATGAGGGCAGGTAACTCTCTTGAAATACTACAAACATCATTGGAAGTAATACTACAAACATCATTGTCCAGGTGTCCTGTGCATGAGAGCCCCCTTCCTGCATATGACAAGTGATCCCCTAACCCTGGACTCCATCTCAACATGGGGCACACCTAGGACACAATTCAGAGATGAGCTGCAATAAATGCCCCTCACTTGTGCCCCCAGACTGCCATTCTAGACTCAGCCTGGTGCCCCCACCTTTGGTCTCTGAGCACCAGGCATGCCTCCCTACTGGCTGCCAGCTGCCCTCCCCAGCCCTTCTCCCTCTCCATGCTGATACCCTCAGGCCAGTGCTTACCAGCCTGGCCCCTGCTCACCCCTTCCCTTGCTCAGCCTTTGGCCCCACAACCTGGGTTTTCCAGATTAGGAGGTGCAAACTGTTCTCATGGGTTCTTCTCCAGGGACCTTGGGCTGGGCCAGGTGGAGGGGTTCTGAGAACGTATGTGTCTTTCTCACACAGAGCTGACATGCGTTCAGCTATTCCCCAAGCCTCCTTAACTTATAGGAATCATTAAAAGGAAACCAATACCACAGGACCACCTACCTCACCAAGTCAATGTGAGGGCTGCATGACAATTGAGATGGGTTCAGAACACATGGCATATAGACATGTCCAACAATGGGGAGATTACAACCAGATGCAAAAGCTTAAAGAGAATGACACCACAGGGACCAAGCAACCCAGCTACGGGACCCTCCAACGTGGGGAAGAGAACACACTTGCATTTTTTGGTGAAACAAGAAGTGGTAAAAACCCGTTAGCAGAAAACCTAACTCAAAGCAGCTTAAGCAACCTTACATAGCAAGAAATCACAAGGTAGGCTGGCTCCAGCAAGAGTTAATTAGCAGTCCAGAGATGTCAACAAGAACCCAGGTTCTTCCCAGCTATTCTGCCTGGCTGTCCTTGGTGCTGTTGTCAGCCTTGGGCTGATAAGTAGATGGTTAGAATGGTTCCAGGCATAATATCCAGAGGTGTAAGAGAGATCTCTTTGGAAAATGAGAAATCTTCTTCTGAAGCATCCCAAAGAGACTTTCTCCTTGTATCTCATTGGCCAGAATTGGGTCATATGTTCAGGCCTCACAGGCAAGAGGAATGGAACCATGGTGATTGGCTTGAACCAATCAGGGCCCAACACGTAAAGCTAAAGATAGGTCCAGCTGGGCTGAGGCATGTGGCCAGCTAGGGGAAAGTAGTTGCTTGAATTAAGTCAGGTTCTATTACTGAGGAAGATGCTACACTCAGCTGAGGCCAATTCCAGGAGTTGGCACCTAGCAGGCATCAAATACTTAGAGTCATTTCCCTTTAAGCATCTTGCCGAAGGGCACAGAGCTATAAGTAGCCTGGCTGGAACTCAAATCCACAGAGAGGAGAACAAAAGGGCTAAAGATAAGCCAAGCTTATTCACAGTTGTCCCCCAGGACAGCCCCTACAAGGAAAAGCCTCCTTCTCTGGGGAACTGGCTATTTCATCATCCTGCAAGTGAGGGTGACAGTAATAGCTTTGTGGAGCCAGGGTCCCCCTCCATTCCATGATGACCCCATGCATCCCACCTCTGCCAACATCCAGCCAGCCCAGCTCTCACACCACAGCTGCATTTTTCCATCTCTTCTGTACAAAATAATTCCCCAAAGTCTGACAGTTTTTCCTCTGTCTGTGTTTGATTTATGGCTACAATTACCAGCTTTCCTTCACAGGGCCCGCATGCCAGCAGAGACCTTCTGCTAGTCAGCGGTGCTGCCACCCCGGCTCCTGGCTCTCATTCCCAGCATAAGTGCTGCAGACGACCCTTCCCTCCACATCCTGAGTCCTAGACCCTACTCCCCACCCCACTCCCCACCCCCAGATGCCTGGGTCTGGGCTGCATCAGAATTGGGCAACAAGTTAGATGATCTCTTTTAACAGAGACCCTGAAAGACAGGAAAGGCTGCTCTCCCCACCCAGCACCCACCTGGCAGGGCTCAGAGAGCATTGTCTGCAGTCAAGGCGGTGGACTACCTCCCTAATGAGATCTGTACCATATGTTCAGGGAGTTCCCATCCTGAAGAACAAAAAAGCCTCCAGGCCATGTTTGATTAGTACCCCAGGTTCACTTCTGGCCCTTTTTGATGCCTCTTCCTAAAGTAACCACTCTGGAGTCCAGGTCTCTGGTTCGAATCCTGGCTCTGCTTCTCCAACAAATTACTTACCTCTCTGTACCCCAAGTTCCTTCTGTAAAATGGGAATAAGGATAGTACCTACCCCATAGAGCTATTCTTCGATTAAATAGAATTAGGTTTTGCATGTAGTAAGTGTTCTCTCAATGTTCATTTTTATCATTATCATTATGGGTATCTTAGTTTCTAATCCAGAGTGACTCTTAGGTACCACTCACTGAGCATCTTATGCTGCCAGGCCCCCTGCGGGTTGTGTGGGATCCCAGTCACCTTGGAAGACAGCGCCCCTGTCCCGCTGTCAAACCCAGGCCTGAGGAGCTAGAAACCTATCCAAGTTCTCACAGTCAGGAAGTGGGAAAGCAGAGATTGTATCCCAGATCTGGCTCGGTCCACTTTTTCACTCCACTAACTGTCTTGCCACCCTATTTTATCTGGGTGATGTTTTTGGAGGGCTTTGGGGCAACTGGAGAAACCTGAGATGTGGTAGAGGGACGCTGCCCAGTGACAACACAGTGCCGCAGTCCCAGGGCTCACCGGGCGTCCTGGGGCTCCTGAGAAAGAAGGCGGGGTCTGCAGACCCCTCACCACCTCCCCTGTCTGCGGCTTTTGTTGTCTGGCATCTGGTGCTCCACAGCGATCCCGGGAAGCTTGGTAGAAGGAGAACGGCCTCTAGGGTCACTGCAGGGAAGCAGGCTGTGGAATCAAACTCCAAACAGGTCAGGGCAGGGAGGTGCCGGTGTGGCCCTCAGCCCGGAGAGGAAAAAAGTCCTCTGTGTCCCTTCCCACCACACTTGGGGGCCAACTGGAGGATACAGACGCTAGCGGTGGGGTCACTGAGCAGTAGCGTGTGGGCCCTCGCAGGCCAAGCCAGCGCAGCACCCAGCGGGTCGGGGCTGAGTCCAGAGAGGAAAGGCCCACGGGTTGCTTTTCCTTAGAAGATGTGTTTCTCCATGCGTCTCCCTCTCCCCACTTGTTACAAGTAGCCCCAGGCAGCAATTCTCCCCCATCCCAAGACTGCTCCATCCGGACAAGGGGAGCCTGAGTCTGACGCCAGGAAGGCTGCCTGGGCCATGCAGCCCACATGTTACAGCTTCTGCCTCTGGGCTGGCCCCTGCTCCCCTGACAGCTAGCTGTGGCCTTGCCGCGGTGGGGCGGCCCTTTGGTCCAGGTTCTGGGCCCTGATTCTGAGGGAAAAGATGGTTCTGCATGGGTTCCTAGGTTTAGGGTCAAGGCCCCAGCCAGCAACAAAGTTCCCTAGAAATGGTGAAGGACAGGGAAGCCTGGCGCGCTGCAGTCCGTGGGGCTGCAAAGCGTCCAACACTACTTAGTGACTTAACAACTTTGCTTGACCTTTTCCTGTGAGGGCTGGGAGAGATTTGAATCCTTCTGGGTCCTCTGACCTGATCTCCATCCTATGGCCACCTCTATGGAGAGGTGGCGAGGGCACATGTGTCCCTAGCCCTGCGGCAATAACAAAGCGCCTGGCTTTAGATCAGGCCTTTCCTGTCCTGTGACACAAGCTCTTATGACACCTAGGCAGCTCTGACAAACCGCCCTGCGTCACTCAGGAGGTCAGAGCAGGTTTCAGGACTTTTGGGTGAGGATGTGACAGCCAAGGCCAAAGTCCAACCTTGGTGGGGGTTGCGGATCCTCAGGAGGGAGGTTGCAGGTCTGGAGGCAGAGGCTGAACCTGCAGTAATGGGTGACTGTGCAGGGTGGGTGGGGCAGTCGTGGCTCTGGAGGGAAGGCCTCTGGGAACACAGCATTCTCAGGAAACAGCAGTTCCTGTTGCAAATCCTGGCTCATCGCCTCCGACAGACTTCCTGACTCTGAGCTGCCTGGCCCCAGTGCTGGCACCTTCCCGGCATAAAGCAGGAGGGAGGACTGGCCCCCCGTGAAGACCTCCTGAGTGGGCACTTGCCACAGGACCCCCACTCTGACTCCCTTGGGAATCTGTTCCTGCTGTGCCAGAGCTGAGCTTCACCCCCACAGTGAGTACTCAGGGCTACTCCTGGGGCGGCAGGGTCACAGCCCCCAACCTGGAACTGCAGGGGATGCATTCTCATCCCAGCTGATGTGCTAGGGAGAGCACACCACTTCTCCTAGCCTCAGTTTCCTTGTCGATAAACAAGAACGCTGGATCTCAGAGCCCCTTTCAACCTCACGGTTCTGTTGTTTTTATTCAGGTGCTCAGTCGTGTCCGACTCTTTGTGACCCCATGCATTGCAGCACACCAGGCTTCCCTGTCCTTCACCATCTCCTGGAGTTTGCTCACATTCATGTCCACCAAGTCAATGATGCCATCCAACCATCTTGTCCTCAGTCACCCCTTTCTCCTCCTGTTCTAGATTCCTCTTTTGGAACCAGTGGTGCCACATTAATAATTTGCCATGTATTCCTATGTTGGTTTATATTTGGGTGTCCTCAAAGCGCCCATGGTAAGAAAGGCAGCCTTTCTCTCTCAGCATGTCACAACTTCCTTGGGGAGAGGCCTCTGCCTTGATAACAGGGGCCGAAGCTCTTTCTGCCTCCGAATTATAATTCAGCTTAACAAACACTGGCTGGGCCATGCCATGTGGCTGGCTCTGGGCTGGGCATCATTGAGCTCAAGGACCTTCTCTCCAGGAGTTCTTAGTCTAGTAGGGGAGACAAGCAATAAAACCTCCCTGAGATAAGGGTAAGAGAGTGGGTCAGGGAAGGACACAAATGGCTCGGTCAGGGAGGTCAGGGGGAAAGCTTCACAGTGGAGAAGTTTCCTAAACTGGGTCTTGAAGGGTGAATAGGAGGAGTTCAATAACCTAAAGCACAGGCAGAGGGAATAGAATGTGCAGAGGCCCAGAGGTATGAAAGAGTGGCACAGGGGAGAACTGCAAGAGTCTGAAATGGGATGACAGTAGAGAGGAGAGAAACACCAGGGATGAGGCTGAGGCTGCAGGGAGGGCAAAACAAGAAGGCCTGGTGAATGGGCAGCCTAAGGGAATCGAGCTTCATCCTGAGGGCCATCAGAAGCCATAGAAGGGTTTAGGCAGATGATGTGCAGATCTGTTTCTCAGACAAAACCTCTATAATATGGAGAGCAGGGCTTTCCTGATAGCTCAGCTGGTGAAGAATCTACCAGCAATGCAGGAAACCTGGCTTTGATCGATCCCTGGG
Organism: Antilocapra americana; assembly: GCA_007570785.1. NCBI lineage: Eukaryota > Metazoa > Chordata > Mammalia > Artiodactyla > Antilocapridae > Antilocapra > Antilocapra americana. The sequence continues at coordinate 9,841,925 of ML664199.1, forward strand.
TTGGGAAGATCCTCTGGAAAAGGGAAAGGCTGCCCACTCCGGTATTCTGGCCTCTAGAATTCCATGGACTGTATGGTCCATGGGGTCGCAAAGAGTCGGACATGACTGAGCAACTTTCACTTTTCTTCATGGAGAGCAGATCAGGGGAGAGGGTGGATGCGGGAGCGAGTGGAGGCGGAAAGGCTACTGGGAGGTATTGCAGGAGCCCAGGAAGCAGCAAGGAGGACTGGACACAGCCTGGTGGGTGTGGAACCAGTTGTCACCCAGGGGACAGAGACAGCAGGAGCGGACGCCATCACGAGTGGTTGGGAGAAAGAAGGTCCCCAAGGTACCAGCAACCAGCTAGATGAGCTTCGTGTTATGGGCAGGCAAGATTTCTGCATACGCAGTGAAGCTGTTCTCAAAGGAAACATAACTGGGTTCCCCGCCACCTTCTCTGACCACATGATTCACTCCTTGTGCTCTCCTTGGGGGAGAGCCTGTGGCCCCAGCCTACCCAACCCAACTTAAAACAGCTTTCTGGGTCTCAAACAGCTTCCTGCCTTCTTCTGTCTCGTGGCCCAGAGTTCTGGTTCCCCTGACAAGAGGCAGAAATTCGAGGAGTGGGGAGAGATCAAGGGATCCACCCACAGTGCCCCCAGTCCAGCAACTGCGAGTCCCAGGGCTCCTCCACACCCGACCCCTCCCCTTAGACCTCTGCTTCTCAATGGGGACACCTTGTCAAGACCTGAGACATTTAGGGCTGTAGGGACAGGAGATGCAACTGGCATCTAATGGGTAGAAGGCGGATGTGCTGCTGTACCTCCTGAAATGCACAGGGTGGGCTTTCCCACAAAAAATTATCCAGCCCCAAAGTCAACAGAGCTAAGGCTGAGAAACTCTGCTTCAGATGGGGTGTCAGGGTGCCCCTGCCCACAGAAGCCAGCAGGAGCCCAGACGCTTGAGCAGGGCTCCCAGGAAGGTGTCCCCGTGATAAGGACAATCCCGCAAAGAGCAAAAGCTGGCGTCTGTGTTCCCAGGGCCCTGATGTGGCTCGAGGGGCAACTAGCCCCAGGTCCCCCAGGGGTAGAGGCACGGCCAGGCCTGGAACCCACCTCTTGGGCCTCCTCGGCCCAGTCCCAGAAGACCCCCTGAGTCCTCTCTGATGTTCAATACCTGCCCTAGTTTGAGGGGCTCCTTCCTGCCACCAGCACCCCCCACTCCAGTGGGCTAGGGGAATTTGTTTTCTTCTTTGGCGCTTACAGCATGCCTGGCTATCTCTGATACTGTGGCCCACGCCAGCCAGGTTCGGAGTGTTTTGGCAACTCGCTCAAAACACATACACACGCGCATACACACAATGAAAGCGGGGCTGTCTCCAGGACGTGTGTCTGCCCCACTGCGGCTCACTTTTATTTGTGTATAGACCAAACTGGCCTGCCTTTGCTGGTGGTTTAGTATAAACCCCTCCCAACTTTGACCCCCCCCACCCCGACCCTGGGGCTCCCAAGGCCCCTCTGCCCAGCTGGCTCAGATCTTAGAGCCCCCAGGGTGCCCGGCCTGAGTCTGGCAGAATCTGCTGCACGTTAGGAAGAGGAAATGTGCCATCAGACCAGTTGGGGTTGGAGAACAAGCCCCAGAGAGCAGACAGCAGGACTTTTAGGCTTGGAGTCCAGCCGTGTCCCTTCCGCCCTGGGACCTCAGGCAAGTTCCTTCACCTCTCTGAGCCTGCCCTCGAGTCTGTAAAAGGGGGTGGAATAGCAGGGTTGTGATGAGAACGCCCAGCTGCAAAGTACTTAGAGTAGGGCCAAGCGCTAGATAACAGGAAGAACTCTTATGATTAACACGTGCCTTGGTGCTCCTCTGTGAAGCATCAGCACTAGAGTCCCGGCCTTTGGTCCACACGGGGGTGGAGACCAGTCCCCTTTCTGACCAGATCCAAGATCAGCCTCCTCCACTCCCCTCCCAGGGCACTGACCAGGCAAGAAAAGGGAGGGGGCAGTTTTCCCAACAGAGGCTGTTGTATTCCTTCTTCTTTGATGGGCACTACTCTGAGGAAGAGTCAGACAGGTCTTTGCTGTAAACGCACTGTTCATTGGTGGCGGCAGGAGGTGGGGCTGGGGCAGTAAAGCCTGGCTCTTACGTCGGGTCCACAGAGAGACTGTGGGCCTCACTTGATCCCCCTCTCTGCTCTTCAAGCCAACCCCTCTCTGCACTCCAGCCTCACCTTCCCAATCACCACATCCACAAACATTTGTGAGCCTGTCTCTGGGCAGAGGGGGAGGGTAACCCCCCACCGCCCCTTCTGAGGTTGAGGAGGTCAGACTTCCTTCTGCTCCAGGTTTTCAGGATCTCTATTTCATTTCTGATTGTCCTTGTCTATCTGAAAGGTGCACATTTCTACACAGGTTCAGTCTTCTGCCACAGTCCTCATGGGTCAACACACAAGATTTCTACCCTCCATACCATAACTTTGTTCTATCGCTTTCTACCTGAGGACACAATACTGGGACCCCTTCCATCAACATCACCCCAGAAGACAATGTACCTTTTCTCTTTTCTCTTTCCCAGTTCCCAAGCTTCCTCTCCATCCTCTCCCTCCCCTCCCCAACCCCAGCTCAACAGTCCCACTGCCTTTTTTTTTTTCATTTCTCTCCTCCTATGGTTCTTTGTTCTCCCCCAAGCTGCCCTACAGGAGACTGACTGTTCCCAGGGTGAAGGAATGGTCCAGTCTTTAGAACATCCTTATAGCTTTGATAAACCTAGACAGCATATTAAAAAGCAGAGACATCAGTTTGTTGACAAAGGTTTGTATAGTTAAAGCTATGATTTTTCCAGTAGTCATGGACAGATGTGAGAGTTGATCCTTAAAGAAGACTGAGTGCTGAAGAATTGATGCTTTTGAACTGTGGTGCTGGAGAAGACTCTTAAGAGCCCCTTGGACAGCAAGGAGATCCAACCAGTCCATCCTAAAGGAAATCAGTCCTGAATATTCACTGGGAGGACAGATGCTGAAGCTGAAGCTCCAGTACTTTGGCCACCTGATGCAAAGAGCCAACTCACTAGAAAACACCATGATGCTGGGAAAGACTGAAGGCAAAAGCAGAAGGGGATGGCAGAGGATAAGATGGTTAGATAGCATCACTGACTCAATGGACATGAGTTTGAGCAAACGTCAAGAGATAGTGGAGGACAGAGGAGCCTAGTATGCTACAGTCCATGGAGTGGCAAAGAGTTGTACACGACTAAGTAACACAGCCTTGACATCCAGCCAACCAATCTGTGACCAATCATCTTCATCAAGAGGCTCTTTAGTTCCTCTTCACTTTCTGCCATTAGAGTAGCGTCATCTGCATATCTGAGGTTGTTGATATTTCTCCTGGCAATCTTGATTCCAACTTGTGCTTCATCCAGCCCAGCATTTCACTTGATGTACTCTCCATAGAAGTTAAATAAGCAGGGTGACAATATACAGCCTTGACATACTCCTTTCCCAATTTGGAACCAGTCTGTTGTTCCATGTCCAGCTCCAACTGTTGCTCCTTGTCCTGCACACAAGTTTCTCAGGAGGCAGGTAAGGTGGTCTTGTATACCCACCTCTTTAAGAATTTTTCACAGTTTGTTGTGATCTGCACAAAGGCGTTAGCATAGGCAATAAATTTGTTTTTATTTATTTCTTTGACTGTGCTTGGTCTTGGTTGCAGCCCACGGGATATTAGGTCTTCATTGCAGCATGCAAGACCCTTTAGTTGAGGCTTGCAAACTCTTAGTTGCAGCATGTAGGATATAGTTCCCTGACCAGGGATCGAACCCAGGTCCCCTACTCTGGGAGCTTGGAGTCTTAGCCACTGGACCACCAGGGAAGTCCCCCTGGTTTTTTAAATTATCTATGATTAATAACATTGTTTTTGTTATTTAGCACTTTCTCATCAAAGGATTCATTTATTCCTTGCAAACATCTGACAAATATGGCCATGTTTGGGGCTTCTCATGAGTGGCCCCAGTGGGATTAACAGAAACCTTGGATTCCTCTGCCCACTTCGGGTTCCCATTGCCAATGTTAATTAATTGTTATGAAGGATGGGAAACAGGAACAGGAGAAATTCCATCTTGCCTCTTAGATCAGGGATGCCCTGAAAGCATTGCCTATGGCTATCTCAAAGGCAAAGCCCCCTTCTCCTCCAGTCTGGGACATTCCCAAGCTACTGACCTACGGAGCTAAATATCTGGTTGCCCAGAACTGTGGAAGCCTGCTCTAGAATGCAGCAACACCTCTGAACTGAAGCCTGACCCCCAAATGGCAGCCTTTCTGTATACGTCCACCCCATGATGAGAATTTAAAACCGCCCTTCCCTAGGCACACCACATGGGACCTTTGCATCCTGGCTGAATGTCTGGCCTCTTGCATTCCCCCACCCCCACTTCATTACCCTAGAACATGGCAGAGCCACAGTGAATGCCTGATTAAAAATACTGGCATCAGAGGAAGGAATCAGCTTCTCTGGCATAGTGTTCTCAGGAGTAGCTAAAGGGAATCAAGCTGCCAGCAAGGACCAGAGCAGCCTCTCCCGTCAGTCTCCAGCCCTGAGCACAGGGCCAGATGAGGAGGAAGGAGGCGGGGAGCCAGAGGGGAGTAAAGGTGATGACAAGGGATCAAGGTGGTGGGAAGAAGTGACCTCAAAGGTCCATAAGCCCACTCTGACTTTTCAACGAGGAGTTTCTTCTGCTCCCCCCACCATTTCCCTCTCCATCCTCACTTTGCACAATCGATGGATTCCTGAGAAGATGCCAGGAAATGATTTTTTTGGGAAATCATACCATATTCCGAATGCCCAGTGGGGAATGCAGTGTTGAAATACATCTTCTGTAAATCCTTTTGTAATGTAACACCCTCTCCTGTCACCCCTGTTGCCCAGATAGTGTGAGTTTCTCTTGGATGCTCCCCCACTTCCTACACTAATGAGCTGCCCCCCTCTGGGATCACCTGGTTTGGAGGTAGACGCCAGGCTGAGGGGACCATCCGTCTCAGAGGACAGAAAGGACAGCTAACGAGATGTCCGCCCCTTGCCGGGAGGACCTTAGCCCTGCAGCGCTGTGAGTCACAAGCAATGAGTCACCCAGCATTGTTTGTGCGGGTGAGCCTTGAAGGGATCAGTCAGACTGTGGGGAAGTGGGCTTTTCTCATCTCCCTTTGGGCTTATGAGTTTGTGTGTGTGTGTGCCTGTGTGTGCATCTGCCTGTGTGTGCACATGGAGCAGCATGTACACAGAAAAGCACAATTTCCTAACACATCTGGGGTAAAAATGACTATCCTTCAGTCACAAGCCTGTGTCTTAAGATAACAGGGTCAAAGCTTGACAACATTAGACTCTGCAACCACCCCTTAGGGATGCTGTAGGGAACTACTCTCCCAGCTCTCCCAAGCAGGGCTCCCCTTCCTCCTCTGGGTCACCCCTCCCCTCTTACCAGTCACTGAGCTCCTTAAGGGCAACAGCTGTGGCTCACTCCTCTTTGTTCACCTGGCAGAGTGCATTGCATACAATCAGTTCAGTTCAGTTGCTCAGTCGTGTCCGACTCTTTGCGACCCCATGGACTGCAGTGCACCAGGCCTCCCTGTCCATCACCAACTCCCAGAGCCTACTCAAACCCATGTCCATCCAGTTGGTGATGCCACCCAACCATCTCATCCTCTGTCATCCCCTTCTCCTCCCACCTTCTATCTTTCCCAGCACCAGGATCTTTTCAAATGAGTCAGTTCTTCACATCAGGTAGCCAAAGTATTGGAGTTTCAGCTTTAGCATCAGTTGCATACAATGGATGCTCCCTGAGTACTTTTAGGCCAATGTTCCAAGGCCAGTGCTGACCTTGTCCCCCCACCAACCCTGTTCCCTGCACAGTTAATGAGCAGAGCCTCTCCTGCCTCTGTGGAAGCCTGAGTTCCCCTTAGTGGACAGGGCTGAGAGCAGTGGGTCTCCACATGCCTCCCCAACCCAACTGAGAAAGCCAAGACAGGAGGTGTGTGTTTTATGATACGGGGAGCATTCAGAAGAACACAAACCCTGCAAGCAGAAGAGCTTGTTTCTGAATTGATTGGGATATGTCTGGCTACTAACACCGCCCCTAGAGTTGGCCTCAGAGAATTCAGTTTAAGGAATAGAGAGTGTCTTAAACCAAAGATGAAAGTGTTAGTCGCTCAGTCCTGTGTGCCTCTTTGTGACCCCATGGGATGTAGTCCACCAGGCTCCTTTGTCCATGGAGTTCTCCAGACAGGAATACTGGAGTGGTTGCTATTCCTTTCTCCATGGGATCTTCCTGACCCAGGGCTCAAACCTGGGTCTCTTGGATTACAGGCAGATTCTTTATCATCTGAGCCACCAGGGAAGCCCCAAACCAAGGATAAGAGCCTTAGAAATCACCCAAGACATTTCCTATGCAAATGTGGGTACAAGTATAAGTTTTTAAAAATAAGAAATCAAACTGTACATTGACTCTTTTTTTCATTCAACAATATATTACATTCTTTTATGTTAATAAACTTAGACTTAAAACTTCATTCATTGCTGGTGGTGCTTCCATTGTAAGGACATGTCAGGGTTAGATGCATGTGCTTTGTTGTTTGACATCTTATTGGTCACTTTAACATGGAAAAGAACACTAAGAAAGAACACTGTTATACACACATTTTGAGTGATCCTCTCCATCAGATGGTTATTGACAGTGGCATTGCTGGGTAGGCATTGGGGTTTTCAAGTGTTTTCAGGCATGAAACTACTTCTCCCCAAGGAAAAATTGTACCAATGAAACCCTCTCTCCAGCAGCCATGAGAGTGTACATTTCCTCAGGCCTCATTGACATTGGGTCCTATGAGCCTGCAAGTGATTTTCAAAGAATCAATCAGTCATAAATAAAATTTTGCCTCCCTTGCTTGGAACACACTTCACAGGCAATGATCCAAACTCCCTGGGGAGGGACTGATATGACTGAACAGCTTCTACCACTTGCCAGCCATGAGACACATTTGCTGTCATTTAATCCCATGAGGTAGATACTATTGTTCCCATCTTACAGATGAGCAAGTAAGGGTTCAGAGAAGTTGAGTGACTTATCCAAGGTCACACAACTGCGAAATGGACAGAATTAGGCTCTGACCTCAGGTCTGAGAACAAGGCCCATGACCTCTCTCCAGATGGCTCCTGGTGACACAAAATAGTTTGGCCTTAATCCATACCTTCCAGCCACACTTGAGCCACACCAGTCCCCTTCAAAGGGTGTACCCCTGTGTTAACATGGTCACTGCTAGATGGTGGGATCAGAAGTGATTTTTTTTATTGCTTATCTGTACCTTCTATCACAGCAATGTTTTACTTATTTACTAAAGAAACAGAAGGAAGGTTTAATTTTTTTAAAAAAATCATTGTCAAGATTCTCTTGGAGAAAAGAGAGTCCCCTCCAGCAGTGTTTCCCAATGTTCCTAGAAACACACCACACACACATACACGCTATGATAACCTGTCTGTAGGTAGGAAGGAGCAGAGCATCTCAAAAACATCCATGACCTTCCAAGGCCATGAACGAAGACTTGGGTCAAGCTCACACACAGTCAGTTCTCCTACAACAGGCCCCTGGCCCTTAAGGATGTCCTAGAGCTGCTGCTGGCCTCTTTCTCTCCCAGGGTCCTGACTTCTCTTGACTCAGGCCAGCTGTCTCTGGCATAGACCCCCAACCAGCCAGCCTCTAGGGAAACTGCTGGAACCAAAAAACTTCAGCGGCTGCCGTTAAATGACCAGACCTTCCAAAATAAGCAAAGGGAAGCTGAGGGAGTAAGGACTGCCAGCATCAATGAAGGAGTCAGCTGAGGGCAGCAGAAGGGTGGGGTGAGGTGGGGGTGGAGGCAGAGCCTGGGAATGTATCGCTCAGGGGACCCAGGGGGCAACAGGGGTTGGTCTAAGAAAAGGATAGAAACTGGGAGACAGGATGAAGGCCAGGGCAGGGACTTTCCCCACTGTATCCACATCTATATGCATCTACCAGAATGCATGCTGGTTTAGGATTTTTGCAATATATTTAAAGTTTAGAGGACAAGTGGTATATTTTGGACTGATGGATGGAAGGGTGAATGGATGGGTGGGTGGATGGATGGATGGATGGAGAACTGACTAAACAAAACAAAGAATGCATACATTGATGGATAACTAATAAAAAGGCTTGGTTCCTTTGGAGGTCAATAATACCAAGGTGAATCAAGAGTTGTAAAAATGCTCATTGAGTCCCTAATCCAATTCTTGTGAATTCATTCTGAGGAATTAATTCAGAGCAAAAACTTTTTCTGGCCCCAACAGGCTGTAGTAGTATTGCTTCTAACACAGCAACAACAGAATGGCCTAAATGAGAGACGATATGGGGCTGATGAGTAAATTACAGTAAAACATTGTATTATACAGTCATTCAAATGATAACCAGAATGACAGTGTTAAATAAGGTAACCTTATTTCTGAAATAATAGTAAGTAATAAAAGGAATTTAAAATGTGTAAGTCTGTAGAACTCTGTTACAAATTGATGGAAGGTATTTAATGGAAAGAACATTATAGGCTCCAACATTGGAAGATCCATATTAAGGCCCACTTGCATCTCAGACATGGTGCTTCATACCTTTGGCCTCACTTCCCACAACCCTGAAGTGGGGATGATGCACACATCATTTCCTTATTGGGAGGCCTTAGCGATTATGTGAGGGTGCTTTGTAAGCTCTACAGTACAAGCCACATACTAGTCAATTTCTGGATTGAGATTAGAAGGAAGAGAAATAAATACAGCGATGGGGTTAGAACTGGTATTCAGAGACATGCAAATTAAAACAAAAATAATATAATATTTCACCCATATCAGATTGGCCAAATACCACCAAACAAAGAAACAAAAAGCACACACAGAATGTCCTGAAGTCTCAAGTACATTGAACCTGATCCCCAGCTTGGGCTACCCACTTTGACCAGGCAGTGCTGGGTCATAGAAGTACAAAGTGGAACCATGTGGGGCATCCAAAGACAGAGGGCTCACTCCCTGGAAAAAAAACCCAGTAAGTTCAGAGTCACTGACCTTGGCATACCTGCAGTGTCTCGCTGCCTTCATGGATTTAGGATGATAGCAAATGCAAGCGTAGTGTTTGCACTGGCCCAGTAACTTTACAAGAGCTTTCTTATGTGTTAATCTTTGTAACAGTCCACTGGGGCTTTCCCGGTGACTCAGTGGTAATGAATACACCTGACAGTGCAGGAGAGACAGGTTTGATCCCTGGGTTTGAATCCTGGAGAAGGAAATGGCAACCCACTCCAGTATCCTTGCCTGGAAAATCCCATGGACAGAGGAGCCCAGGGGGCTACAGTCCATGGGGTCACAGAGAGCTGGATATGGCTTAGAGACTAAGTAACAACAGCAGCACATTGAAACAGATACTATTATCCACATTTGGGGGGAGTTTAGCTGGGCCCAAGATCACCTGCTGGTAACCAGGATTAGGAACCCTCACCACCTCTCACAGACTCTCCCCAACAGGCCTACTTCAGTCTCCTGAGATCACCAGCCTAACAGCGGCAAACCTGAAGCCATAGCGCAGGCAACTCTGGCTCCACTGCAGCACTCTGGCCGGAGGACAAACCAGCTGGTCAGTCAGCAGTTGGCCATTTTCCGCGGTGAGTAGGTACCTTTGCTGCACTGGAGCAGTGGACCGAGCCTGGAGGAAGCCCAGGTCTTCACACCCTGTGGGTCCTCTTCCCAGGTACCCTACGTCCCCCCCACCAGTCCTTGGATTTCTCAGTGCAGTACCCTGACCCTGGGGAAGGAGCTCCCGATGCCAGGTTTTCTCCCTCCTACCGACGGGATGGACATGAGTTTGAGCAAGCTGCTGGAGTTGGTGAAGGACAGGGAGGCCTGGCATGCTGCAGTTCATGGGGTCGCAAAGAGCCTGACACAGCTGAGCCTGCACTCCCAGGAGAAGCCTCCAGGGGGCGCCCTCACCCCCGAGTCCGGAGGGCCTAAGGTGCGGAGTCAGCGCTCGGCACCAAGCCTGGGGTGATGGCTGGAGCACAGGAACTAGCTCTGTGACCTGGAGAAACAGCTTGGCTTCTATCCTGTCTTCTCCTGTGTCAGGAGGAAGAATGGAAGCTATTTTGTTCCCGGGTCTACTTACCACATCGGGTTGCAGGGGCAGAGTAACGGAGGCCCTTAAACCTGCCACCGAGCCTTCCCTGGTGGCTCAGCTGGTAAAGAATCCGCCTGCAATGCGGGAGACGTGGGTTCGGTCCCTGGGCTGGGAAGATCCTCTGGAGAAGCTACCCACTCGGAATTCTGGCTAGAGAATCCATGGCCTGGATAGTCCATGGGGCGGCGAAGAGTCGGACGGGACCGAGCGGCTTTCACTTTGCTTCTGTTCCCAGCCTGCCGCTAGGCGGCTCGGGTCTGAGGGAGGAGCCCTGGGCCTGAAGTCCCCCCACCAGTATGATGGCTGGGCCTGACCCCAGTCCACAGTCACCCCTGAATTCAGTCCACAGGTATTTCTCAGCTCCCGCTGCAAGTAAAACGGTGTTTGCGTGTTCGGGGCCCTGTGGGAGAGGGAGGGGTGAGGCAAATGAGCAGCAGTCAGGTGGCTTGAATGAACCATCACCCGCGAGGCACCAGGTTTTTCAGGTTCACCGCCTCCTTTAACCCTCCCAGTCACCCCGAGAAATAACACTGTCACCTCCTTGTTACGGACCAGGGAGCAGGGGCCGTTCCAGGGTTTCCCGCCTCCACCCCACCCCGCACGCCTCCTCCTCCTCCGAGGGACAGTCTGAGTGAACTGAGGGGCTGGACACAGGAAGAGAAGCTCTCCAGGGGCTCTCCGGGGACTCAGGTCCCGGCTGAGTCACCTGCCTGGATGTCTGTTTCATATGGCCGCTCTGTTACTCACTGACCCAGAACATGACTTAATTCCCCGTGGGCGATCCCACCAGGCACATAAAGAAATGGGTGATGACTGGGACACGGAAGCTAAAAGCCTCAATTACCCTTCGTGACAGGAACATGGGACTTTTTTATGAAGAGAGAAATTTTTGCCTCGTAAACTGCACTTGTGAGGGGTCAGCCTGCACTGCCGGTGACCCTGTTACATCCTTCACAGCCAAAGGCAGCCTCACAGATGGCAGGGATCACCCCAGCCTCACTCCTGCTCATTAAGCCCCAAATTCGTGGTTTGAGAGAGCCCTGAGGGGTCAGAGCAGGGGCCAGGGTTAGGCCCGGAGAGGCAGCCAGAATGTAAGTATATGCCCAGCTCTCATCCTGGCCCTGCTTACGGGCATCAGTTGTAGGGGGTGGGCAAAGGGGAGGGTCTTTAAGAGGTTTTCTTGATGCTCCCACCCCCAGAAATTCTGATATAATGGGTCCAGGGTGGAGCCTGGGCACAGGGAGCTTTAATAGCGGCTCAGGTAATTCTGATGTACAGCCAAATGGGAGCTTACCCCACCCTGCCAACTGATGAATTGAACAGAAAGTTTTTTAGCAAGTGCAGGCTGGTGAGGGGGCAGGAAAAGAAATAAAACACAGTTTCTACTCAGACTCCTTTACATGAAGCCGTATTTCTGACTCCCCATACCCCATGGGCACAGGGACCCTGTGAGGAGGACTGGGTGCAGGATGTGGTCCCTTGGGGAGAAGCAAGCCCAAGCTTGAAGTGAGCCCAGAATTAGTCTGATCTGTTTGGGAGCTCCCACCAATGCACACAGCCACTGCTCCCCTCCCAAAGCTGTCACTCCCACAGGCATTCACCCCTTCATCTCTGCTGTCTTGCTCTGACCTTCACTAGGTGTCCTGAATGCCCCCATCCAGCTGCCTGAGGATCCCCTTTCACTCCACTTACAAACTTTTGCTGACTGCCTCGGGCTCGTACTGAGCACCAGGACTACCAGAGGCAGTGGCCTGGTAGAAACAGGGACATGGGGGGCTACTTCAAGGACATAGCAGTTCTTATCCCCAACAGGTGGAACTTTGATGCGCTGCCACAGGGGGCGCAAGCAGAGGTTCAGGAGATTCTCTGACAACTTGCGGTGCTCCGCAGGAAGGTTCCATAGCTTTTCCATTTCCTATAATAAAAAGCGAGTTCATTTGAATATCAAAGCCCCAAACTCTCACCCAGTTTTGCTCTCTCCCCTTCCCTCAGTCCAGAGGTGGCTTGGGGGTCTCGGGGTTCGTGCTGATATTATGGCAGAGACTCTGTGTGCTCTTTAGGGGCTTTCTAGGGCAGGGGTGAGGGTTCCTTGGACTCGACAATATCTCCTCCCAAAGCTGAAAGGACAGCAGAAGCCCTGTTTAACAAGGGCTGCTTAACAAGGCTGTTTACTTGCCCAATATTAAAACTTCTGTGTGTTGTTGATTTATTTTTTACTTTTTAAAATTTATTTCTTTTTTAATTGAAGTGTAGTTGATTTATAATATTGCATTAATTTCTGCTACAGAGTGAAGTGATTCAGTTATACATATATTTTTTTCAAATTTTTTCCATTGTGGTTTATTGAAGCTGTTGTTTGTTTTTTAATGAAGACAGTTAAGAATATGAACTTTCTTATTTTTTTACATTATCATTGATTGCTCCTTGACTCTGCAATAATAAATAAAAGTATTATATGTCCATTGCACAGTTTCAACAACCCAGAAAAAGCACTCATCCATTCATTCAAAAAATATTTAGCCAGTGGCTCCCATATCACTAAAATGGCTCTGGCCACTATGGGCACATCAAGAAATATATTAGCATAGATCCTGCATTCAGAGAGCTGACTCCTCACCCAGAACTCAGAAACTAATAATTATGATGCAATCTGCTTCAGAAAGATAAAAAAACACATCACCCTTCATCTCAAAGACAAGAGATTTCCAGAGTTCACATCTCAGTATGTGACTTACTAGTACTGATATTATTGTTACACTCACCACTACATTGAGAATATTTTCTTCGTATCAATAAGTATTTTCAACAAAGTGATTTTTAGTATTTCAAGATGTGAAGGAATCGTGAACATCTTACTCATGGAATCTTTAAAGCTGAAAGAGTCCTTACTCTGTGGGTGTGTGAAGTGGGTTAAAAATCAGGAAATGGTTAGAAGAGTGAATTGTAGAGGCATTTCCTTCCTAATGGCACACACATTTTGGGAAAGGAAGGGAAGAAAAGTGAAAACACTGTGTCGGCCAAATGCATCATGTGTGAGATGTAGCCCCAGCCCCTAAGAAGCACTCCCTTCATTGAGCCACAGATGAGGGCTCAGAGACCCAGCGGGCTGTGTGCCTGGGGGGCCCTGGGGTGACATAATCAGGACACCTGATGGTCACTATCATGTCACACCATGTCCACAAACTAGGCGGCCGGTTTCCCCCTTCTCCCTTTGGATTCCTGAATTTTTTGAACAGCTGCTTCTGTCTTCTCAGCAAAGCCCAAAGTTGAGGCAACCAATGTTGCAAGCAAACTTTTTCCCTTTCTAAGGGAAGACATTGTGCTCCTTGGAGCCGCAGGGCTGGGCCCTTGAACACCTGAACACAAAGGCTGAACTTGGCTGAAATTCCCTTTCCTCAACCGCAGCCAAACTGCTGCTGAATGTCAACTTTATTTAAACTTTGGAAAGGTCTGGTGCGTGTCTTTAGCTGGGAGAGGTTTTTTTCCTGCCTTTTAATCAGCTTATAAGTCAATAAGCAGCTCAGGCCGTAAAGTTCATACTTGGAGAAACCAAAGACTAAATCACCATCCGCATTCACACCCAGGGTGGACAGCCTCAGCTTTCAAGAATTTAGTGTTTGTCTTGGAGAAAACCAAGAGCCTGCCTGCAACCAAGGGAAAGGGAAAGGCTGCCTCAGCCCCAAGCTCGGCTTCCCCTGCAAACACCAGAGCGAAGGTAGTAGTAGAACCACAGCATGACTGAGAAACTCTCCAGGGGAACATCTGAGTGGATTTGTTCATTTGAAAGTTCTGAGATGGTCTGGTCTTGCATTGATCACCTCTCCATGTGTCTGAGGAAGTGAATTCACTAAATCATCTGCTGATGATGCTCTTTGTCACTCTGCTTGGTCATCGTTCCCAAGTGATTTCCCTTGTGGGTGTTTTAAACTTTGCAACTAAATTTTTAGCTTTGGGCAGGAAACTTGTGGGGCTTGGGAATTTGGTTGGTTTTTACCACCACCCACCTACCTGCTCACCCACGACTCTTCTTCACACAGGCTCTGTTGTGATGAGATGGGGAAGAAACAAAGGACATCAAAAGTAGTGGTTCCTGCTTCACTTACTAGCTGACACAGAATAAGTCACTTCTCTGAGGCTTGATTTCCTCACCTGAAGAGTGAGGACAGCAGTGTCTGCCCTGAGAGGTTGTGCCGCATTAAATACAGGTGATTAAACTGTAAAAGGTCATATAAAGTTGCTTACTATTTATCCTTACGGTTGGGCTTCCCTGGTAGTTCTGACAGTAAAGAATCTGCCTGTAATGTGGAAAACCCAGGTTTGATCCCTGGGTTGGGAAGACTCCCTGGGGAAGGGAATGGCAATCCACTCCAGTACTCTTGCCTGGAGAATTCCATGGACAGAGGAGCCTGGTGGGCTACAATCCATGGGGTTGCAAAGAGTAGGACACAACTGAGAGATAACACATACACATCCTTGCTGTTAAATGCTAGTTATCCACATAGAGATTTAAACTGTCTCATGAAGGACGTTCATTTCATTTCATTCTCTCCTTACTATTGGGTTGGCTAAAAAGTTTGTTCAGGTTTTTCCATAATATCTTACAGAAAACCCATATGAACTTTTTGGCTGACCCAATATGTGTCCAACACGCTTCTGGGGGAGAGCAGAGTGCAATTACTAATAGCTCCAGAAAGAATAAAGCTGCTAGGCCAAAGTGGAAATGATGCTCAGTTGTGGATGTGAAAATAATGTCTGACGCTGTAAAGAGCAACAGTGCATAGGAACTTGGAGATAGTGGAAGACAAGAGAAGCTTGGTATGCTGCAGACCATGGGATCACAAAGAGTTGGACATGACTTAGCGACTGAACAGCCACGATATGTTCCCAAGGAGAAAACATTATAGGAAACTTCTGCAGCAAGAGAATAAACTACAAAGTGGTGGAGCCTGGCCCTGGGCTTGATGCTTTCTCATGAACTCATTTATTCCCTCCACAACCCCATGAAGTGAGAAATATAATTATCCCCATTCCTATGGAAAGACAGACTCACTCAGAGTGGTTTTCCATAACCTTCTTACTCAAGGTCACCTAGCTTAGGAGAAGTCACAAAGTGTGCTGGTAAACTGACTCTCTGAAGGGAACAAAATGTCTGGTGTGTTGGCCCACTGCTCTGGTTTAAGTGTTTCCTCCTTGGCTTATTTCATACTAACTGGCAGTCACCTGGCACTCGCCTGGCAGTCGAGTGGCAGCGTCAGCACACGCCTGGATGAGCAGCATCTGGAAGCAAACTCAGGTTTCTTGGTGAAGATCCTTTCCTGGGCCCAGAGCTCAGACACTCTCCTCAAGCAAAGAATCATCTGGCACTAGGGAGGGACCAGGACTGGCTAAGCCACCTGGGGCTCCACCCCCACATCTACCCAACCAGATCCCCCCAGGGCAGGACCTGAGGGCTTGCATTCTAAACACAGACTTGTATTCGAACTGGAGTTTGGGTACTGCCCAGCCCTCAACCACCAAGATGGTGATAAGTCCAGTCATCCAAAGGCCCCTCCCACTCCTGTCCTGCAAAGGCAGCAGGGGAGCTGACACATCCAAAGAGAGAAGAAAAGAGCATCCTGTGTCACCTGTGGCTCAGACAGTAAAGAATCTGCCTGCAACCTGTGGATACCTTATCTTTGACAAAAGAGGCAAGAATATACAATGGAGAAAAGACAATCTCTTTAACAAGTGGTGCTGGGAAAACTGGTCAACCACTTGTTAAAGAAAGAAACTAGAACACTTTCTAACACCCTATACAAAAATAACCTCAAAATGGATTAAAGATCTAAATGTAAGACCAGAAATTATAAAACTCCTAGAGGAAAACATAGGCAAAATACTCTTACGTAAATCATAGAAGGATCTTCTATGACCCACCTCCCAGAGTAATGGAAATAAAAGCAAAAATAAACAAATAGAACATAATTAAACTTAACAGCTTTTGCACAACAAAGGAAACTATAAGCAAGGTGAAAAGACAGCCTTCAGAATGGGAGACAATAATAGCAAATGAAGCAAGTGACAAAGAATTAATCTCAAAAATATACAAGCAACTCCTGCAGCTCAATTCCAGAAAATAAGCAACCCAATCAAAAAAATGGGCCAAAGAGCTAAACAGACATTTCTCCAAAGAAGACATACAGATGGCTAACAAACACATGAAAAGATGCTCAACATCACTCATTATCAGAGAAATGCAAATCAAAACCAAAATGAGGTACCATTTCATGCCAGAAGGGCTGCCATGTAAAAGTCTACAAATAATAAATGCTGGAGAGGGTGTGGAGAAAAAGGAACCCTTTCACAAACTAGTACAGCCACTATGGAGAACAGTGTGGAGATTCCTTAAAACTGGAAATAGAACTGCTATATGACCCAGCAATCCCACTGCTGGGCATACACACCGAGGAAACCAGAATTGAAAGAGCCGAGTGTACCCCAATGTTCATCACAGCACTGTTTATAATAGCCAGAACATGGAAACAACCTAGATGTCCATCGGCAGATGAATGGATAAGAAAGCTGTGGTACGTATACACAATGGAATATTACTCAGCCATTAAAAAGAATGCATTTGAATCAGTTCTACTGAGGTGGACGAAACTGGAGCCTATTATACAGAGTGAAGTAAGTCAGAAAGAAACACACCAATACAGTATATTAACACATATATATGGAATTTAGAAAGATGGTAATGATGACCCTGTATTTGAAACAATGAAAGAGACACAGATGTAAAGAACAGACTTTGGGACTCTGTGGGAGAGGGCGAGAGTGGGATAATTTGAGAGAATAGCATTGAAACATGTATATTATCATATGTGAAATAGATCACCAGTCCAGGTTTGATGCATGATACAGGGTGCTGGGGCTGGTGCACTGGGATGACCCAGAGGGATGGGATGGGGAGGGAGGTGGGAGGGGGGTTCAGGATGTGGAACACATGTACACCCATGGTGGATTCATGTCAATGTATGGCGGAAACCACTACAATATTGTAAAGTAATTAGCTTCCAATTAAAATTAAAAAAAAAAAAAAGAATCTGCCTGCAATACAGGAGACCTGGGTTTGATCCCTGGGTTGGGAAGATCCCCACTCCAGTATTCTTGTTTGGAGAATTCCATGGACAGAGGAGCCTGGTGGGCTGCAGCCTATGGGGTTGCAAAGAACTGAACACAACTGAGTGACTAACACTTTTCTTTCTGTGTCACCTGTACTAGGATTCTGGTTCTGGGTGTCCATTAGGGGCTGGATCATGGTGGTGAGCTGGTGGCTCTGTCTCTATGATTATTACTGTTTTTCACCAACTCTAAGATGTAATCACATCATTATTTCATTTTAATTTACCACCAACAAAGAAAATAGCATAGCTTACCATATCGTAGTAGCGTAGTGTATGTGTGTGCTCAACTGTGTCTGACTCTTTGCAACCCCATGAGCTGTAGCCCACCAGAGTCCTCTGTCCATGGAATTTTCCAGGCAAGAATACCGAAGTGGGTTGCCATTTCCTTCTCCAGGAGATCTTCTTTCAACACTGGAAATCTCCAGTGTTGAACTGGAGTCTTTTGTGTCGACTGCATCGGCAGGTGGATTCTTTACCCCTTGTGACACCTGGGGGAAAATGTTGCCAAATTCAAAGATGTGAACATACAAAAAAGCACATTTTAGAATCCAGGCAATATATGTGGGTGTATACACATTCGTAGGATTTCACTTTATTTATGTTCTCAGAGATCCATCAGATTTGGTTGAATGCATCCATGCCTAGGAGCACATTGATCTATATTAGTTATCCATCAGTTATCAATAAATGCTACAGGCACTTGACACAATTTCCACAACAAGCCTATGAAACAGGCACTAGATCATCCACACATTCAGAGGACATAACTGAGGCTCTGAGAGGCCCCCTAACCCCAGAATCCTATCCCCATTCAAGCCTGGCTCCCAAGAGATGTTCAAAAACACTCTCTGAACTGACTTGCGGAGCCCTGTTCCTCCAGGTTTGACCATAAATAAACCAGTTTGAGTTCTCTATGGTGTTTGTGTTGCTAAGGGATGAATAGCACTTCTAAAGGCAAAGTTTTCTCACCTCTGTTGGGCTTGCAGCTTTCTTAGACTTCTTGAAGAGAAGTGTGGCTTTGGAAACGTTTGAGAAGCTTGCTGGAATCAAACCTTAGGGATTACGTTAGGATGTAAACTCCAGTGTGTCGGGCCATGACAGAGCTCCCTCATGCCCGCCTCGCCCTTGGGGCTTGGCTCTTTCAATCTACCTTATTTTCCAAATCCGACTTGTTGTTGCTGTTCAGTCACTAACTCGTGTCCGCTTTTTGCGACCCCGTGGACTGCAGTACATCAGGCACTCCAGGCCTACCTTTCTCAGGTTAATCTGCATCAATTCCCATGCCTCTCCACTCCCATCCCCACTGTGCTAACCTCTTGGTGGCCTTGCTCCCCTGGAGAGCGATATCGATGGGAGTGGGGGGAAAAAATCCCTTTTCTCTGTGGCCGAACTGCTATAGGGTGGAGATTTTTCAGAAGGCATTTGTGTTAGGAAAAGAAAGCACAGTAACACAAAGGTTGATTACACTGGGACTTCATACACTGCTTTGGCTTCCCTTGTGGCTCAGCTGGTAAAGAATTCGCCTGCAATGAGGGAGACTTGGGTTCGATCCCTGGAAAAGGGAAAGGCTCCCACTTCAGTATTCTGGCCTGGAGAATTCCATGGGCTGTACAGTGCATGGGGTCACAAAGAGTCGGACATGACTGAGAGACTTTCCCTTTCCCTTTGGCCCAGAGTTTACTGAGTCTACAGTAACACCACACCATTGCCTCTGCCCATTCAGGTCATCACTTCCATTGTTCGGGGAAAGGTTAATAATGCCTTTTCCCAAAGTAGTTCAATCTGAACAATTTTCAAGTTCATATTCATTTTTGAATAGTTTGTTGTCATTTGGTATGCGTATGTGTTGGACGAAGGATTCTGGTGGCCGTTTGATGCAGGCAGATTTGAAGAGGACTCAGCTTATCTTTTTGCCCTTGTAAATAATCGTGTGGAAGGGAGGGCACCTCCAATTAAAAAGACCCTGGGATTTGGCTCTGCTTGCACAGGAATACATGGAGGTATCTGATGTCAGCCAGCCTGGCTCTTGAATTTGAAGATTAAAAAGCCTTTGTTCCACCTTGAAGCAAACAAAGCCGCCGACCCCCCGTCTTCCTGTCAAGTTCAGTGAACACCATCTACTGTAAGGTTTCTCACCAAACCCGATTCAAGTGTGAAGAATTCACACATGGCATGTGTGATAAATTCGGGGTTAACCTAAGGTCTACTTCTTACTAAGATCATCAATTATATGTTCTTTAACGTTATTTCTTTAATTAAATAATGGCAATGTGATCTTTGTATAGAGAACATTTCATACAGACCATCATCCCTTAATTGCATCTCAATTACTGACTTCGTGTTTACATGTCACCTTTGAGACTTCATCCACATACGTATTTTAGCTTCGCTGCAGTCAGAGTCCATTGTAATTTACGTTTTCCAACTGGAGTGAACAGCTCAGTGAGAGCAGTACTGCTCAGGCCAGCCCCAGTTCCCACTGCAACTCTAAACCATCCCCCCAAAGACCACAACTACTCTCTCCTTCCATTCTCAGGATGTGACCACGCATCTGTGACAGGGACAGTGTACCCTGTAAATGAAGCATAGCTGTAAGTCTAACACATAGTAGGTGCCCAGAAAATGCTGGGAGGAACTGAATTCTCCATTCAGACCAGTCAGATCATTTTGTATTGACCTTAGACTGTCTACCTACTTACCCACAGTCTGCCACTTTTCCCCACTGCCTTCCCACTGGAGGAGCAAAATAATGCAGTAAAGACTCTGTCTGGGAAATCCGCATGGGTTGAGCGAGGGACTTGGATTTTCCAAGAGGGAAACAGAACTGACTGAAAAAATAAATAGCCCTTCGATAGGATACTAAGCCTGGAAAAGGAGATTCTGCTGGATGCTGCTGCCATCTAGTGGTGCAAGTGCAAATGACAAATTTTATATCAAGAGACCCGAGGGCATCCATAAAAACAATCTGCCTGCAATGCAGGAGACCTGGATTCCATCCCTGGGTTGGAAGATCCCCTGGAGGAGGGTGTGACAACCCACTCCAGCACTCTTGCCAGGAGAATCCCCATGGACAGAGGAGCCTGGTGGGCTACAGCCCACGGGGTCGCAAAGAGCCAGACAAGACTAAGCAGCTAAGCACAGCACAGAGGGAATCAATAGACAACAAAAATCTCAGACTCTTAAGATACAGACATTCAACAAGTCATCACAGGCAGAGCCAACACACGCTGATTAAGTGGTTCTTCCTGGCCTAGCCTCTGCCGTGCATTTAAGTCTGGGTGGTGGTCCAGCAGGTAAGAGAAAACAGACAGACTCAGGTCCACTGAATATAGGACCCTGCTGAGACAACACCAATTAGGAGAGGACCAGACCTGGCTGGGGGCAGGCAGGCAGAGGAGTGATGGGGCTTGGAATCTCACTGTAATACACAACTGTTTTGCATTTAAAAATACATTATTTCTAAGGTAATAAATTATTTATTACATGTTACAGACTAGATATTCTCTAGGACGAGGGTTCTAAACCTCAGGCCCACCAACTGTCGTCCCTAGATATACTTCAGGGGTTCCATGAACTTGGGCAGGGGAAAAAGGACATCTTTATTTTCAGGAAACTTAAACTGAAATTTAGCATTTTCTTTAATTATGAATCAGGCATCAAACCGTGGTGGTATTAGCAGAAACGGTGACTTCATCATTCACAGAAAATTTTAAAATATTTTCCTATCATTTGTCGTCATTGCAAATGTCTCAAATCACTTACTTATCATGACTTTGAAATTACAGTGATTGTGATAAGTGCTGGTAGATGTGGTAATGTGAATTAAGAAGCATTTATATTATTAAATGGCTCACCTCTTAAAATGTTTTGGAATCTGTATTTCAATGTAATTGACTTCTTTGAAATCTTTTGTCTTTTACACATTTGAAGACGTTATTCTATAAAGGGATCAAGAGGTCAAGGCGTGCTGTTCTAGAGGCTCAGGAGAGGGACTGGTGATCAAGGGCTGGACTATTCAGAGAAGGGATGAAGATCTTCTTTGCACTTCATTAAAAGGAACCTCACAGAGAAGTTTCAATACAAGCCTTTCCTGAAGAAGCAGAGCCAGGTTTTGCTAAAATGTAGATATGGGAAGGTCTCTATGATTTCTTCTGTGTCCAGTCCAGCAAATGGTCCCTTTGGAAAGAGAAGATAACTTGGTCCTAAAGGAAGAATGGTTTAAATCGTTTTCATTTGGGGAGCATTTTCATTCTATGTGACTTAAAGCCACTGTGAAAACAGGATTGACTGACTGGTGATGGAACTGGATTGGTATGGCAGACTGTGTCAGCCTGCCCTTGAGGTACCCTGTTCCCAAGGCCTTGTCTGTGCGCACTGGCAAGATTCTCTTGGTCTTAAACCATATAGAAACCAAGTTGGCCAGAGTGAGAAAAAAAGGCAATTCAGTGGAGGCCATTGGAATCCAAGCAAGAATGGAACCACCCTTCCCAGAGCGGCAGCTGAGGCCTCCTCGCAAGAGGTGTCTGGGGACTTTCTCTCCAGAACAGTATCTCCAACGTAAATGAGCATACGAAGCACGGGATCTGTTAAAGAGCAGATTCCAACTCAGTTGATCTGGGATGGGCATTTATAAACACCCCCCACCATGGGTGATGCTGCTGGTCCATGGACCACACATTGAGTAGCAAGGGTCCCACACATCTGCCTCCACCACCGTGCCTGCCTGCTGTTTGCCCCTCGGTCCAAAACATCAAATCCCCGGGAGAGAAAAGGCATTGGCCCAGATTGAGTGGGTATCCAGGCCTATCTCTGAAACTATGGTTTAGCCTTACAGCATGGGTGTGGCCGCCTTCAAGGGGGGGAGAAATGAGCTATTGGCTAGAGGTCCCACCCTGAGGCAGAGGGAAGTCTTGTAGCCCTATGATTTAACTGTCTGCTCCTTGCCTGCTCCATCTACACCATCTTCTTCCCACCCAGTGACTTTCTCCAACAACCCAAGGACAGTTTTGATGAGGTTGTTGTTCGTGAGCTCCTACAGCCCACAAGAATGGGTACTTTCAAAACCCTTAACCCTGCAGACATGGTCACTCGACTCCCCAAATCACACCCCACAGAGCTCACAGAAATTAGCTCATGAATGCCAGAGTCTGCCACATATGACCCCCCTACTATTTCCCACACTCCAGTTCCCCAGTATCTGTGGAGCTCAAGATCTCCCCATGAAATCTAGATGTGGACCCCTGTTTGGTCTCTCCTATCGGGTTCCCCCAGCACACCCACCCCTGCCCCCATTCCACCTCTCTCTGGCTACATCCACAGCCAGGGGCACAGGACACGCAGCCTCTTCGGCCCTGTGGGACCCCGGCCGCTCAGGCAAGCCCCACGTACTTCCCTCCACAGAGATGCAGTGACTGCCTCACCTTCCTCTCCCCTCCCTGGGCCTCTTAGCCTTGGCAGGAGTGATGTGTACGTCCTTCCCTAGCCACCCAGCGGGAAGCAATTTATGGACAGAAAATGCCCAGTGCAATGTTTCTGGCAGAGCAAATTGAATTCTCTGAAAGCCTCTGAAAGAAAGCTCTAATTGTGAGTACTGCCAGTAACAGCCCCTGGGGCACTAACACCAAGCAACGGGCCTCATCTAACCCTGGTTCAGAGGTCCCACATTTTTAATTGCCACAGTGGGGTTGGAAAGACTAGATTTTTCAACACTTTTGGGTCTTTTTACCTTTTTTTAAAGTCTATTTTCTATTTTCCTTCCTGCTGTTCTGTTTCCTTCTTTTATTGTTGCCTTTGTATTCAAAGAACTCCTTTTAGCCATTCTTTTAGAGTAGATCTGCTGGTGGAAAAGTCCCTTTGTTTTCCATTGTCTGAGAATATCATGGTTTCCCCGTGAGGATATTCTCACTAGAAATAGGATTCAGGATTGAGGGATCTTTTATGACACTTGAAAACTGTGTGCCAGTTCCTTCTGGCTTCCATGGTTTCTGATGAGAATGGGCTATTATTCAAGTAGTTTTTCCCTTAAAGTTTTGTTTCTGTCCCCATACCTTTGAGATTTTTTTCTTTGCCTTTAGATCGCAGAAGTTTGACTGTGTATACGTCTCAGTATAGAGTCCTTTGCACTTATTCTCTTTGGGGGTTTTCGCACTCTGGGAAATTTTATTAGCCAGAGAATAATTTGACCAGCAAGTTTTTTGGAATATAGTTGATTGGGCTTCCCAGGTGGCACTAGTGGTAAAGAATCCGCCTGCCAATGCAGGAGATACAAGAGATGTGAGTTCAATCCCTGCATCGGGAAGATCCCCTGAAGTAGAAAGTGGCAAACCACTCCAGCATTCTTTCCTAGAAAATTCTATGGACACAGAAGCCTGGCGGGCTACAGTCCACGGGGCCGCAAAGAGTCAGACATGACTTAGCAACTGAGCAGTGTTCCCTCTGTTACACAGTAGGTTCTTGTGGGTTATCTATCTTAAATACAGCATTGCGGACATGTCTGTCCTAAACTCCCAGTCTATCCCCACCCGCATCCTGCCCGCCCCCCACCCCCACTGTTAACCATAAGTTTGTTCTCTAAGTCTGTTTTGGTTTTACAAATAAAAAGTTCACTTGTGTCATTTTTTAAAAATAATTTTACTTATGTATTAACTGGCTGTGCTGGGTCTTCATTGCTGCGCAGGTTTTCCTCTGGTTGCAGCAGGCAGGGACTGCTCTCTAGCTGCAGGGTGCGGGCTTCTCATTGTGGCGGCTTCTCTTGCTGTAGGTCATGGGGTCTAGGCACTTGGGCTTCAGTAGTTGTGACTCCAGGGCTCTAGAGCACAGGCTCAATAGTTAGGGCACACAGGCTTAGTTGCTCCATGGCACGTGAGATCTTCCTGGACTAGGGATCAAACCCCTGTCTCCTGCGTGGGCAGGCAGACTCTTTATCATTGAACCACCAGGGAAGACCCCATTTGTGTCTTTTATTTTTTTATTTTTTTGGATTCCACGTATAAGCAATATCATATATTTGTCTTTCTCTGTCTGACTTCACTTAATATGATAATCTCCAGGTCCATTCATGTTGCTGCAAATGGCATTATTTCATTCTTTTCGATGGCTGAATAATAATTCCATTTTATATAGGCACCACCTCTTCTTTACCCATTCATCTATCCATTCTTCTTTGTAACTTCTATTTCTTTGCAGAGACTTGGTTTTTTTTCTGCTTGTTTGTGATTGTTGAAGTATTCTTTTTATCACAACTGGTTTAAAATCTTCATCAGATAGCTGTAACCCATCTAATTCTCTAATAACAAATACAGATATCTAACAGAGCATCTGTTACCTCAGTGTCAGCATCTTTTCCCCTTCAGTTTGATGTCTTCCTGGATCTTAGTATGATGAAGGATTTTTTAATTGACACCTGGACATTTTCTTGTTATGTAGTGAGACTGGATCTTATTTAAACCTCATTATCTGGTCTTCTATGACATCAGTGTAGCAGGGTTCTGTCTTATCACTAACAGATGGAGGGAGAAGTCCAGACTCTCCACTAGTCCCCTGTTGATATCCAAAGCCAGGAACCCCTCCTTACTGCCAGGTGGGGATGGGAGTTTGGAAGCCATGTGGTCTCCGCTGACACTGCAGTACAGGTGACCTTGTTAGCACTGTTTTCTTGCCTTTTTTGTACATGCTCAGTTGTGTCCAACTCTTTGGCCCTGTGGACTGTGGCCTGCCAGGTTCCTCTGGAGTAGGTTACCATGTTCTTCTGCAAGGGATCTTCCCCACTCAGGGACTGAACCCGCATCTTCTGTGTCTCCCGCTTTGGCAGGTGGATTCTTTTACCACTGAGCCACTTGGAAGCCCTTGTTGTCACTGGGCATCGGTGAAATCCTAACCCTCTCCTGGGCCTCCTCTGATCCATCCAGCAGGATGTGGGAGGGAACCCAGGTGGAGGTAGAATTTCAGGCCTTGGTACTGCCTAGCAGGTGCCAGGAATGAAAGTCCAGCTCTCGGCCTCCTCTGGCAGGAAGGAGGAGGGGCCCCTCATCACTGCCTGGCCAAGGAGGAAGTCTGGGCCTTGCTCAGCCTCTGCTGGAAGGGCCAGCTTCCCCCAGTGTCTGGCAGGAGCAGAGCAGTCATTGTCTAAATGTTTTCTGCCTTGTTAGGCCGCTCTTGTCTTCATCCTTGGCTAGAGACAGCAGGTTTTCATGGGGGCTTTTTAATGTCTGTGCCTTTTGGCATTTCCGGGTTGCTGGCTTCATTAGCTCCAAGTGTGGGATACACGAGGTTAAAAAAATGAAAACAGGTAAGGGAACTCACCACCATGTTACCACTCAGGCCCCAAAGCCCCTGGCCAGCCTGTCTTCTCTCCACCTTTTGGAGTCTTCCTACGTCTGTTTTGTGTATAATGTCCCAGGGTTTTGTTGTGCTCAGAGGAACAGGGAGAAGCATGTCTGCTTGCTCTTCCCAGAGGCAAAAGTCCTGTAGCTTTTTTCACATCCAAAAAGTTCAGATATGACGTTCATGGTTTCTGCAAAGAATTCCCTGTTGAAATGCTAGCTATTTGGTTCAGTCCTTGATATAATGGATTCCCTCTTGTGGTAGAAATGTGATTTAGCTTTTGTTTTATTGGAGACGGTATTCAAGAATATGTTTCTGTTCATCTCAGCACCTCCTAGGGAAACCTGGTCAGTGACAAAAAGCCTTTTTCAGGGTGAGTGGTGGGGCAGGGTAAGGAAAATTTAAAAAAAGCATCTTTTTTCTTTTTCTCTTCCCCAGGAGGTACTCAAATCTAGATACTGGAACAGAGAGGTTACATAGTAAACACACAATAAATATCCAATAAGTAAATGAACGAGTGGTATAATTTGCATATAGCATTGGTGTAGATTGTACTATGTTGAGCAAAATGTAAAAAGCACTGATGTTTGGTCACTCTATACTTAGGGAAACTTGTTGGGATATACTATGGATCTAGCTAAAGGAAATGGGCTCTTTACATATAATAGAAATGAGTATTAATTAGTCTGACTCTTCTGGATCACAATCTAGCCGTGCCTATCAAGGCTTAAAATTAGTCAGTCCTCAGTAACTCTATTTCCTCAAGAAATAATAGTAAAGATAGACATGGCTTTAGGCCAAAGAGAGACATCACAACAAAAATTTAACACCACTGATGAGAACATTCTCATATGTTATCTACTTCCTCAGTGGATAAATGGATCGACATCACGGTCTATCTGTTCAACAGAATAACCTGCAGCTGTTAAAAACGAAGTTTACAAGGACTACATCAGAGGAAAGGAGCGTGTCTTTGACAAAAACCCACACAAATTGTATAAATACCATGATTAAAACAATGTTTAAAAAAAACAGAAAAAAAGACTACGAGGAAATACATATAACTCTGTTGAAAGAGTCCCTTTTTTCCCTCTCTTTATTTACTCTTCTGGATTTGCATATTGTTATTATTATGCCCTTCACTCACACTGAAGGGGCTTTATTTAGGCTCTTATTTTAAATGTTTATTTCTTTACCTTTGATTTTATTTTATTATTTATTAATTTTTATTTGATTATATTTATTTTGGGCTGTGCTGGGGCTTCACTGCTGCAAGGGCTTTTCTCTAGTTGTGGGAATTGGAGGCTACTCTCTAGTTGCGGTGCACGGGCGTCTCACTGCGGTGGCCTCTCTTGTTCTAGAGCGCAAGCTCAGCAGTTGTGACGCACGGGCTTAGCTCCTTCATGGTCTGTGGGATCTTTCCTAATCAGGGATCGAACCCATGTCTCCTACTTTGGCAGGCACATGCTTTACCACTGAGCCACCAGGGAAACCCTCATATTATTATTTTTTAAATTATTTTATTTATTAATTTTTGGCTCTCCTGGGTCTTTGCTGCTGCTCGGGCTTTTCTCCCCTTGGCGAACAGGGGCTACTCTAGCTGTGGTGCTCGGCTTTCTCACTGTGGGGGCTTCTCTTTTTTTAGAGCACGGGCTCTAGGGTGCACGAGCTTCAGCAGCTGTGGCATTTGGGCTCAGTAGCTGTGGCTCCAGGGCTCCGGAGCACAGCCTCATCAGCTGTGGTGCACAGGCTTAGCTGCTCTGCGGCATGTGAGATCTCCCCGGATTAGGGATCGAACCTGTGTCTTCTGCATTGGGGGGGGGGGGGGGATTCTTTACCACTGAGCCACCAGGGAAGCCCTTCACATTATTTTTAATGAAAATGTAGTATATTCTTCTAGTGAAATCCCAGCATTTTGTTCCTATAGCACCAAGAGGGAGAGAGTAAACTGTGGTTGTGTACATAGTCAAGCACAAAGTAGGAAAATAAAGCTGACACATTAATACATTTTAAAACACATTATTGCGAACATCAGTTACATTTGACATCCAAACACCCCACCCCTGAGTTCCCTGGCTGCAGGCTCATCCTCTCAGAGAATCCCACAAACACTTCCCAACCTACTTTTGCCCTCATTTCAGTTCTCTGGTGCCCTCCAGGTCCTGACCATGGATTGGAGTGTTACCAAACCTATCAGCCCTCTGTCTCTTTTCTCTAGTCTTTCTCTCGCGTGTGCTTGACATATTTCCATTCTCTTCTCCTGGCTCTGGGACTCAGTTACCTCACTTTGGTAGGCAGATCTTTCATCTTTTTCAGGCAGCTGCTCCCAGGGGCCTCTGTCAATCTCCCAGCAGCAAGGCAAACACTCATGGTACTTAGAGAACACCTCAGACTGGAGGAAGTAACCCCACTGAAGATTCAGGTGTTGAGAAGGGTAAATTGGTTCAAAGAGCCCTGCTGTGTGCCCTTGTAGCTGCAGACGTTTTCCCTAAATGGTGTCAGACTGGACCATGTTTGACCATGATTATTTACTCCTGAGAAGTGAGTGTGAGTGATTCCAGGAAGTCTGGGTCCGAGTTGGATGATGAGAGACTGACAGAAAGAGAATAGAACATGGCATCCCCTCCTGATGATGAGGGAGGCCCAGGTGGGAACAGGCAGGAAGCTGGGCCTTCAAGTATAGTATTTATCTGTCACAGCAGCCCCTGAGGCTGGGCCCTGGATGGTGAGGAGTGAGGAGATTTCCTTGAAAGAATGGACTGTTTCACTGCCAACCATCCTAGGGCAGGACACGCAGAGCTTCTCACCTCCCTTTTCTAAAAATTGTACCCTGATTTACTTTGCAGAAATGCCTCCTCATCACCATCAGTCATTTTATGCTGCTGGGGCTCCAGCCCCTCCCCAGAAATGCAGCTATAGCCAAGACCTGAGCCCACCAGTCTGTGAGGCGTGGCCGTGGCCTTGGCCTCGGTGATGGGGCGAGGGCTCAGAATAGTAATGGTTCTGACGGACACAAAGGGCTCCCTCTCTGCAGACTCCGTTCTGAGAGTTTTGCAAATGTCATATGTGTTTCCTCAATCACTCCCCACAACAGCCTCGTGAGGTGAATCTCATTCCTATTGTAAGATGAGGAAACTGAGGTACAGAGGCACTAAGTAACAAGCCCAAGTGACACAGCTCAGTTCACTCACTCAGTTGTGTCCGACTCTTTGACCCCATGGACTGCAGCACGCCAGGCCTCCCTGCTCCGGCCGCTAGCTGGGCGCAGTCGCTCTGGCCCGCAGAGCAATCAACGGGGGTTCCGAATCCACCTGAAAACGGATGAAAGGGTTGGGACAAGAGGCGCGAAGAACGGCAGCAAGACAAAGGTTCTGATCAAGCTGCAAAACTTTATTGAGCGCAAGGCGATTATATATGGGGAAGAAGGGAGGGAGGGGGAAAAGGAAGGGGGGAGTTCTGACGGGCATGTAAGGAATACGTGTCTTATGGGTGATTGGCCTGTCGGATATATGTTCGCCGCATGATCCTTTTGGTGATTTGCCAGCCGAATGTATAGCTAGCACGTAATCAGCGCCTTATATGGCAGCAGGCTTGCAGCGTTCCGACCATAATGGCTCTGGCTGATCGCATCAGCCGGCTGGGCCCCAACATCTCCTCCCTTTTTGTTTTTTAAGGCGAGGAGTCTGGTTTTGTTTGGACATTGACCGGCTAGGGGAGGCAGTGGCCTAGCTCCTCCTGAGCTCTGCGTAGAGCTTAAATGGCACCCTTTTTTGGAGGGGAGGATTTGGGTGTCAGCCTCCATGCAAGCTGGCTTACCTCGCAGGAGGCTCGCGAGTGGCCTCTTTGGTGGAGGCCCCTCCTTGCGGTCCTTTGTCGCGCACCTAGCGGTGTCCATTGCAGCAACTGGGCCGCAATGCAGACTCTCGAGAGTCATGCAGCTCCCGTGGGAGAGGCCTTGGTAATTTTCATGGTCGAGCATTTCCAACTGGTGATAGTGGATCTGGATGGGTCTCCCTAGTATGTCGTTAAGCTGGTCTTTGATAAGTGTCGAACACGCCTCAGAACCCAGGGGGCAAAGGTGAGAAGCAGGAGGACAGTGATCAGGGGCCCAAGAAGGGAAAGGAGATAGGGGAGTAGTCCATTAAGGCCAGTCAGAAAGGGATTTTCTATTAGCGTTTTTCTTCTTTTTTCTAGATCTTCTTGTAGCCTTTTATTTTATCTCGGACAATGCCGGATTTGTTGGCGTAGAAGCAGCAGCGTTCCTGTAAGGCAAGGCAGATACCTCCCTGTTCTGCGGTGAGAAGATCTAAGCCTCGTCTGTTTTGAAGGACTACTTCTGCTAGGGAGTCTAGTTGATCTTGGATATCACTAATGGTGCTGGATATGGCCTGGACATCATCAATGAGCTGCTTAGAGAGCTGTGCATATGAATGAACTGCGTATCCTAGGCCTGCAGATCCCGTAGCTATCGCTCCAGAGATTCCTAACCCAGCAAGCAAGGGGATAATGGCTAGGGCTCTTTTGTGCCATCCCGCAAGGTGGTCAAAAGCGGGAACGGGAAAGGGCTCATTTCCTGGAATGATATCTATGTCTGGTAGCAGGGTGGCTAGGGCGCACAGCCCTGTCCATGAGGGGGGTAGGGCGGTATAGGCTTGATTGTTTCCGCAAACGAATGCCTTTCCTGGTCCGGGGCATAGGAGGGTGGTGTAGCTAGAGGTATAGTTAAACACAGAGCTACAGTTGGTAAAGGCAGCGAAGCCAACGGGGATATCTGTGGAATCATTGCGCGGGTGTTTGTAGATGCAGGGGGAGAATGAAAACAGTGTAGGTTGGACCCTGAAGGGCAGGCCGAGAGTGCAGTTTTGGTCAATAGTGTTGAGGTCTGATGTATTAACGGAGACAGCCAGGGGGATGGGAGTGCCTTGGCTGAGACATAGCCAGCAGTCTTGGGCTAGATTGGGGTTAGAGGTGTTAAGCGCCCGGTGGGTGGCTGTCAAAATATCTATTGTTTGGGGGTCTAGGTCTGTTCCCCGTGATTTGGGGAATGCTATAGGGTGGTAGGAAAGCTTTGCAAACTGTCTTACCACCTTAACCTCTCGGATGAAAATCAGGGCTTCTTGAAGGGAAGTTGTTTGGAGAAAGGGAGTTAGGTTGATGGGTGGTGGCTCAGTGTTATGCAGAATAGGAGCTGGAAGGCGGGCTGTGTTGGGAGCGGCAGGCGTAACTGGGTGGGTGGGAAAATATGGCGGTGGCACAAAGGGCGGGAGCGCAGAGCTGTCTAAGATGGCGGCTGAACAGGGCGGAGGCGCAGAAGCGGGCGGCGGCGGAGAGGCATTAAGCGTGGGCTTGTTTAAAATGGCGGCTGTGGCGGGAGCGGCAGGGGCAGAGGAGGAGGGAGGCCAGTCAGGGCCGTTATAGTGGGCTGCCTCATCTTCTAGATTAGCTCGGTCAGCAGGGGGCAGCTGATCGTCTGTGCCTGTGTTGGTTATCTCTCTTAAGTCTTTAAGATCGGGGTATATAGCAGTAGGATTTGGATTTGTCTCAATATTGATAGAAATCGAGGGACAGCTTGAGAGGGCCCGTGAGGGGGGGCGAGTAACAGTAGCGGCGCTGGAGTTATTTGGGTGTATGGGGTCGCTTTGTATAAGATCTTGGGTAGAGGGCGCTCTAGAGGGGGGACGGGAGTGGCGGGAAAGGATTCTTTGTCCTTCCTGACAAAGGTGCTGAATGTCTGGGGTATGGCCCTGGTTGGTGAGAATATCTTTTATAAGATTGTAGTAGTTAAAGGTGGTGATAGGCACAGTCTGGGGGCCAAAGACACGATAATAGTCATTAAGGCAATCTCCGACACGATTCCACATACGAGTGTCGATAGTACCCTCTTGAGGGAACCAGGGGCAGGTCTTAAAAATGAAATGAAAAAACGAAACTAAATCTTTTTTACAAACCCGAATTCTTCGCACCTTGAGGGATTTTTTAAGCTGGCTAATAAAAACATCATCTTTTGAACATGCTTGTCCCATGATTAATTCTTACCTGACAGAATGCCGCCATCGAGGGGGGGGGTCTCGTCGGAGTCGTCTCGCGAGTGGGTGATCGCGGTGCTCCTTGCTGGGACTGGTCAACGGGGACGGCGGTCCGTCCAAGCGGTTTTCGGGCCCCACGTTGGGCGCCACTTGCTCCCGCCGCTAGCTGGGCGCAGTCAATCTGGCCCGCAGAGCAATCAACGGGGGTTCCGAATCCACCTGAAAACGGATGAAAGGGTTGGGACAAGAGGCGCGAAGAACGGCAGCAAGACAAAGGTTCTGATCAAGCTGCAAAACTTTATTGAGCGCAAGGCGATTATATATGGGGAGGAAGGGAGGGAGGGGGAAAAGGAAGGGGGGAGTTCTGACGGGCATGTAAGGAATACGTGTCTTGTGGGTGATTGGCCTGTCGGATATATGTTCGCCGCATGATCCTTTTGGTGATTTGCCAGCCGAATGTATAGCTAGCACGTAATCAGCGCCTTATATGGCAGCAGGCTTGCAGCGTTCCGACCGTAATGGCTCTGGCTGATCGCATCAGCCGGCTGGGCCCCAACACCTCCCTGTCCATCACCAACTCCCAGAGTCCACAAAATTCATGTCCATCGAGTCGGTGATGCCATCCAGCCATCTCATCCTCTGTCGTCCCCTTCTCCTCCTGCCCTCAATCTTTCCCAGCATCAGGATCTTTTCAGATGAGTCAACTTTTCACATGAGGTGGCCAAAGTATTGGAATTTCAGCGTCAACATCAGTCCTTCCAATGAACACCCAGGACTGGTCGCCTTTAGGATGGACTGGTTGGATCTCCTTGCAGTCCAAGGGACTCTCAAGAGTCTTCTCCAACACCACAGTTCAAAAGCATCAATTCTTCGGCGCTCAGCCTTCTTCATCATCCAACTCTCACATCCATACATGACTACTGGAAAAACCATAGCCTTGACTAGATGGACCTTTGTTGGCAAAGTAATGTCTCTGCTTTTTAATATGCTGTCTAGGTTGGTCATAACTTTCCTTCCAAGGAGTAAGTGTCTTCTAATTTCTTGGCTGCAGTATCTAATTTCTTGGCTGCAGTCACCATCTGCAATGATTTTGGAGCACCCCAAAATAAAGTCTGCCACTGTTTCCACTGTTTCCCCATCTATCTACCATGAAGTGATGGGACCAGATGCCATAATCTTAGTTTTCTGAATGTTGAGCTTTAAGGCAACTTTTTCACTCTCCTCTTTCACTTTCATCAAGAGGCTCTGACCCCAAGGCATGTGGGATCTAAGCTCCCCAGCCAGGGATTACATCTACACCTGCTTGTGGGTGTAGATGTGATCCCTGGCTGGGGAGCTTAGGTCCCACATGCCTTGGGGCCAAAATACCAAAACATAAAATGGAAACAACATTGTAACAAATTCACTAAAGACTTTAAAAAATAGTCTACATCCAGAAAAAACCTCAAAAAAAATAATAAAAGACTTATAGCTAGGTAGTCTGAAACCCAGAGTCCACACTTTTCACTCCATACCACATGGCCTTCTCGGCACGATCAGGCAGGGCACAGGTGTGTGCTGGACAGAGTCAGGCTTTCTTCTCTGCTGAGCTGGAAGCCAAGGGGAGGGGGGGGAAGAGGAGGAGCAGGAGGAGGAGAGGGAGGGGAGGAGGATGCTCTGGGTCTGCTGTGTGGGACCTGCAGGTGAAGCGCACTCTGCAGGGGGTGGGGCTGAAGACCGGGAGAGAGAGGGTGCCTGTGGTGGAGGGAGCCCTGGGATTGGCCACACCTGAAGTCAGTTTAGTAATGCGGCCGACACAGCCTCACCCATTTTTTTCCCTTATTCTAAATTGAGTTGGCTTTTGACTACTCCCTGTCATACTTTCTGTTTTCTCTTTCTAAGTGAAAGTGAAGTCGCTCAGTCATGTCCAAGTCTTTGTGACCCCTTGGACTGTAGCCCACCAGGCTCCTCTGTCCATGGGATTCTCCAGGCAAGAATACTGGAGTGGGTTGCCATTTCCTTCTCCAGGAGATCTTTCCAACGCAGAGACTGAACCCTGGTCTCCCGCATTAGAGGCAGACACTTTACCGTCTGAGCCACCAGGAAAGCTCAAGAGCTCCTATTAATTGGATGTTGGATCTCCTCAGTAAATCCTCTTACTTTCTTACCTTTTCTCTGCGATCATCCAACTATTTTTATTTCCTTGACCTTACTTTTCATCCATGGAAAACATAACGGGGTTAGGGCATTTTTTAAATTCCAGATTCTCTAGTATCACATTTTTTGTTTCTAGATCCTATTTCCAATTTTTCCTTTCTTATGGCATCCTAGTTATGTTTCTGGATGTGATCAAGTCTCACATCTCAGAAGATACCGATCTTAATTGCTTTAATTGTCTGCTTAACCCTGTATTAATTCAGTTTCCTCAGTGTTCCTTTTCTCAGCTTCTTTTGGTTACTTTCTCTCTCATGTTAAAGGTTTCCCCCGAACTGACTTACAATCCTAAGTAACCCATTCATATTTAAGTGTGACACTAACAAGTTGATTGGTAGCCATGGGTGTCTGGACAGGCTCCATTTGGTAGTTATCTGCGTGGGGGCAGGTGGCCAGCCTGGTTTTTCATTGGGAACTCCAACATGTCAGTAATTGAAGGTCTTCACGCAGGGGCACTTCAGTTTCTCCAGAGAATGGACTTTTCATTCACAAGGAACACAAGCCTGGCTCCTGGCTGTCTGAAGCTTTGTGATCATGTGCAGGAGAGCCTGTTACTTCTGCTTTTAGCATGGTCCCCTCATCCCCACACCTCGCTTGGCATTCCCAAGCCAAGAGCATCTCTGGCTCACCTCCTCAGAGCCAGTCTGCTGTATTCTGAGGAGGACAAGGGGACTAGCTGGATGCAACAGACTGGGCCTGGCTGTGTCTATGTCCTCCTCTCATAGGGCTGGAATAATCCCTGCCTTTGGCTCCCGCTTCATGCTTCCCCTGGTGCCTCGTTCCTTCAGTCCCTATGCCTTCCTAGAATTCTAGGGGACAAAGGAGCTGCTTCCCTCAGTACCATCCTCATTCTTTCCCTGTCGGTCCACCTACCACTCCCTGCCGGCTTTCCACTCTCAGGTCCGGCAAACCCAGGTCACTGTAGGTGGAATTTGTTTTTTTGTTTTTATT
Source organism: Antilocapra americana (assembly GCA_007570785.1). NCBI lineage: Eukaryota > Metazoa > Chordata > Mammalia > Artiodactyla > Antilocapridae > Antilocapra > Antilocapra americana. Next base: position 9,876,759 of record ML664199.1, read on the forward strand.
CTTGATTTGGGACTAATTACTTGAGATGGAGATACAGGTGCTCTTATTCTGTCATCTGGCAGTTGCCATTTATTTAAAAAAAACAAAAAAAACAAAAAAACCCTCCTCTAGTGCTTGCTCAAACCTGCACACCTGCAAAACACCCTGGGAGAGCACAGCCGGTGAAAAAGCAGGCTTGGGGCAGCTGTCCTTTGTGCTCTCCATCTCCACAGCCCTGGACACTGCTGGTGCCTCTCTTTTCTAGATCTTTCTAAGGAAGGAGACACAGCTAACAGCTTGGGTGCCTTCCATATGCCGACTAAGGAGGTCTGGGAAGTGGTCTGTTTTCCCCTTTCTAAGCGGGATTAACTGAGGATCAGTGAAATCACTGGGAGGCCAGGTGAGTAGAAAACTCCTTTGGTCTGATTTCTGTTTCCATGCTTTGGTGTCCTTCACAATTGCATTCAGTATGATTCTTCATTTCTTCCCTGAGAATTCATTCACTCACTCACTCACTCACTCATTCATTCAGCACTTTGACTGAGGAATATAATCAGCAGAGAAGAGTTTCCTGGTGGTCTAGTGGTTAGAATTCAGTGCTTTCACTGCTGTGGCCCAGGTCCAATCTCTGATTGGGAAACAGACCCCACAAGCTGCACAGTGGGCCAAAATTTTTTAAAAATTAAAAAATTCAGGTTTAAAAAAAAGCAGCAGAAAAGGCATTTGATGTTTGTCCCTAAGGAACCACCCACTTCTTCCCAGCCTCTCCAGACCCTGCTCTTCAGTGAGACGGGGCTCAGATACTTCGGCCAGGCTAAGGAACAGGAAGGGCACAGACTGTGTTTAGCTCATACTCTGTGCAGGCCATTTGCTTGATGTTTTATATATATTTTCTCTCACTTTGTTAATACTTTTACACACTCTGTGGGTAAACTTCACTGTTTTTAGTTGAGAAAGTTAGAGAACTTTAAGAGGATAGCAGGCCTGGGGTTTCAACTCAGCTCTGCCTGAGTTCATAGCTTGTGGTGTTATAAAGCGGCCTCTCTCAGGTGTATTTGTGTATTTGTCTCCATTTTAGAGATAAAGAAATTAAGGAGCAGAGATGTTCCTTATACAATCTGAAAAATCGAGGCAGGCTGCGACGGCCTCACGTAGGGGAAAGGAGATAAAGGGGCTGTGATGGGGAAGTGTGGACCAGGCAGTGATTGGGGTGTGGGGATGGGGGTGCTCGCACAGGGAATTTCCTATGAGGAAAGGAGGGCTAACCATAAAGGCCAGCGTGGAACAATTTCAAAGTGCAGAAACTGGGGAGGAGGGAAGAGGTGTCTGTCTGGTCTGTTTAATTGGGTGACTCTACATTGTAGGAATCTGCCTATTCCTCTCCAGCTGCCTCACTTCCTAGCTGCCAACAGTACAAGGTTCTTTCAGCCGTGCTCACTAGATCCATCCAGAAGGGCAGCTCTGGATGAAGAGGGGCAAGACCCAGGGGCCTCGGGCAGGGGATGGGAGTTAGGGAGGCAATGGTAACTTCTTCCTTTGCTTTCCTTTCAACTGCAGAACAAAGTGCCATTTCCAAAAATCCAGGGGAGACTGCTTCCTGCTTGGGCCAAAGGTGCTTTCAGTAACGCTATCTAATTTAAATTTTCTGGCTAAGAAAAAATAGTCACTGAGACTCAAGGAGAAAACATTGTATTTCCCTAGACAATGTCGTCATAATCTGAACTTGGCCAGAGAAGGAAGGTCCAAAAAGTGATTTCATGCAGAGGAAAAAAATGCCTACAGAAGGAAAGTGACTGTGAATCCTAGATTCACTCCTGCAGAAAGGAACAAGGTAGTGCCAGGGAGGGTCCCATCCCATGGGATGGGTCCTACCTGTAAACGTGGGCATTAAACCAACCAACCCTTTGGGTGGTAGGAGAAGAGGCCTCTGTGGACAAAATCAACTGCTCTTTCATCAGTTTTATTGGTCATATATCCAGAATTCATTATATAAATCTTTCAAAATAACCAGTTATTACAAGAATAGTTTACAATTCAGCTCTGATTGCACAAATACTTGACACAGAAAACCATTTTTACAAATACTTATTTTTCTTATAAGAATACTTTAGTATAGAAAATAAGTCTATATATCTTACAGCAAATTTTATGCAGTTTTTTTTTTAACCCATTCAACCATCATGTCAGGTTTCCTATCACAGCATATCCATCACATTCCATAAACCAACTTATAAACTGCAGCCGCTTCTGACTTTGAATTACAATTGAGATTCACACTGTTCAGAGTTTTTAGGCTTCTTTTTCTACTGATCTGAAAGAATTCACGTATTCAGGCAGAAGAGGTAATTTAAACAACATTCCTTCTAGATTTCATGTGTGTTGGGTTAATCACTGTGCTTGGTGAAGAATCTTCTCACTTTTCACTTAGGCTAGACCGGCTGGTAGTTCACCTCTGCTGTATCAAGCAGAAGGGATAAAGTCCTTACATTCTTAAGAGTTTTTAAACTGCAAAAACAAAACCCTAGAAACAAGAGTTAAATACAAATACCTAGAAAGCTAAAATGTTTGCTAATGATGAGAAGTAGAGAATACTTTAAGAATTGAGGTCTCTTCTTGGTTGAAGAAGACATAAAAGATAGTGTAAGGATGTGGCAGTAGTATTATAAAATATTGAAAAACTGAAAAAGGTGAATCACTTAGGTCAGTGGTATGTTGTTTCAAAGTGCCAGGAGATACAGAATCTTAGACTCTGGCTAGCTCAACTATTCGACATTCTTCTGATCTGTGGCTTTGAATAGCCTAATAAATACTCCCTTGACCAGAACAAGGAATCATTTAGGCCAGGGGAACTTTACAGAATACTGACCACTTCCCCTGAAGAGACAGGACACCCCCAGGGGAAACATTTGGCATTCATTCCATTCCTTCAGTTACTGAAAAGTGTGTCCAGTTGGCAAAAGCTTGTCTTACTTATCAGGTAGCATGAATTAAAACCAAGAGCCTGGCAGCATTCTCCATCCAAGTTCCTGAGTGCTCAGCTCCAATCATCCAATATTCTTAAAAGGATTTTTTTATCAAGCCCTTGTCCAATAAGATATTTAACAGTACTTGGGGACTGCAGTAGGTCCCATTCCTCTGCTTTTTTATTTCTCTTGGTTTCTCTTTCTCACCCCAGTGTAACAAGTTGCTACAGGTTTTTACCAAAATACCAAAGCAGTATTTTGGAAATGAGTTATTTTGCATTACGGAAAGTGTCCGATCACATTATAATGGGTCAGATTTGCATTTAACTGGGAGATGGCCACACCGGGTCTACTGCAGAGATTTTGCAAATTCGGCATAGTCGATGTATCCATCATTGTTCTTGTCATCGTCTCTCAAAACACCATCTATTAAGTTGATCAGCTCATCTTCGTTCATTGGTGCCTGCTCACTTCCCTCCTACAAGGTACAAATCACACCATGATGAGCTGCATCTTTTACTGAAAGTGCCTGGTTAATGTCCAAAATAAAACGTCCATAGACTCCTTCAAATGTAGTACTTTTAGGAAATCCACAGGCCACATGTTAGATCCAGAGTCAATTTGCAACAACCCAATTTAAAAATGATATTTGGCAGCTAAAAGGACGATGCAATTAAAGTAGGCCCTTGTTGATTTGTTTTAAAAAATACTTTTCACTCTTTTTTCATTACCAAAGTCATACATGTTCATTGTAGAACATGTAAGTTGGTCTGGCTTACAGAGAACTTTGAGTTTCATAGATTCCAGGACCCACAAATCCGTCCTAAAGAAAAGCGCACCGCCCAGGCCCTTCCACAGGTCAGCTCTGCTGAAGTGGTGAGAGCCCACACTAGACATCTTGGGGTTAGGACAAGAGCAAGAAGGCACTGCCAACCAGCAGACCCCATTACAGTCTCTGAGGTGAAGGCACTTCTGCTCCAGAAGCAGGTGTGGCAGGGCTCACAGTGCCAAGGGCTGAGCTAATGCTGCTCATATCTGTGGCCAATTCGTCCTCTGTCACCTCTCCCACGTCCCGACCTTTCCTCTCCTGCCCATCACCATCCTCGCCTGCCAGGGCAGCTGGACCCTGACTCCTCTCTCAAAGCCAGTCTTTGCTAGCATCCATCAGTCTGCCTCCACAGCAAATACTGCATTAGTCACGCTTGTCTCCCGTGCAAAGCCGCGGGCACTCCCCACTACCTTCAGAGCAAACACAGCCCCGCTCAGCTGGCAGCCGGTGTGAGCACAAGCCCCTCCCCAACTTTGCCTCTCCTCTCTTGAGATTACAGTGTGGTCAAGTGGGACAGACATTAGATCTGGAGGCATAAGATCTGAGTTTCAGTGTCCTCACCTCTCAAATTAGAGAGAATAACAAGGACATGACCACCATACTCTATCACCCAAACCCTCACTTATCAAATCCCTTGATCCCTCAGCACAGATTGGCACTTCTTCCCAAATGATATAACTTCTCCCCAGTTCTGCCTTTTGAATGTGGTCTGCCTTTCAGCCAGTTCTCAGACCCTGGCACAGGGTGGAAATGCCAATGGCACTTGCTAAAGATCCAAGGCAGGCTCTGGGGCTTCTGCCTCAGCTGGTCACCCTTTGTGAGAAGGCCCTCTGAACAGGAAAAGAGGCAGAGCAGAAGGTGAGCAGAAAAAGGAGAGGCAGTAATAGTGTTGCACAAGGGTAGGGGAAGTCATCAAGAGAAGGGACTGAGTCACCAGAGGGAGGTCTCTCCAAGATGCTGCCCCCTGGGCCACTGCCCGACCTACCTCCTTATGGACATGAGTGATGGCTGTGGAGAGTTCTAGGCCGTCAAGCAGATTATTGCCATCATAATCATGCATTTTGAAATAATGGAGCTGCAGCTCTTGTGGGGACATCTCCGCCTCTGGTTTGTTGATGACGCCTTCAAGATGCTCCATGATATGCCTAAAGACCAACAGTGAAGCTCAGACCACTTGGCAGCGATGCTGGGCTGGGATCCTGCTGGAATCTTAAGGACTCCGAAAAGTTCAAGATCTTCAAGTACATCCATCCCAGAAAAACTAACAGCAACAGTGGCAGACCACTCTCCAAGAAGACAGACATAGGCAAGGCCATGAAAGGAGTAGGGGGAAAAAAAATCAAACAGTTCATCTGTTATGCTGGCAAGATTATAGGTGCTTTTTCCTTTTCACTTTTAAAATATGGTTATAACATTTGGGTGTGTGTGTGCATATTCAGTCATATATGACTCTTTGCGACCCCTTGGACTGTAGCCCATCAGGCTCCTCTGTCCATGGAATTTTGGGGGTAAGAATATTTAAAGTGGGTTGCCATTTCCTACTCCAGGAGATCTTCTGGACCTTGGGACTGAACCCATGTCTCTTGGGTCTTCTGCAATGGCAGGCAGGTTCTTTACCTAATGTTGTTGGGGGAGCTATTAATTTTTTTTTTTTCTTAAAGCAATTAAAGGATAATAGGGCAGGAATTGTAGGCAGGAATGTGTGAGGCTAACTGGCCCAGGGTAAAAGTTCCAACAAATGATGCAATGTTTGAACATGTCAAGAAAAAAGAAAAAGATCTTGTCAAAAGCAAGAAGCTTTAGTTCTATTTTGGACTCTGCCACTACAGCTGGTGTCTATGTCTATCTGCCTGTCTGTACTCAAAGAGAGAGACAGAATGAATTCAGGAAAGCCATTCTTCCTTTTTTGGGTCTCATCTGTGATATGATGGCAAAAAAAGGAAAACCTGGACTTCAGGTGGCTACAAGGAATAAACACCATGCTTGGAAAAATGTCAAGGGGTTATACAAATAATGGAAGGCAAAGGGGACAGCGTGTGCCTTTGTAACTGGCTGCAGCTGTAGACGGGGAGGCCCCTGGACCACAGCCCTGGCTGAATACGTACTCTTGGTCATGCACTGTGTTCTTATCCAGGCCCATGCTGCCGTGATGGGAGAAGCTGGCCCCGGGCTCCTCAGCCCTGGCGCCCGGGGCACAAAAGGCCCAGAGCAAGCCACACAGGAAGGGGATTCTGAGCAGTCGCAGAGATCTCATGGTCACCGGTACCTGGGAGGTGGGGAACAAGAAGGTGAAGACGAGAACACCAGAATTGAGGTTCTTTCAAGGCTTGACACAGCACACTCCTGGGAACTGGGTGAAGGAGCAGGGCTGGGGAAGAGAACTGGCCAGCTCTGCCACCAGACTGCAGGATGACCTCGGGCTCTTCAGGTCCCCATCACTCAAATGGGCTGGCAGGTCCATGACCTGTCCTGAAACTCCTTCAGAATGCCATGCAGCTCAATGAGAGCTTACCGGGATCTGCAGAGCACTCCTGCCTACAAGCAGCTTACAGTCTGGTGAGAGAAATATTTCTGGCCGAGAGCACTAATCAAGGCAGAAAGTGAGGTGTACTAAAGAAAGATGAAACCCTCTGAGAGTTCAGAGGACGAAGTGTCCTTTGGGCTAGAGAAAGCCAGAGGTTAACAGACATGGGGGCACTTCAGCAGGTCCAGATAGAGGGGTGTACAAGTGGACATGCAGGAACTGAAGGACAAATGGAAGGTGTGAGCAGAAGGGTGGGTGCAGGCAAGTGGGGGAGAAACTCCAAGTGGGTGGGTCAGACTTGAGCTTAGAGGGTATGAAGTGGATGGAACAGTGGGCAACAGGCTGCAGAGGCTGCCCAGGCCATGCTAGAGGCAGCTCTGCATGCTAGGCCAGGAGGCCGACATTGCCTGGGGATGAATGGGAGCCACCAAGGGAGATGAGAGCAGAGATGGTTTCAGAATGGCTCATCTGGCTGTGCAATGGGGAAGGTATTAGGTAGAGTGAGACCAGAGACAGGGGTTGAGGGAAACAATGGGCAGGTTAGATCAAGGCCCACCGCAGTGGACATTAACCTCTGCCTCGTCCACCTCCCAGGCCTGTGAGGGAGGCCATAATTGAGCCATGTGAAAGAGCACTGGGGAGGAGAACTCCATAGGGATTAGGTTCCATCTAGCACTTCCGGGGTTTGGCTGGACTTGGTACTCATGGTCAACAAGGAGAACAACTGGCTACACAGCAGGCTCCCCGAGCGCAGGAGTGCCTTATCCCCACCTGTATCCCACCAAGGCTCAGGCCGCCTTACTTAACTGCTATTAAACTGAAAGTCCTGATCCTTCCAGAGCTTATAGACTGACCTCTATAAAAAAAAGAAGTTGAAGGACAGCCAGGAGACCTCTACTCAGAGGTGTTCCGGCTCCTCTCACCTACCCCAAGAGGCTCTGGAGGGCAGGACCCTAGGAAAATGCCATCCCCACAATGTTTAGGGAAATTTCCTAGACCCGCTTTGCTGGATATCAGCAGTATACCCTCCATTAAGGAGACAATGGTCCCTGGGATATATAACTTCGAGGTGTAAAAAGAAGCATCGAGTCTCACGACTGAATAGGGACATCAAAATGCAACTGTCATATTTCATAACAGAAAAAAAACGTTCAATACGCACCAAGTGAAAAAGAGTAGGCTACAGAAGTCTGTAAAGAATAATTCATTTGGGGGGAAAATTCCCTGGTGGTCCAGTGGTTAAGACTTGGTGCTTTTACTGCTGTGGGTCTGAGTTCAGCCCCTGGTTGGGGAACTAAGATCCCACAAGCCACGTGGTACAGCCAAAAAAAAAAAATTCATTTTTCTAAAAAATAAAACAATGCATGTATATTTCTCATATACAGAACAAAGACTAAAAACTATTAACAAAGATTACTTTCTGAATTATGAGATTAGAGGTGACTTTTATTTTTCTTCTCTTTTCCATTGCCTCTAAAATTTCTACTATAAACATGTTTTTTTCTTTAAAAATCTGTATTTAATGCAATTCATCCCATAATTTTGTTCCAGTTCTGTATGGATGGAATAAACAGGGGGATTCCGGTTGAGTCTCATCTCCAGAAAATAATTCAGGAACAGCCAGAAACTATGTCCCAATTTTACCAATAGAAGTGTCCAGACACTGATGAGGCCACTGCGATTCTACCTGGTACCTGAAAACAAGGTCTCAGGTTACTCTCTGCAAAGGCTGCCCCAACCAGAGAAGAACAGCTTGTTCTGACCACATACTAGAGAGTCTGGGACAGGAGGGACCAGAGGGGGAAGCCTTGAAGATTCATGATGCACTGGATGTCTCTTTCTCCAGCAAGCCTTGTTCAATTCCAAGTCTGGCTTAGACGGTCTTAGCACTTCTCCTAAGTGCTTCCCTTCAGAAGGGTCCTGTCTTGCTGACAGCAGTGCGTGCGCCAGTGAACCTGTCTGATGACCTCTCGGGACCCTCTGCTGGACTGGGCCCTGTGAGGCCAGGGACTGGATTCACATTCACAGCACTGGGCACAGTTCCTGCACCGAGGCTGGTGGTTCTCAGCCTTCGTGCCATGGTCCCTGGCAGCTGGGGGTTTATCATCCTCACCCATACACTGCCAGGTTCTGATGTCAACGTAACTGAGGATGAAACTTGGTTTTGGTGCTATCTATCAGACAGTAGAGCTCAGTGATCAACAGACCTGTGGCAGCATCTCCTATAACCATGTGGTTGGATACTTAGTATATCAGACGGGTGGGGTGAGGGGGAGAGGTTCTATTGGAATAACACCAAAAAGCAACCAAGTGCTTGGTAATATAGTAGTAACTTTGAGTCCAAATTATTCCCTACACAGAGTCCGACGCGACTGAAGCAACTTAGCAGCAACAGCACCAGCAGCAGCAAAGGAGACAGAATAAAGGCTAAGAACCATCCATTTGGGGCTTACCCCATTTTGGTTTCCTGTGCCAGGTTTCTAACCTTGAGACCACAACAAAAGCCAAATCTACAAACACAGAAGAGAAACTCCCCCTAGCAAGTGCTACAAGAAGAACAAGGAATCAGATTGCCACCTGACAAACCATACTGCTCACGCTGAAAAGGAAATATCAGCAACCCCTTCAGCCAAAAGAACAAGTTGCATCATCCAGACTCCAACTATTTAGCTCAAGGCCATAAGCAAAGAGCTTGGCAGATAAGCCCTAGGAGTTCCTGGGTTCACTGGCCTTTCAGAAAGTGTAAAGGTTAGGCTGGAGAAAAATCCAAAGGAGGAGAGATTTCTGAATTTGAAACATCCTTCACAGGAGCTCTGGGGAGAAGCGCTAGACCATTGATGATGGCCGGCTCCCACAGGGCCTTGACTGCAACAGGGCTTTCCTTCTGCTCCAGCAGCCTCTTCCAGTCCTAAGGCATTTGTTTCCATTGGTTCCACCTGTCCATCCTCCCTCTTCCTTTCAGGCCCAATTCAAATGTCATCGCTGTGTTCTCTCAGCCAAAACCAACTGTTCCCTCCTCTGACCTCAGTCTGCAGTCTCTCACACTCATTTGGCCTTAACATATGGTCAAATACTGTTCTCCTTTTATTTTTCTCTTTCCTTTCCTCTGTGAAGATGGGGAAGCTATTTTCTCTGTCTCTCCTTTACCCTAGTGAATTTATAACAAAATATTGAGCTCACCTGGTATAGCATGCCTTCACTCTGTGTCAGGGCTCTGGGCCCTGGAACCCAGGTGTGTTGTTCCCTATCACAGAGAATCTGACCTAAGCTCGGGAGTCCTCCCAGCAGTGGTTTGGGCTGGCCCACTCTTATTGTGTCCTTAGTCTTATCAGCATCAAAGAGTTTGGAGGCAGCCTTCCTCCCAGCAGTTGTAGGCAACTTTTCTCTCATGCTACCGCCCTCAGTTAAGAATCAAACTCAAAAGTAGCCACACATCCTGTACCCAGAGTCGATGCCAAAGAAAAACTCTGACTGGTACTTCCCCATTTAAAACTGCCATGGTCCTGGACTGAAAGTAAGGAAAGAACCAAGTTTCTAGACAAACAAACCTCTACATGGGCTGGGGGTTGAGAACTGGTTCTGGAGAAGCAGGCAGTTAATAACTTGATCTATTTGTTCATTTGGGAGGGAGCTGCCATGCTTCATTTATACATTTAACTAAACTGTTTCCTGGGTTTCCCTGGTGGCTCAGCAGTAAAGAATCTGCCTGCAGTGCAGGAGACACGGAGTTCAATCCCTGGGTTGGGAAGTTCCCCTGGAGAAGGAAATGGCAATCCACTCCAGTATTCTTGCCTGAGAAATCCCATGGACACAGAAGCCTGGTAGGCTACAGTTCATGGGATTGCAAAAGAGTTGGATGTGACTAAGCTACAACAACAACTTCCCTAAACAGCTTGGTGCTGCACAAGGTTCTGAGGACAGGTATGTCTGAGGATAAGATAATCTGTGTGACAAGAACTAGACAGGCTCCTGTTACACAGATTACAGCCCAGTGGAAAAGACCAGTAAATGGGACAGCTGTAGTGGCCAATAGCCCCAACCTCTACCTGGGTTAAAATATGAAGGATGATTTTTTTTACAATTAAAGGATAGTACTTCAGGTAGAATGAACATACTGTAACAAACACCTAAGCCTAGAAGGAACTTGGTCTAATCTGGGAACTAAAAAGGGTTCAATATGGTTGAAGACAGTATAGTGGAGATGGATGAGTTAGTCAAGTAAAAAGAAGACAGGTCACCAACGGCACTGAAAGCGATGTTCAAGAGCTTGGAAGAGCAATGGGGATCCACAGAAGGAAGATCAGGGGCTGGGGGGAGGGTTCTGGTGACCATGATCAGATTTCTGTTTTAAGGCCATCACTCTGGCTTTCCAATATATAACAGAGCATAGAGGATGGAGAAGGGGCACCGGGGAGAGATGATGGTGGCCTGAACTTGCTAGAGCAGAGGAACTGGGCGTGGAGAAGTCGGCGTATCCAAGAGAGATTTAGGATGGAGTCGATGTGGATGGGTAAAGCGTGCAGGAGGTGAGAATGACGTGCAGGTCTCTGCTTGGGCATCTGGATGGATGGCGGTGCCATGCCCACACAGGGGATACAAGAGAGGAATACAGGCTTCCCCGCCTCCCTGTTCCCCTGGCACGGCCTGGCCGAGCTCGGCCCCCGTCAGGACCTGTTTACTGTCGCTCCCAGAGAGAGACGGGGCACCAGGGGCAGACGGAGAGCAACGACTCAGGCCCGCGCGCAGGTCCACCGCAGGTCCTCCAAGAGCGCGGAGATCTACCCCGGCCGGCCCTTCAGGCTTTAACGCCCCTACGGCATGTGCCCCGGGAGGGAGGCTCTGCTCCTAGTCGGCTGGCTTCCCGCGGCGGCTCGGGGTCCGCGACCCCCACCGGGGCCGCTCTTGCCTTCCAACTCTAGCGAGAAGCCCCGAGACCCCCCGAAGGAATGCCGGGATCCCGCCCCGCTGCAGACTCCTGAAGGCCGCCCCACGGACCTCCTCCTCCAGGGTCGGGTCACAGGGATCACCGGCGGCAGGCGGATCGCGGGAGGCCCCCGGTTCACTCACCCTCGCTGCCACCAGCTGCCACTAGCTTTTCCCCGGACGCGAAGCCCTCCAGCATGAGCCTCACCGGCTCCCGTCCTCAGTCTGTTTTGCTCGCTCCGCCCCCGCCCTGGCCCGCTGTGCGCACGCGCGTCCCGTTCTGCCCGCCCATTGGCGCCGCGGGCCCCGCCTCTGACCAGTGCCGGATCCGGTGGGCCGCTGGGGTGATTCCACGTGGAATGGGCTCAGGCCTAGGAAGGGCTGGGCGGAGGCGTTTCTTCTGTCTACCTTCCATAGGGCGACACTCGGTTGGATCCTGGGTTGGACCACCTGAACCCCCAAGTCCGTAGGGGCTAGGCAAGCCCGGAAGCCCCCAGGAATGTGGTAGGATGAGGACGTCGGATGGCGGATGCAACTGGCCCCAAACTGGCTTTCAGCTCCACCACCACCTCCAACTCTACAGGTTCCTGGGTTTCTCTGACTGCAAGTTAGGAAAAAATATAATAATGTGAAGAAAAAAAAAAAAAGGTTGCCTGCCATTCCAGTTCTGTCAAGATCAAGCCATTAGGCCCTGCAGTTGCTCACCAACCGTGGGCCCTGGGGCCAATTTTAGGATGGAGAAAAACAGGAAAGGTCCTGTACTTCAGGTACTTTAGAAGGTTAGATAGGTTAAGATGCATCTCTAAGGAAAAAATTCAACAACCCTAGGAAATACAGAACTGCTGTGGGCTCAGCTAGGGATTGAAGGTGATGCAAGGACTTGGTTGAGAGAATCATGTTGGGAGTCTGGGAACTGGGAGAACCAAGCACCCAGGCTTCCTGTCTTTTTATGGGTTGGCAGAATGAAGAAAGACACATGGATAGTGAAAATATTGTCTAGGATCAAGTACCACTTTCTAGTTTTAATAGCTCAGAAAATTATCTCCTTCCTTCTCTGACCATTGTGGCAGGAGAGCAGGGGCTTGGTTGCTCAGTCATCTCCATCTCTGTGACCCCATGGACTGTAGCCAGCCAGGCTCCTTTGCCCATGAGATTCTCCGGACAAGAACAGTGGAGTAGATTGCCATTCCCTTCTCCAGGGAGTCTTCCTGACCCAGAGATTGAACCCAGGTTTCCTGCTTTAGAAGCAGATTCTTTACCATCTGAGGATAGAGGAAACCCTATTAATCCCAGACTCCTCCTCCTTTCCTAACTCTGAAGTTTGAGTTAGTCTGATCTAGTTCATTTTTCAGCTCTCCCTCTGCCATCCATCCATTCTTCCATCTGGTTGTTTATTCATTCATTTAGTAACATTTCTTGAGTACCTCCTAGGTACTAGGCTCTGTGCTAGGAGTTAACCCGAGAGATGAATACAAACAAGAAATGGTCTCCTTCAACAAGTTCAGTGTCTGATAGATGGATAAAGCATTTCTCATTCTATTTATCCAACACTTCCACTTTTTCTGTGGATCTTATCCTGTGTCATCTCTCTCTTGAATCATCAATCGCTCCCTCTCTAATAGACCATCCCCAGGATCATTTCATCTTGCTGTGGTTTCTTCTCCACCACACTACTGAAACTGCAGTCTCCATGCAAATTCAGTGGTGCCTTTGGCTTTTCTTTGTTTTTACTCTCCCTCTCAGTATTTTTTCTCACAGTCAGTCATTCCTACTTTGAAACACCTTCTCTTGTTTTTTGATGCCATGTACTCTTGGTCCTCTTCCTACCTCACTGGCTGTTCTTTCTTGGGTTCTTTTCACTGACTTCTCACCTTCTGCTCAACCGATAAATATCAGGGTGCTTAGGGTTCTATCCTTAGTCCCCTTCTTTGTAGACCTATCCACTCTGCTTATGTGATTTCATCTAATCGTGTGGTCTTAGGTGCTATTTACAAGCAGATGACTCCAAAAAAAGATTTCTAACAATGACCTCAGCCTATAAGTCCTGACTCTTCAAAATTACTGCCTACTTGCCATCTCCACAGGAGTATCTAACTAGGATCCCAAACTTAACTTGGCCCACTGAAGTATTTTCATTCCCAAAAATGTACCTCTCTGTTTTCCCCATGTTAGCAAATGTCACTGCCATCCATTTAGTTGTTCAAGCCATATCCTAGGAGCTACATTTCCCTCCCCACCCCCCAGCTTTATTGAGGTATAACTAACACCCAGGAAACCATCATCTGCTACTTAAACTACTGTGAGAACTTCCTTATTGACCTCCCATGGACCATTTTAGTCCATGAGACATTTGTTTAAGCAATTTATAGAGGAGTGTTCTAGAACTTGTAGCTGAACCCATTCCTAACAGGCAAATAACTTGTTACTAGAAGCAGGACACACAAGTTCAGTTCAGTTCAGTTGCTCAGTCATGTCTGACTCTTTGCGACCCCATGAACTGCAGCACGCCAGGTCTCCCTGTCCATCACCAACTCCCAGAGTCCACCCAAACCTATGTCCATCTAGTCAGTGATGCCATCCAACCATCTCATCCTCTGTCATGCCCTTCTCCTGCCCTTAATCTTTCCCAGCATCAGGGCCTTTTCAAATGAGTCAGCTCTTCACATCAGGTGGCCAAAGTATTGGAGTTTCAGCTTCAACATCAGTCCTTCCAAAGAACATGCAGGACTGATCTCCTTTAGGATGGACTGATTGCATCTCCTTGCAGTCCAAGGGACTCTCAAGAGTCTTCTTCTCCAACACCACAGTTCAAAAGCAGCAATTCTTCGGTGCTCAGCTTTCTTTATAGTTGAACTCTCACATCCATACATGACTGCTGGAAAAACTATAGCCTTGACTAGACGGACCTTTGTTGACAAAGTAATGTTTCTACTTTTCAATATGCTATCTAGGTTGGTCATAACTTTCAAGAAGCAAGTGTCTTTTAATTTCATGGCTGCAATCACCATCTGCAATGATTTTGGAGCCCAGAAAAACAGTCAGCCACTGTTTCTACTGTTTGCCCATCTATTTGCCATGAAGTGATGGGACCAGATGCCATGATCTTAGTTTTCTTAATGTTGAGCCTTAAGCCAACGTGTTTATTCTCCTCTTTAACATTCATCAAGAGGCTCTTTAGTTCTTCTTCACTTTCTGCCATAAGGGTGGTGTCATCTGCATATCTGAGGTTATTGATATTTCTCCCGTCAATCTTGATTCCAGTTGTGCTTCTTCCAACCCAATATTTCTCACGAGGTACTCTGCATATAAGTTAAATAAGCAGGGTGACAATATACAGCATTGATGTACTCCTTTTTCTATTTAGAACCAGTCTGTTGTTCCATGTCCAGTTCTAACTGTTGCTTCCTGACCTGCATAGGTTTCTCAAGAGGCAGGTCAGGTGGTCTGGTATGCCCATCTCTTTCAGAATTTTCCACAGTTTATTGTGATCCACACAGTCAAAGGCTTTGGAATAGTCAATAAAGCAGAAATAGATGTTTTTCTGGAACTCTCTCACTTTTTCGATGATCCAGCGGATGTTGGGTATTTGATATCTGGTTCCTCTGCCTTTTCTAAAATCAGCTTGAATATCTGGAAGCTCACGGTTCATGTATTGCTGAAGCCTGGCTTGGAGACTTTTAAAAATTACCTTACTAGCGTGTGAGATGATTGCAATTGTGCGATAGTTTGAGCATTCTTTGGCATTGCCTTTCTTTGGGGTTGGAACGAAAACTGACTTTTTCCAGTCCTGTGGCCATTACTGAGTTTTCCAAATTTGCTGACATATTGAATGCAGCACTTTCACAGCATCATCTTTCAGGATAGAAATAGCTCATCTGGAATTCCATCACCTCCACTAGCTTTGTTCATAGTGATGCTTCCTAAGGCCCACTTGACTTCACATTCCAAGATGTCTGGCTCTAGGTGGGTGATCGCACCATCTTGATTATCTGGGTTGTGAAGATCTTTTTTGTACAGTTCTTCTGTGTAATCTTTCCCATTCTATTGTTTTCCTCTATTTCTTTGCATTAATCACTGAGGAAGTCTTTTTTATCTCCTTACTCTTCTTTGGAACTCTGCATTCAAATGAGTATATCTTACCTTTTCTCCTTTGCTTTTTGCTTCCCTTCTTTTCACAGCTGTTTGTAAGGCCTCCTCAGACAGCCATTTTGCTTTTTTTGCATTTCTTTTTCTTGGGGATGGTCTTGATCCCTGTCTCCTGTACAGTGTCATGAACCTCTGTCCATAGTTCATCAGGCACTCTATCATATCTAGACCCTTAAATCTATTTCTCACTTCCACTGTATAATCATAAGGGATTTGGTTTATGTCATACCTGAATGGCCTAGTGGTCTTCTCCACTTTCTTCAATTTCAGTCTGAATTTGGCAATAAGGAGTTCATGATCCAAGCCCCAGTCAGCTCCTGGTCTTGTTTTTGCTGACTGTATAGAGCTTCTCCATCTTTGGCTGCAAAGAATATAATCAATCTGATTTCAGTGTTGACTGTATGGTGCTGTCCATGTGTAGAGTTCTTCTCTTGTGGTGTTGGAAGAGGGTGTTTGCTATGACCAGTGTGTTCTCTTGGCAGAACTCTATTAGCCTTTGCCCTGCTTCATTCTGTATTCCAAGGCCAAATTTGCTTGTTACTCCAGGTGTTTCTTGATGTCCTACTTTTGCATTCCAGTCCTCTATAATGAAAAGGATATCTTTTTGGGGTGTTAGTTCTAGAAGGTCTTGTAGGTCTTCATAGAACTATTCAACTTCAGCTTCTTCAGCATTATTGGTTGGGGTATAGACTTGGATTACTGTGATGTTGAATGGTTTGCCTTGGAAACAAACAGATTATTTTGTCGTTTTTGAGATTGCATCCAAGTACTGCATTTCGGACTCTTTTGTTGACTATGATGGCTACTCCATTTCTTCTAAGGGATTCCTGCCCACAGTAGTAGATATAATGGTCATCTGAGTTAAATTCATCCATTCCAGTCCATCTTAATGCACTGATTCCTAGAATGTCGATGTTCACTTCCAATTTGCCTTGATTCATGGACCTTACATTCCAGGTTCCTATGCAATATTGCTCTTTACAGCATTGAACCTTGCTTCTATCACCAGTCCCATTCACAATTTTGCTTTGGCTCCATCCCTTCATTCTTTCTGTTGTTATTTCTCCACTCATCTCCAGTAGCATATTGGGCACCTACCGACCTGGGGAGTTCATCTTTCGGTGTCCTATCTTTTTGCCTTTTCATACTGTTCATGGGGTTCTCAAGGCAAGAATACTGAAGTGGTTTGCCATTCTCTTCTCCAGTGGACCACATTCTGTCAGACCTCTCCACCATGACCCAGCTGTCTTGGGTGGCCCCACATGGCATGGCTTAATTTCACTGGGTTAGCCAAGGCTGGGGTCCATGTGATCAGATTGGCTAGTTGTCTGTGATTGTAGTTTCAGTCTGTCTGCCTTCTGTTCCCCTCTCTCACTGCTACCATCTTACTTGGGTTTCTCTTACCTGGGACGTGGGGTCTCTCTTCACGGCTGCTCCAGCAGAGTGCAGCTGCCGCCCCTGACCTCAAGCGTGGAGTAGCTCCTCGCAGCTGCCGCCCCTGACCTCCAGCCCGGGGTTGCTCCTCTCTGCCACGCTCATGTGGACAGAAAAACCAAATACTAAAACATGGGCCTGGTTAACTGAAGGTTAAGGTAGCCAGTGGTGAAGACTCTCTATTCCACATAGGAAAGTTGGTGACCAACATGTTAAGTAGTGAAGAGCTGAACTGCTGTCACTTGCTAGACCTTGGAAAAAACCCACATGCCAACCAAAGTTGTATTATAGGAGAAGTCTCAGGAACAATACAGAACACTTGAGAGTGTTGCCTTTTTTTCTTCCTTTTTAAAGTAGCTTTCAGCAAAGTCCTTCAAGAGAGTGGCAAATCCAGATTAGAGAGAACAGACTTGAAAGCAGAGATTAAAGAAAATAAGGCCTTGGTGAGAGAGGAGGCCTTGATGAGGGGCAGCTCACAACCTAAACTAGCTGAGTCTCACAATTTGGAGCCTTGCTGGGTTGAAATAAACAATTTTCTTTGAATATCCAAGTTGAAGTCAGAACAAATGGAGACAGGGAAGAGGCAGCTTTATCAGGAGATAAGATAGAGGCCCAAGGGAGCAAGGATGGACCACAGGTGGCTTCTCCACCTGCTTCGTTTTGAATTACCTCCACTGCAACTGAGCACACAGAGACCAGCCCCTATACGACTTAAATATTCTTATACTTGGTCTTTCTTGTTTTCCAAAAAGAAATATTTGAGGTATACACAAGAAACTAATAAAAGAGAACAGAGATGAGAATAAGACCTCATTTTATATCTTTCTGTGTTGCTTTCATTTTAAAAAAGTCAAATATATTACCTATTTTGGGGGAAATAGTCTTTCATTAGAAAACCTTTTGAAGACTCTTTAGATAAGTTATATGATTGTGATTACTCATGCCTAGACTTGACCAGAAGCCTAACAAATGATGGAGGGAGTCATGTATCCCTAAAATCTCAAGCCTGGTTAATGGTGGTTGTCCCTGTTAACAATGGAGGGGCTGCCAGATCCCCTACAAGAACCTGATACATGGTCACAGAAGAGACTCCTGTTTCTGTCCAGCAGGACTGGACTGGATGTGGTTTACTGACTGGGGTATACTCTGTTTTTCATTCTCCCTTTTTCTGAAAAGAAGAGCTTTATTATTTCTTCACATTGTACATTGACTGTGTCTCTCTGTATTTTGATTTGGTTTTCTTCTTTATAGCTTATTGATGCATGGTTGTTTAGAAAAAAACACATTCCTGTTTTCCTTTACTTGCATACACAATACTTCTGACAACAGATGTGTGGGGTGTTTTCCTCACACTAAGCATTTCTCTGCAACACCAACTGGGTGTTCTACAGTGCAATTCAATTATGACACTAACTGAAGTTAGTACAGTCCCCACAGGTAAAGGAATCAGCTGCATAAGACTGCTGCCCACTTCCGATTCCAAGCTCAGTAAGTAGGTCCCCAGGTTAACCATGACTTCTGTTGGACTCCGCTACAAGTTGAAGGTTCCCGTGACTCCCTCCTGAGATTTTATCACCTGCTAGAAGAGCTCACAGAACTCAGAGAAACATTTGCTTGCATTTCCCAGTGTATTTTATACTACAGGGTATCATAAAGGATACAGATGAACAGCTAGATGAAGAAATATATAGAATGAGGTCTGGAAAGGCACAAAGCACAGGAGCCCCTATCACTTTGGAGTTGCAGTACCCCACCCTGCAGACATGTGGATATATTCACCAAACCAGAAGCTGTTCAAACCCTGTACCACTGAGATTTTTATGAAGGCTTCCCCACACAGGCATAATCGATGATTAACTCAATCTCCAGTCCTTTCTCTTTCTTGGATGCTAGTGAGCAGAGTTAAAAGCTCCACCTGTCTAATTATGGCTTGGTCTTTTGGTGACCAGAGCTATCCTGAAGCCATCCAGGGGCCCACCAAGGGTCACCACACTAGAACAAAGGACACTCCAAACACCAAGGTAATTCCAAGGGATTTAAAAATCATCATGAACCAGGGTCAAAGGCCAAATATTAGAACAAAGATGTTCCTAGTTCTCCTGTCACTTATGAAATTACAACAGAATTACAGCTCTGTTCCAGGAACCAAGGGCATATATATATATGAGGTTTTTTTCTATTATTTCACAATAGTATACACAAAAGTACACATACAGAAAAGCATACAGCTCAATAAACTTTCAGAAATTGAATACCCCCCCATATAACTAGCACCCAGATCAAGAAGCAGAACATTACCCACATCTAGGACACCTGCCTTTGCTCCCTTCCAAGCACCACCCTCTCCCTGAAAGGTGACTTCTGTCCTGACTTTTTCTAATACCACAGAGTGGCTTTTACTTGTATTTGTTTTTTTCTATAAATGGAACCACACAGTACATACTCTTGCCTATAGCTTCTTTTACACTGCATTGTTTTGAGGTTAGTAAATAGTGTGGACATCTAGAACATACATCCTTATTTCTGCATGCTGCTCCCTTTTCCCTTCTACCATCAGTGGACATCTGGGTGGTTTCCAGTTTCAGATTGTTATAAATTATACTGCTTCATACTTTGTAGAACACGTTTTCTTGCACATCTGCTCACGTCTCTGTCAGGTATTCACCTGGCTCAGAATGAATGCAGGTGTTCAGCTGTATTAGATACTGCCAAAAGTCTTCAAAGTGGCTGCATCAACTTAGACCAGCAAGAGCATACGGTGTTCTATTGGTCCCCATTCTCTCCAACACTTGGTACATCCCATCGTTCTCATTTTAGCAGACGATGAACTTGTCTTGGCTTAAATCATCCAACCGTGAGAAGCCACACCTGAACTTCAAAGAGGGTCCTGTAGAGTACACAGAGAACCTGGACTCCAAGCCGTAGGCAGGAGCTGCTCAAGAGTCCTGCCTAGGATTACCTCCTGTATGGAGTGAGTGCCCGCGCTCCCCGCCCCAGGTTAAATATGTACGTGGGAAAGAGAGGGTGTGCATAGGTTTTAAGTAACCCAAGAGATGCACCAGGCCAACACTGGTGAGTTAGAGTGGGTGATAGCCCAGTTTCCATTTTCAACAGCCTTGTCTCTTGTCTATCTCTACAATAAAGGCTAAAATACATTAAACACTCACTTCCCCATCTTTTTTTGCAGCTAGATGACCAGGGAATACAGTTCTGGGCAATGAGACATAAGGGGAACTTGGGAAATCTTTTGCTTTTGTAGTAGAAGAGACAAGTGCAGACCTCTCCCCTTCCTCCAGTTGTAAATGGGGATGTACAGCCTCAACCATGGAGGGAAGTGGGAGAGGATTTAGAAAGACTACCTCAACGCTGTGGGGCCACTGAACCAACACCAGCAGCTGCTTACTTCCAGATATCCTCTTATGAGCAGAGGACTCCTATTTGTTTAAGCTACTCTAAGACAGTTATTTGCAATCCAAAGCATTCCCAAGTGACACAGAGGCCAAGCAAGATGTGGACTCAGATGGGAATTGGATTTGTCTATGTGAGGTCACTGTAGGCTCAGAGACCGGTTTATGTGGAATTCTGAGCAGCAACCAATGTACAGTGTGTGGTGAGTGCCTGGCAGGTAAGACTGGGTATAGCAAGTGTGGGCAAGCCTTTCAAGTTTGCCTGTGAGGGAAAGGAAAATAGCTGGAGGAGGACACAGCATCCAGAAGGGCTGTCTTTAAGGTGGAGGACCTTGTGCATGTTGAAATCATTTTGAGATGGAGCCCAGCAAAGACGATATTGAAAAGAGCAGAGTGGAAAAAAATGAAAGAATAAGGTTATTGAGGAGGCAGGAGAGAATGGATATAAAGCTCAGATGAGTTTTAGCCAAAATTTGGGCATGCTGAATTGCTTTTGTTGTGTCCAACTCTCTGTGACCCCATGGACTGTAGCCCACCAGGCTCCTCTGTCCATGGGACTCTCCAGGCAAGAATATTGGAATGAGTTGCCATTTCCTCCTCCAGGGGATCTTCCTTACCCAGGGATTGAACCTGTATGCATCACAGGCAGATTCTTTACTGCTTGAGCCACCAGGGGGTCCCACTAGTTCTGGGAATGCTGTGACGGGGGAAGGGCAGGCAGCTGGGTCAAAGTTGGAACCCGTCATTGTGAAACTGGGAAAGCAAGCTGCCTAGAGGAAATAGAAGACTTTCCTGACTGACTTGAAGGCTCAGTTGGAATTAGGGCTCATTCATTTAGAATGGTAGTCTGCATAATTATTTAATTATATACAATGATTAATGTACCCTATGTGAATTTTAATTAAAAATATTTATGCATCTAAGTTACACATGGATGTAGCTAGAAAAAAATTAGAACAGAAAGTTGTCTGATAAAAAAACAAGTTCCTCTCTCTCAATTACCACATCCTCCCATCTCGCATGCTGCTGTTTATGACCGCACCAGGGTTGACTGGGGGCCTGGACTGGAGAATAGTAATCGGGATAAGGAAGCTCTTACTTAACTGGTACAGTAAGTCAGCTCTTCCTTCCACCCTCCATCTGATTGATGTTTAATGCTGAGTGCTTTCTTGTGGCTCCCCTGCTGAACCCTTCACTGAAGCCCCACCCCCCCACCCCCGCCGCCCCGACAAGGACAGCACTCTCTTTTGGAAGACTTGGCCTTCTCTGGTGGCAAATGGTAAAGAATCTGCCTACAATGCAGGAGACCTGGGTTCAATCCCTGGAGAAAGGAATGGCTACCCACTCCAGTATTCTTGCCTGGAGAATTCAATGGACAAAGGAGCCTGGTGGGCTACAGTCCATAAGGTCACAGAGTCAGACATGAATGAGTGACTAAGATTTTCACTTCCACTTTTTTTCTGGTCCTCTCTCAAAATCTTGTTTTCCCTGGTAGTCCAACAGGCACTATTTTTGGCAGGATCCCTTTAAATATTATCCCAATCTAGTTTAAGAGCTCATGACTTGGGTTGGGTTTGAGAGGAGACCAGGGTAGAGTCCCTACTTTCCCTTGGGTATTTTCCAGGAGACAACAATCCCCACGGGGCCCAGTATGGAACCTGAAAAATGGAGAAGAAATGCTGAGAGTGATGTCTAGAAAGATGGGCCTGAGAGCATCCTCAAGCCCTCAGTCCCTTGAGCCCCAGCATGGTTCAGCCAAGGGAGGCAAGAATTCCAAAGCCCTCCAAGAAGTCTAGTGTGAGAGCAAAGCACACTAAATGAGACCTGGTCACTTGTTCAGTTGCTCAGTCATGTTTGACTCTCTGCGAGCCCACGGACTGCAGCATGCCAGGCTTCCCTGTCCTTCACCAACTCCCAGAGCTTGCTCAAACTCACATTCATCAGGTCGGTGATGCCATCCAACCATCTCATCCTCTGCCATCCCCTTCTCCTCTGACCTTCAGTCTTTCCCAGCATCATGGTCTTCTCTAGTGAGTTGGCTCTTTGCATCAGGTGGCCAAAGTACTGGAGCTTCAGCTTCAGCATCAGTCCTTCCAATGAATATTCAGGACTGATTTCCTTTAGGATTGACTGGTTTGATCTCCTTGCAGTCTAAGGGACTCTCAAGAGTCTTCTCCAACACCACAGCTCAAAAGTATCAATTCTTTGGTGCTCAGCCTTCTTTATGGTCCAGTTCTCACATCCATACATGGCTACTGGAAAAACCATAGCTTTGACTAGATGGACCTTTGTTGGCAAAGTAATGTCTCTGCTTTTTAATACACTGTCTAGATTTATCATAGCTCTTCTTCCAAGGAGCAAGCATCTTTTAATTTCATGGTTGCAGTCACCATCTGCAGTGATTTTGGAGCCCAAGACAATGAAGTCTGCCACTGTTTCTATTGTTTCCCCATGTATTTGCCATGAAGTCATGGGACCAGATGCCATGATCTTAGTTTTTTGAATGTTGAGTTTTAAGCCAGACTTTTCACTCTCCTCTTTCACTTTCATCAAGAGGTTCTTTAGTTCCTCTTCACTTTTTGCCATAAGGGTGGTGTCATCTGCATCTCTGAGGTTATTGATATTTCTCCCAGCAATCCTGATTCCAGCTTGTGCTTCCTCCAGCCTGGCATTTCTCATGATGCACTCTGCATATAAATTAAATAACCAGGGTGGCAATATACAGCCTTGACATACTCCTTTCCCAATTTGGAACCAGTCCATTGTCCCATGTCCAGTTCTAACTGTTGCTTCTTGACCTGCATACCGGTTTCTCAGGAGGCATATAAGGTGGTCTGATATTCCCATCTCTTTAAGAATTTTCCTCAATTCTAAGAATTTTCCTCACCCCCTGACCTGGTCACTGGGATGAGGAAAATGCAAAATAGACCCATCTGACAGTGAGAAGGTATGGCAGGATTTTGGACATAAGTGGCACATACAGAAAACAGGGAGCTCTCTTGTCCTGGGCCTATTCGCCTCCAGAGCCACTCTTCACTCTTCCCCTCTTGTGTTCTGCCTCACAAGGGGACTGACCACAGTGGGTTGGTGATTTTTTAAACTAATTACAAAAAATTCTCCATTTGTTCATAATAACCCACCCTTGTTCACGCAAAGAATGAGTTCTAGAGGGTACATGCACATCTTCCAAGGGTGTCCAGGCATGCGTAGTTACAGAGATTATTTTCCAGCCTGTCTATTTTGCTATGCATGCCACTAAAATTGACCTGCTTAACAAGGACCTGCCTTAGAACACCATGCCATTTGTCCCTTTCACAATCATGTTCCCTCCCCACTTTAAACTATGAAATCCCACCCTGAATCTTACTAAGATGCATTGTCCCAGGGAAGAAGAACCTCAAGATAACCACAGAGGGGGAAATCTAAAATACTGATGTCAGTAAAATCTGCTTAATCAAGACAGTGAGGTAGGGATTTTCTCCATCTTTTACTCATATTTCTGAAAAGGCAAAGCATGGTGCTAAATGTTTGGAATTCTGGCTTCTGTTGGGGCATGTTCTTTTTCAGATATACTATAAACTGGGGTGTTGGGAATGATACCCATCTGTATTTAATGACCTCACTTCTTCCATCCATGACTGTTATCAAAGAACACATAACTCCTGATGAAAATTCCCAGGACTATTGATTTCTGAAACTTCTAAATATATATACTTTCCTCCTAATAAGTCAAATGCATTAGCATTTTTTAGCATCCCTCTGTCTCCTTCTTCTCCCCACTACTATATTGTTCTTGTTTTGAATTTTTTACATTATTTATTTTGGATAAACATTCTCTCTTTTAGTCTTAGCTTTTAAATTTTTTTAAACAATAATAAATTTATCAAAATATTTGACTCCCCATATCTCTTGAAGGTTCTCCTGGATTTGTTTTTCTTACATGAACACTCCTTTTAAAGGTGTTTTGATTGGAATTTTGTGTGTTAAACTTTGGAGGCTTTGTATGCTTGAAAACATTCTTAATACTCTCTCTCACTTAAATGAAAATTTGGCTGTACTGTATAAAACTTCAGATTCAGTGCTCTTTTCTTTCAGTATCTAAATAAAGAAATAAATACATTATCATAAGAAAAGCTATACAATCATCTAAAAAGATGGGATGGGGAGGGATGGTTTTTCCCAGAAGTAAAAATACATTCATAATAAAAATTTTCTGCAAAGTAGGAACAGAAAAGTTGCTTTTCCACCTTGATAAAGGGCATATATTAAAAACCCACAGTTAATGTTCATGTACTAGAAGACTGAATACGTTCTCCCTAACATCAGGAACAAAGCAAGGATGTCTGTCTTCAACACTTCTATTGACCATTACAGTACAGCTTCAAGTCACTGCAAAAAAAGATATAAAATCCACAGAGATTGGAAAGAAAAAAGGAAAATGGTCTTTACTCACAGATAACATGATCGTGCACATGGAAAATCCTTCTAAAGAATCTACAAAAGAGCTACTAAAACTCTTAAATAAGTTTAGCAAGGCCAAAGGCCAATATAAAATATCAATGATATTTCTACACATTAGCAATGAACATATGGAAAGTTTTTAAAATATCATTACAGAAGACTTTCCTGGTGGTCCAGAGTCTAAGACTCTGCACTCCCAATGCAGGAGGCTCAGGTTTTATCCCTGATTAGGGAACTAGATCCTATATGCTGCAGCTGAGACCTGGCATAGCCAAATAAATATTAACACTCAAAACATTACAATAGCATACCAAAACACAAAATACTTAGGGATAAGTCTAATTATTTTAAACATACTTTTGAAAAATTTATAAATTTTTAATTGGAGGATGGTTGCTTTACAATATTGTGTCTGTTTCTGCCAGACATCAACATCAGTCAGCCATAGGTATACATATGCTCCCTTGCTCTTGAACCTCCCTCCCACCTCCCACCTCTTAAACATACTTTTTTAACAGTCTTGAAACTGAGAGCAGTCATCAATTAGAATCCTTGAACTATAACTTGCTTAATAAATAATAACTTGCAACCCACCTTCACTAATCAAGCTTCCTTTAATTGTTCTTGCAAATTGCATACACTCCAAGCTTCTCTGTATCTTGGACAACAAACCACAAGATTTCTTTAACCATACTCAATAGAGAAAAATCTCTGACATATGGGTCGCTATAGTAATGGTTGCTTAAGTTGTTTTTCAGGAACATGGGGATAGTCTTGCACAGCTCAAACTGGTCAAGACAACTGACCATTCAGCTGTGCAAGTTTCCAATGGATGTCAGAGGGACAAAAACTCCACCCTTAGGTCATGCTAATGCTGCCATTTTATGAACATGTGTCCCATGAAGAAGCAAGAAATTCAAATACACCTGCACACAACACCGATTACTTCACCTTTTTCTTATCTTCAACCCCCTTTCCCCATGCCTCAGACCACCCTTCTTCTTTATCCCATAGATATTCCAAGCCTCTCACCTTTACAGAGGTAGATTTGAGACTTGTCCTCCCATCTCACTTGGCTGTCTCATGAAAAAACCCTTTCTCTGCTGCAAACTTCCACATCTCAGTGCTCGGCTTGCTGCGGGATAGGGCAGATGGATCTCATTTGGTAATAGTCTGGTAATTCTATTATCTACAGTTATTGTGGTCTAGTCCTGCTTCTGTGTTTATGTTTTTGACCCTGTGAAAGCATAAAAAGTGAAGTTGCTCAGTCATGTCTGACTGTTTGCGACTCTGTGGACTGTAGACCACCAGGCTCCTCTGTCCATGGGATTCTTCAGGCAAGAATACTGGAGTGGGTTGCCATCACCTTCTCCAGGGGATCTTCCCGACCCAGGGATCAAACCCGGGTCTCCTGCATTGCAGGCAGACACTTCACCTTCTGAGCTACCAGGGAAGCCCTAACTTATGAAAGCATAACTCAGAGACATTTAGTTATCTGCATGCCAAATGACATACTTACTTGTTTTAAGGAGGATAGTCACTATGCTGTTGTCAACAAAAAGGGCTTTATGAGAGAAGAAAAAGCTAAAGACACTCCAGGCACAGTAAGTTTTTGGGGTCTTTTGGTTTGACATTTGGGTGAGGGGAGGCTAATTGATTAGCTGTTATCTAGCAAAGCCTAGTCTGTGAAGTGAGCTCTTGAACAGGCTGATTAGGGTAAATAAAAGAAACAATTTCAGCCACTGTCAGATTCCTCTAATGACTTGGAGATTTAAACTGTGGGAATATTCATGCCAGGCTGAGGCTACTGTATTAGGCAAGGTCCGTGTCACTTCCCTCCTCAGAATTTCTCAACTCACTCATGGTAATTATTTCCTCCTGCATTTTGCAATTTTAGGTAATGGGCTCATCTTTAGAGGGGTTTTGTCTATAGCAATCCTGTATAGTTCACATGGAGCATATATTCCTTTCAAAGAGATTTTATATTTGCTTCTCTCTGCTTGGTATCCACTTTTAAGTTAATTTTTCAACTTGTGGGCCCCTACTTTCTATAGGGAGTATAAAATTGTAACCTAGAATTGAGTAAAGGCAGACTATAATTTTAAATTCTTAGTTCAGTTCAGTTCAGTTTAGTTGCTCAGTCGTGTCTGACTCTTTGTGACCCATGAACTGCAGCACGCCAGGCCTCCCTGTCTATCACCAGTTCCTGAAGCCTACCCAAACTGCTTTCCATTGAGTGGGTGTTACCATCCAACCATCTCATCCTCTGTCGTCCCTTTCTCCTTCTGCCCTCAATCTTTCCCAGCATCAAGGCCTTTTCAAATGAGTCAGCTCTTCACATCAGGTGGCCAAAGTATTGGAGTTTCAGCTTCAACATCAGTCCTTCCAAAGAACATGCAGGACTGATCTCCTTTAGGATGGACTGGTTGGATTTCCTTGCAGTCCAAGGGACTCTCAAGAGTCTTCTCCAACACCATAGTTCAAAAGCATCAATTCTTTGGTGCTCGGTTTTCTTTATAGTTCAACTCTCACATCCATACATGACTACAGGAAAAACCATAGCCTTGACTAGACGGACCTTTGTTGGCAAAGTAATGTCTCTGCTTTTCAATACGTTATCTAGGTTGGTCATAACTTTCCTTCCAAGGTGTAAGCATCTTTTAATTTCATGGCTGCAATCACCATCTGCAGTGATTTTGGAGCCCGGAAAA
Organism: Antilocapra americana; assembly: GCA_007570785.1. Taxonomy (NCBI): domain Eukaryota; kingdom Metazoa; phylum Chordata; class Mammalia; order Artiodactyla; family Antilocapridae; genus Antilocapra; species Antilocapra americana. The sequence continues at coordinate 9,904,136 of ML664199.1, forward strand.
ATAAAGTCAGCCACTGTTTCCCCATCTATCTGTCATGAAGTGATGGGACTGGTTGCCATGATCTTAGTTTTCTGATTGTTGCGCTTTTAGCCAACTTTTTCACTCTCCTCTTTCACTTTCAGCAAGAGGCTCTTTAGTTCTTCTTTAATTTCTCCATAAGAGTGGTGTCATCTGCATATCTGAGGTTATTGATATTTCTCCTGGTAATCTTTACCCCAGCTTCTGCTTCTTCCAGCCCAGTGTTTCTCATGATGTACTCTGCATATAAGTTAAATAAGAAGGGTGACAATATACAGCCTTGACGTACTCCTTTTCCTATTTGGAACCAGTCTGTTGTTCCATGTCCAGTTCTAACTGTTGCTTCCTGGACTGCATACAGGTTTCTCAAGAGGCAGGTCAGGTGATTAAATTCTCAAGGGAAGTTTTTTTTTTTAAATCAAATAAAGAGGTTATAACAGGACATTCTCTATTTCCTTGTGCATTTCTGCAGTTTCATTTCTGGTACATACTTTCACCACAAGTATAGCCCTTTCAGAGTTCTAACTTTACATGAAAGCATCAGTTCTACCTCTTTATTCTTGTTAACCCAAGGTCTTTCTACCATTGCTCTGCGTCCATTAAAACTCAAAGTCCAATAACCCCCCAGGGAAGCCTCTGCCTCAGCTCATCAAACATTCCTGCATTCCCCCCCCAATTTAACTCCCTCTTAATTTGGGGACCATCAAGAATGTTCCCTACTTTCTTGTGAGCTTAGCTATCCAATTAACAGAAAGCTTAATTTATTTTACAAGCACCTTAACATGTTTTGGAAGAAACAGAACTAAATACATTTATGGAACATATTCACATTCATAAAGAAAAATATATTCTAGAATAATTGAATATAAGTGTTTTAAATTAGAGTATGTGACAATAATACCTTGAAGATTATCTTGAATAACAAATACTCCTTGTGGTATTCATAAAAAATCTTAATATTCATTGGATATTTTCAAGAGTGCTCTTAAGTTTTTGATAAATCACACATTGACAAATTGGGAGTAGCTTGGACATTGAACTAACTGATCCTTCCATGAACTGACCTTTGGGGATCTGGGCTGCTTCCATTTAGCTTTCAGTACTTTTTTTAAAGTACAAGTTAGTTTCTTTCTTTCTTTCTTTTTTTTTTTTTTTGGTAAAATGTTGACACTTGCCTGCTCAGAATAAAGTAACTTGACTATATTAACTGACTTACTTGGTGGAAAAAGGTAATTCATAAATCAGTTCCTATGCTGATTTTTCTTCTGCCTTCCCTCCCAGATTCTCACTGAATGAATCAGTTAATCAATTTTTTCCCTATCTACTTACTATTTTTTCCTCTTCTAGTTTTATTGAGATATAATTGACATAGAGCACTTTATAAGTTTAAGGTGTACAGCATATTAGACTTACATACACCATGAAATGATTATCACAATAACTTTAGAGCATACATCATCTCATATAGATGCAAAAATAAAGAAATTTTTTAAATGCTGTTTTCTTGTGATGAGAACTCTTAACAATTTGTCACATATACGGTAGTTGTATATCACGTTGTACATTACATGCCCAGTGCTTATTTATCTTATAACTGGAAGTTTGTCGCTTTTGATAAGCTTTCTAAATTTTACTTTCTACAGTAACACTTGTTGATCTATACCTGAAATTCTGATTATTATAAATATACTGAAGAACATAATGATAGAAATAGGGAAAAGAAGGAAGAAGCAAGAGAAACATTTTAAAATGTTTTAAACTGAGTATTATATTTCTTTTTAAAAAATACATTGCAGGAATTGAATATTGAAAGCAAACAGAGCTAAACTATAGGACACAGACAATATTAAAACAGATTTCAGAGATGAATGAAAGGGAATTATAAAACCCAGGTTGGAGGGGAAGGCTTCATAGAACAGGTGCAAATTGAGGTGAAGAACCTGGATAATGAGTCAGGAAACAGGGATTCTTACAAGCCTTTAGGTAAACAAACCCAATAAACTATAGGTTATAGCCCAACTAGTCACATTATAAAAGTCCTTTCATATAGAGGGCATTTTCTATGATGATCATTTCTGCCTTTCTAATAATATTTAATTTTACAAAACTATAATTGATATGTTACTTTCCAGCATCAAAATTACTGCACAAACAAGGGTAGTTCATCATTTTGAAGAGTTTTCCCAGCCATAATTAGCTCAAACCCTCTGCTTAGTTATCAGCTGGTTCATTATTCTTTGTAAGTAATTAAAATAAGTGTTCTCAGGATCAACGGTACACTCATACCACCCTTGACACAGATAAAAGGAATGTGCTAAAACTAAAGGGACTTCTTTGTTGGTTGTTGTTGTTATTTAGCTGCCTAGTTGTGTCCAATTCTTTGGGGCCCCATGGACTGCAGCATGCCAGGCCTCTCTGCTCCTGGCAGCGGGAGGTTAATTAACGGTATTTTATCTTCATAAAGTAGATAATCACAGACTTTTATTTGGTCACTAGCTACTCTTTCCCTCTAGACATCCCTTAAAGTCCTAGGCTGTGACTCTGCACGTCGACCTCAGAATCAGGGTCCCAAACAATGGCTGAGAGGAGGTTTGGCAAGGGCTCTGGCGGTGTCTTCAAACTTGAGCAAGGCCCTTGACCCAGGTCATGGTCGTCCATGTGATCATCCTTTGGCCCTGGCCCGGGCAGGATGGGCCTCCCTCGGCTGTGAGGCCGCTGAGGAAAGGATTTCTTTTGACAGAGCATTCTTTTTCAGAAAAGGGTAAAGGTATGAACCCTTCTGATTGTTCTAGAAGAATGTCAGGTTTTAGGGGCTGCCTTGCATCCAAAGAACCATGCAGAATATTTATATGAACCTGTCTGTATTGATTGATGGCTTACCCTTTACTGTCTGGAGGGAGAGTGAGTGAAGAGGAGGTGAAAGCAGGTCCATTTTACATGCCATCCTTTGGGTTTACTACCAGAATTGCCAAGAGGATTTTAATAAACAGCTTTCTCCCATCCAGTCTTAAGGAGAGAGTTCATTGTAAAACGCTATGGTGTACTGTCTTATATTTTTGGAACGTCGTTATAAACTTACCCCATATCTGCTCAGAATGTTTCAAGAATGCTCACATACTCTTTATCTTTTTAAGCAAAATCTTTCCTCTGGGGTTCTGAGTGGCTTGGGGAGGCCAACCCAGAGTCTCCCAGAGATATCAATTATGTACACCTGCAGCCTGTGTGACAGATGGAGACAGTTCAATTAAGCTCAGTCACTCAGCCATGTACGATTCTTTGTGACCCCGTGGACTGAAGCATGCCAGGCTTCCCTGTCCTTCACCAACTCCCAGAGCTTGCTCGAACTCATGTCCATCGAGTACGTGATGCCATCCAACCATATCATCCTCTGTCATCCCCTTCTCCTTCTGTCTTCAGGCTTTCCCAGCATCATGGTCTTCTCTAGTGAGTTGGCTCTTTGCATTAGGTAGCCAAAGTACTGGAGCTTCAGCTTCAGCATCAGTCCTTCCAATGAATATTCAGGACTGATCTCCTTTAGGATTGACTGGTTTGATCTCCTTGCAGTCTAAGGGACTCTCAAGAGTATTCTCCTACACCACAGTTCAATAGTATCAATTCTCCAGTACTCAGCTCTCTTTATGGTCCAAATCTGACATCCAGTACGTGACTACTGGAAAAACCATAGCTTTGACTAGATGGACCTTTGTTGACAAAGTAATGTCTGCTTTTTAATATGCTGTCTAGGTTAGTCATAGCTTTTCTTCCAAGGAGCAAGTGTCTTAATTTCATGGCTACAGTCACCATCTGCAGTGATTTTGGAGCCCAAGAAAATTAAGTCTGTCACTGTTTCCATTGTTTCCCCATGTATTTGCCATGAAGTGATGAGACCGGATGCCATGACCTTAGTTTTTTGAATGTTGAGCTTTAAGCCAATTTTTTCACTCTCCTCTTTCACTTTCATCAAGAGGCTTTTTAGTTCCTCTTCACTTTTTGCCATAAGGGTGGTGTCATCTGCATCTCTGAGATTATTGATATTTCTCCCGTCAATCTTGATTCCAGCTTGTGCTTCTTCCAGCCCAGCGTTTCTCATGATGTACTCTGCATAGAAGTTAAATAAGCAAGGTGACAATATATAGCCTTGACGTACTCCTTTTCCTATTTGGAACCAGTCTGTTGTTCCATGTCCAGTTCTAAACTGTTGCTTCCTGACCTGCATACAGGTTTCTCAAGAGACAGGTCAGATGGTCTGGTATTCCCATCTCTTTCACAATTTTCCACAGTTTATTGTAATCCACACAGTCAAAGGCTTTGGCATAGCCAATAAAGCAGAAATAGATGTTTTTCTGGAACTCTCTTGCTTTTTCAATGATCCAGCGGATGTTGGCCATTTGATATCTGGTTCCTCTGTCTTTCCTAAAACCAGTTTGAACATCTGGAAGTTCATACAGTTCATGTATTGCTGAAGCCTAGCTTGGAGAATTTTGAGCATCACTTTACTAGTGTGTGAGATGAGTGCAATTGTGAGGTAGTTTGAGCATTCTTTGGCATTGCCTTCTTTGGGACTGGAACAAAAACTGACCTTTTCCAGTCCTGTGGCCAATGCTGAGTTTTCCAAATTTTCTGACATATTGAGTGCAGCACTTTCACAGCATCATCTTTCAGGATTTGAAATAGCTCAACTAGAATTCTATCATCTCCACTAGCTTTGTTCATAGTGATGCTTTCTAAGGCTCACTTGACTTCACATTCCAAGACGTCTTGCTCTAGGTGAGTGATTACACCATCATGATTATCTGTGTCCTGAAGATCCTTTTTGTACAGTTCTTCTGTGTATTCTTGCCACCTCTTCTTAATATCTTCTGCTTCTGTTAGGTCCCTAACATTTCTGTCCTTTATCGAGCCCATCTTGCATGAAATATTCCCTTGGTATCTCTAATTTTCTTGAAGAGATCTCTAGTCTTTCTCATTCTGTCGTTTCCTTCTATTTCTTTGCATTGATTGCTGAGGAAGGCTTTCTTATCTCTCCTTGCTCTTCTTTGGAACTCTGCATTCAGATGGGAATATCTTTCTTTTCCTCCTTTGCTTTTTACTTCTCTTCTTTTCACAGCTATTTGTAAGGCCTCCTCAGAGAGTCATTTTGCTTTTTTGCATTTCTTTTCCATGGGATCATCTTAATCCCTGTCTCTTGTACAATGTCATGAACCTCCATCCATAGTTCATCAGGCATTCTATCAGATCTAGTCCCTTAAATCTATTTCTCACTTCCACTGTATAATCATAAGGGATTTGGTTTATGTCATACCTGAATGGCCTAGTGGTCTTCTCCACTTTCTTCAATTTCAGTCTGAATTTGGCAATAAGGAGTTCATGATCCAAGCCCCAGTCAGCTCCTGGTCTTGTTTTTGCTGACTGTATAGAGCTTCTCCATCTTTGGCTGCAAAGAATATAATCAATCTGATTTCAGTGTTGACCATATGGTGCTGTCCATGTGTAGAGTCTTCTCTTGTGGTGTTGGAAGAGGGTGTTTGCTATGACCAGTGCGTTCTCTTGGCAGAACTCTATTAGCCTTTGCCCTGCTTCATTCTGTACTCCAAGGCCAAATTTGCCTGTTACTCCAGGTGTTTCTTGATGTCCTACTTTTGCATTCCAGTCCCCTATAATGAAAAGGACATCTTTTTTGGTTGTTAGTTCTAAAAGGTCTTGTAGGTCTTCATAGAACCATTCAACTTCATCTTCTTCAGCGTTACTGGTTGGGGCATAGGCTTGGATTACTGTGATATTGAATGGTTTGCCTTGAAAACGAACAGAGATCATTCTGTCATTTTTGAGATTGCATCCAAGTACTGCATTTCGGACTCTCTTGTAGACCATGATGGCAACTCCATTTCTTCTACTGAATTCCTGCCCACAGTAGTAGATATAATGGCCATCTGAGTTAAATTCACCCATTCCAGTCCATCTCAGTTCACTGATTCCTAGAATGTCGACACTCAGTCTTATCATCTCCTGTTTGACCACTACCAATTTGCCTGGATTCATGGTCCTAACATTCCAGGTTCCTATGCAATATTGCTCTTTACAGCATCATAGCTTTCTCCTATCACCATTTACATCCACAACTGGGTATAGTTTTTGCTTTGGTTCCATCCCTTTATTCTTTCTGGAGTTATTGCTCCACTGATCTCCAGTAGCATATTGGGCACCTACTGACCTGGGGAGTTCATCTTTCAGTGTTGTATCTTTTTGCCCTTTTATACTGTTCATGGGGTTCTCAAGGCAAGGATACTGCAGTGGTTTGCCATTCCCTTCTCCAGTGGGACACAATCTGTCAGATTTCTCCACCATGACCTGACCGTCTTGGGTGGCCCCATACGGCATGGCTTAGTTTCATTCAGTTACCTTATTACAAATCCAAGAAAGGCTTTGTCAACTACAAATTGGCACTTATCAAGAGCATTGCCAATGACTGAACAACAAGGCATTTGCCATCTGCCTCTACTGAGATTAAAACCCATGCTGCTATAGCTGGTGACCTTCAGCCATCCCTGAGGGAGCTCAGGGTAGAGTGAGGCTCTCTGTGCTCCAGGGAATCTGGTGGGACAGGTCTTTAGATAGCTGGATGTTTTTAGAAACAGATTTTATGATCTCAGTCCTTGCATCTCCTCACATCTAGAGAGGCACTAAATTCCTTCATGGTGACATCAGACCCCATGACTAACAAAAATCTTTTGTAAATTGAGTGCTTCATGGTACCCCCTTCACCAAAACCTTAAATATTGACTTTCCCCCACTGCTGCTTTGGAGCAGTCTCTCAGAGCTATCTGAGATGCTGCCTCCCGGGCTGCAGTCCTCATTTTGCCCCAAATAAAACTTAACTCACAACTCTCAAGTTGTACATCTTTTTTAGTTGACAGCTTAATTCTTAATTTTGGCCTATTACACTGGCAAAAATGTAAATATCCATTGTTAGGAGGGTACAGAAAAAGTGTATGAGAGGGTGTACTCTCATACACAATGGAAATGCTCACTCAAGGCCTTAAAAAGGTGTGGAAAATGAAGTACTTCCTGCTATATCAATGGGCAAGAAATGTCATAGCTATCACAACTCCGGCCCTCCAAATGTGAATTTCTGAGCCATGCCAACAAGTGGCATCACTCCCTACAAGAGGAACTTAAGGATGTCACAGTCATCAGTGGTTATAGCCCTCCAGTGTGACCTAAGGGAATTCATGAGAAGACTATATCTTTAAAAATGCAGGGTGCTGGCCCCAGATAGGTGAGATGCAGATGAAAGGAATGACTTCAATAATCCCGGACTCTTGCATCTTCCCATACAGGGAAGAACCCTAAATTTCTTAACTTGATACCTAGTTTTTCCTTACTTAACAATAACCTTTGATGTTCAGACTGCCTGCCCGCTTTGTTGCAAACTTGTATATAGCCTGACTCCCTTTCCAGCCTCTGGGAAGCACTCTCAGGGCTACTGAGATGCTGTCACCCAGGGAGCCCTAAACGTTCCCACCAAATAAAGTATTTCTCAACTTTCAGGTTGTGACTAATTTTTTAGTCGACAGGTGCATATGGTCCAATGGGGTGTGGGTGGGTTAGTCACTCAGTTGGGTCTGACTCTCTGCGACCCCACGAACTGTAGCCCATTCAGGCTGCTCTATCCATGGGATTCTCCAGGCAAGAATACTGGAGTGGACTGCTGTTCTCTTCTCCAGAGGATCTTCCTGACCCAGGGATCAAACCTGGGTCTCCTGCCTTGCAGGCAGATTCTTTACCATCTGAGCTACAGGGAAGATCTCATTTGAGGTAGGGATTTGAAAATTTACCTAATACTCCCTAGTGTGAAACACAAATGCAGCCTTTTGGTTTTATATAACTGATCTCATTTCCTCTAAAGCAACTATCTTGTGGAAAGTGAGAGAAAACTAAATTTGTCCACTCCACTAAATCACAGTGTAAATAAATAATGTAACCTGTCCATTTAGACCTTCAGTCTATCAAGGTAATTTTTCAGGATCTCAGCTTTTCTCTCTTCTATTCCACTCCAAGATAGTTTTAGGTATAAAGGTGATGGGAGGGCTTACATATCCTTATGGTGGTAGGGAAAAGGCTCCTTGGAGTTCATGTATGTTACGATCCCATTTTAGTTATTAACAAAAAGGGCAATTGTGTTAAAGAAAAAAAAGTCTGGAAAGGTATACTGAAAAGTCCTGTCTTTGAATTATCTCTGGGAGGTGGCATTGCCCTGGGCCACTACGTTCTTTTACATTTATGCATTAGTTCAATTTTATAAGAAGCATGCATTAATTTTATAATCAGAAAAAAGAATAATGATGTTTTCATTCCAGTAAAAAACAAATAAGTACAAGAAACGATGTTAAGTTGGAAATTTTTATCAACACGGTAAGATATGATAGTTACTGATCATCAAAGTAAGGTGTGAGTGGACCACAAAAATGCAGAACTTCAAAAAAAATTTTCAAAATCTGGTTACCTATCTCTTGATCCTCTCACCTAGAGAGAAGATCCTCTCACTCAGAGAGAAGATATAGAAGAGTCAGAAAAAGGGAAGGTTTCAGGGGGGAGGTTTTGGGGGTAGGATTTCTTTGGGAAAATCTAAGGAGTCACCTGCTCCCTCTCCTCAAGTCTAGAGAGAGAGGTGTCCAGGGGACTGACCCCTGCGGTAGTCTGACATGGCCTCTATCACAGGCACACACTCTGCTCAGGTGCTGGCCGGCTCTGGGAAGTTAAGCAGCCTTGGCAAAAAGAAGTGGATCTGGGCGCAAACTGCTCTACATTCTGAGTGCAGATCCAAGGAGACTAGAATTCTGGGGACCAGATGAGGAAGAGGCAGAGGCAAGGTCCACCCCTGGTGAAGCCTGACCAAGAGGGTGACCTATGAGGAAAAAAGAGACTCAGCCGTTAGGGACCAGGAGGTAGATGCTAAGGCGTAGGCTGTGGGAAGCAGAGGAACAAGAGGAGAGGGAGCTGGGTCTGAGAAACCCAGCATGGGAGTCTCCCAGGACCCCATGAAAGCCCCAAGGAGTCAGGTTTAAACATCTGCCAGGGACCTATGGGTCCCCAGGTATAGAACCTATGAAGCCATTCTACCAGAAACTTTCCTATCCTCCTTCCTTCTGTTCCTTTTCCCACTCCAACCTGAAAGGGCAGAAGCAGCAGCAAGATAAGGAGGAAGAGAGTAAGAACTAGAAGAAATTGAACACAATCCTCCCTGATTGTAGACTACCCACCTGCCATTGGCCCTATTCTTTGGGGAAGTGAGAGAGAAATCTTATCTTTGAATGAAGATTTAAATACTAAGTAATTAAGTCTTTATTTGTGCCCCTTGGACTTTTAAATAAGGGTGCCCAGAAAAATTTATAAGCTTGACAGGGTTTTTACACATGACCAGGAAAAGACCATCCTAAACCCTCACTAAAGCCATGGAAGGGATGGACTTGGAGGCTCTTATGCTAAATGAATTAAGACAGAAAGACAAATATTGTATGGTATCACTTATATGTGAAAGTACAAAATACAACCAACTAGTAAATCAAAGAAGAAGCAGACTTACAGATACAGAGAAGAAACTAGTCGTTACCAGTGGGGAAAGGGAAGGAGGGAGGAGCAAGACAGAGGTAGGGGATTAAGAGATATAATCTTCTATGTATTATGTATAATAAGCTACAAAGATATATAGTGCAATATTTTATATATTATAATTTTATTTCCAATATTTTATAATAATCATAAATGGAATATAACCTTAAAAATTTGTGAGTCATTATGTTTTACACCTGAAACATAAAATATTATATATCAACTATACCTCAATTTTTAAAAAGGCAATGGAAGACAAAATAAAATAGCTTTGATGAATACAACCCAAAAGTTCTGTGTGTTCAGCATACCGGTTATAAAAGATTCTTTTCTTAGAAACTACTCTGCCTTGAGTTCCTAGATATACTGAAATAGTGCCATTCAGATGTCAGGAAGAGCCTCTCATTCTTTGGAGGTCTGGTAATTCCATAGCTTGGAAACACTTGAGCTTATCCAATAATTTCTCTTCATTCCTAGAATTTACTCACCTGAGGTGCCTTTTGTTTTTTTGTCTGATTTGCCTTCTGCTCTTCCCTCTCATCAGCCCGGAGGCAGAAATAGCATCTCTTAGCATTCCCTCTATAGAAGAATCTCCTCACACAAAGAGTAGTTGTGAGTAGTGGAGACTTAGCTTAAACTCTTCCATCTCTTCAAAGTGGAAGTCTCTGATGGTCAAGGAGGTTTCTTTAGGTAAAGTTCAGTTGGGTTCCACAACATTTACGGAGGGACTGCTGTTACCAGGTACTGTGATAAGTGCTGGATACACAGAGTAACTGATAGTCTCTATCCTCAAGATACTTACAGTCTAGCTGGAGAGAGAATGTAAGAAAGACAGTAAATGCCTGGCAGAGCCCATGTTGCCATGGCAACACACAGTGGTAGTGGGGAGTACACAGTCTGATATGAGGGTGGGGGGAGTCAAGGAAGATTTCCCTCTGTGATAAAACAGAAGAGTAACAAAGTAGCAGATTGGAAAGAGAATCAAATAAAAATCTGAGAACAAAGAAATAGAAAAGGTGTTTAAAAACTCAAGGGTTGGGTTTAACAACAGTTTGGACACATGAGAAGAAAGAATCAGAAAACTTGGTAGAGGAAACTACCTAGAATGAAGAAGCGATAACAAGGCAGAAAACACAAAAGCAAACACAACAGACACAGAATACAGAGAGAGGTCTTATTTATACCTAGTTGGCATAAGTCTACTTGGAACTGAGAATAAAAAGGGACAATTTTGAAGATACTTAAGAATTTTCCAAAATGGATGAAAGATGTCAAGCTCAGAATCAAGAAAAGCAAAAATCTATAAAAGAAATCTATTCTTGGCACATTAAATCTGCAAAAAAAAATAATTAAAGATAAGCAGAGGAGAAAAAAAGATTATTTCCAAAGAAGCAACAGTTAGAGAGGTGACTTCTCAACAGCAGCAATGGAAACCAGAGAACAATGAACTGTCTTCTAAGTGCTAAAAGAAAACTGCTAGTTCAAAATTCTACATCCAGCTAAAGGTCCTTTAAAAATAAATATGAGCAGACATTTTTTGACAAATAAAATCTGAGTGGTTTACCCACTAGCAGAAATACTGTATTAATTTTCTATTTTTGTGTAAAAAGTTACTATACACTTAGCAGCTTAAAACAACATCCACTTATTATCTCACAGTTTTGTTGATGAGAAGTCCAGGCAAGGATTAAATAGGTTCTCTACTCAGAATATTACAAGCCTGAAATCAAAGTGTTGGCCAAGGCTAGGGTCTCATCTGAGGCTCAAGGTCCTCTACCTGGACCTTGTAGTTGAAAGCAAAAATGAGGTCTAAAAAAAGTCTAAGATTTGAAAGTATACAAATCATATTTTCTGATACAATGCAATTACATTAGGAAAAATTTTTTAAAACTCCATTTATTTAGATATTAAGAAGTGTTTGTAAATAACACATAGGTTAAATAAGGTATCACAATGAAAATAAGAATAATATTCATGGAGTACAGCTGATAAAGGGAAATTTATAGTCTTAAATGCATATATTAGAAAATAACAAAGGTTAAAATTAATGAGCTAAGATTCTATTTCAAAAAGTTATTTTCTATTCTAGAAAATAAAATATTGGATACTATACTATTACTCACAAAGATTTACTGCCTATCTCTGGGCATTGGTATAGCTGTATTTTATGCACCAGTCAATGAAATGTTTACAGAAGTGTGATATGTCATGCCTAGGCAGAAGTTTTACCTGCAGTTTACCATACTGTCTCTTTTCCCTTTGTCATAAAGGTTGTCAATGCTCTAGACAGTGACTGTTCTGACAGCTTGAGGCACACAGTGAAAACAATGTGGAAAAGAACCCAGCCAATATGGATGGAACAGGTAGCATGAATGAGAAAGAAACTCTGTTGGTTGAAAGCCCTGAGATTTTTGAGTGATTGTTTGTTAATACAGCCTAGCTTCCCTGGTGGCTAAACAATGGTGGTAAAGGACACTTGGGTTCGATTCTTGGGTTGGTAAGATCCCCCAGACAAGGAAATGGCGACCCATTCCAGTATTCTTGCCTCAGAAATCCCACAGACAGAAGAGCCTGGCAGGCTACAGTCCATGGGGTGGCAAAAGTGTTGGATATGACTTAGTGACTAAACAACAACATCTGGTGGGTACGGCTGACTTCTCTCCCCAGGATGGCAGCACCTGGGCAGGGAATCAGCACTAGGCAGGCTGGGAGGAAGCATGGACCATCCCTCTTGGACCACCACTGCAGTCCTAGAGGATGACACAAAAGCTACCAAAAAGAAGCAGGAGTCACCTGAGAGACCAGGGACTTGAGCAGATGGGGATGACGGAAGAGAGGTATGTGTATGGAGGGAGGTGCTGGCATCTAGATCATGAAGTAGGTGGGTGGGGACAGAGACACCCAGAGCCCTCACCTCCCAGGCACGGGAAAATGTTAAATTTCTAGGATTCTAAAAATAACATAACAGAGGGGAGGGGGAATTACATGAAAGTAGTCAAAAAGTATAAGTTTTCAGTTACAATGTAAATAACTACTAGAGATGTAATGTAATGGCGGACTACAGTCCATGGGGTCACAAGAGTAGGACACAGCTGAGCGACAAGACAACAGCAAGGGATGTAATGTACGATATGATACATGTGGTTAACACTGCTGTATGCTACATATGAAAGTTGTTGAGAGTAAATCCTAAGAATTATCAAAAGGAAAAAAGCATTTTTTTCTTTTTCTTTTATATCTCTATGAGATGATGGATGTTCATTAAACTTCGATGTATATAAGTCAAATCATCATGCTATATGCTTTAACTTATACAGTGTTGTATTTCAGTTATATCTCAATAAAACTGGAAAATAAAATAAAAAAAAACATAATTACTAAGTTCCTAACATGCACAAACACAAGAATTCATAGCTTTGAAACTTGCCTTTCTATGGTCTCTTTCCCTTATCTAATGATCAACCCCCCAGATTTTATGGCAGCTTTATAAAGGGAAAGCCTGACCATGCAAGCCAGCCTCTGGCAGAATTCATGTCAACATTCTAGGAGGGCTGGTTGGGCTGGCCAGTTCACAGCACTGATAATTAAGACATGAGTTACATCAAAGACTAGAAACGCTGTGAACCAATAATTATGGTAATAAGTAAAAGTTGGATTCTATATATGAGGATTTGAGCTATAACTACAGAAAATTGGGAAGGCAGCTGTCCTCCTGCTCTACATCACATACCCTGAGATCTGGGTGGATGAAGGGACTGTTGACTCAAATTTAGTTATTTTTAGGGTTCCCGTTGGGAACACCAAATGGTAAATACAATAGTATGAAAGAAGAAGCTGGAGTAGTATGTGAGAGGACATCTCCCCAGGCTATCTTTCCCTCTAGATGACCTAATGACTTATAGCCAGTATAAATAGCGATGGATTTGATAGGGGCTTCAAGCGGATGTTGGGAAGATCCCCTGGAGAAGGAAATGGCAGTATTCTTGCCTGGAAAATCCCATGAATGGAGGAGCCTGGTAGGCTACAGTCTATGTAGTCGCAAAGAGTTGGACATGACTGAGCAACTTCACTTTCACTTTCAAGGGGATGTTGGAATAATCATACAGAACACATCTTTGAATCAGTGCATAGAAAGAACTAAACATCCTGACAGCTTACTGTTGACATTGACTTGACTTTTCTGGTTCAGGAAACTCTTGCCTGGTATAATAAAAGTAAATATCATTTTTTTTTTGGCAGAAATTTCAAGAAGAAAAACATATAAAGGAATTTTGCAATTTTTTAAATAGTTTGTATCCAATCAACTACTGCATCGTGATTCTTGCCAATTCCCAATCAAGCTCCCTCACTGGAAGAGCTGCCTTCAAACAGACTCCAACGCTTCATAAATCCCAACTCTGCCTCCTCATTCTAGATGCTGTTATGCTTCTGCAGAGTTGTGTTCTCCCTTCCTGTGATGAGTACAAATTTGGTTTTGCATTATCATAGAGCTCTTTTGAGGGTATTTTCAGGGAGCCACCGTTCAACTATCAAAGCCCACCAAGATCGAATGGAGACTCCCTTCACCACTGGAACAAAAAACCCTTGATTCAGAAACAATGCGCTCCTCTGAGGGCCTCAAGCCCCTCAGGTGTCTTTCAGACATCCCTAGTGAGGGATGTAAGGCTTGCCCTGGGCCCGAGTTCCAATTTCTTTTCTTAAGTCTCTTTTTTATTGAGCTCCCCAAGTGCTGAGTCTATTCTGTCTTCTACCAACTAGGAACCCTTTTTAGGAATCCTTTGATTACCAGACTATATTTGAAAGTTTTTTTTCCCCTTGGTGGATATCTACCTTATCACTAATCAGCCAACTATTTGTCTATATCCACCTTGGGTATTTATTGATGTGCATCTGAAAGAATAAAGTTTATGGTGAAGAAGACAAGCGTGGGTCCCAATAAGTCCATCCCTAAGCCAGCCCAGGGAAAGATTTTGTCTCAGGACACTGGTCAACACCTTATGAGAACTTTCTTTAGACTTGTTTTGTCTGTGAGAGTTCGGATCAACAGAGCTCTCCACACACCTTTCACCTGCTGAGAGCTGTAAATTTATCAGAGTTGCAATTGGTTAAGGTCAAGCTGTGAGGTCGAGGGCCCCACGCTACAGGATGCACAAGCAACTCTCCACTGACATTTTCAGGCTGTCACAGGGGTTCTCTTAGTGTAAACCTCAGTCCATGTCTTCCTTAGGTCCAACTACTGCTTCTTACTGGTATTTATGTTATTGCCCAAATTTGTGCACTTGTCATCCTAAACAGCATCATTTCACCAAGAATACTTCAGAATTACAGTGGCCACCACAAGAACTCTGGACATAAACAAAGTTATCCACTTGATAAGTGTCTTTGAAGGAAAAGGGAACACAATTGAAACATCCAGTGGTCTTTTTTATTAGCATGAGGAAGAATAAAAAAAAAAAATTGGATTCTAAAATCGCCTCCTTAACAGATTCCTTGGCCAAAGCAAAAGAAAAATCTGAACAACTTAAAACCACCTGTCTTTTAGATCTCCCACAAATCACAACTCAAACATACTATTCCTCTTTCTCTATCCTACATTCTTCCACCTTCTACTGCCCCATCTCTCCCTCTGACCCACTCTTCTTCCCTCCTAGCCCACCAGATACCCCAAATCTTGCATGCATATGTGCTAAGTCACTTCAGTTGCATCCAATTCTTTGCGACCTATGGACTGTAGCCCGCCGGGCTCCTCTGTCCATGGGATTCTCTAGGCAAGATTTCTGGAGTGGGTTGCCATGCCCTCCTTCATGGGATCTTTCTGACCCAGGGATCGAACCGCATTATGTTGCCTGAATTAGCAGGTGAGTTCTTTACCATTCCAGAAGTTCTTTACCACTAGCCCTACCATGGAGGTCCAACCCTATCCTTACTTACCTCTTCAAGGTAAACCTTCTTCAGCACAGCTGCTGCTAAGTCGCTTCAGTCATGTCCGACTCTGTGCGACCCCATAGATGGCTCCCCTGCCCCTAGGATTCTCCAGGCAAGAATACTGGAGTGGGTTGCCATTTCCGTCTCCAGTGCGTGAAAGTGAAGTCGCTCAGTTGTGTGTCCAACTGTTCACGACCCCATGGACTACAGCCTACCAGGCTCCTCCGTCCATGGGATTTTCCAGGCAAGAGTCCTGGAGTGGGGTGCCGTCGCCTTCTCCATCTTCAGCACAGAGAAAACTGCTGATGGTGAATTTTAAGCTCTGGTTCCATTCTCAGCTGAAAGTCATTGTCAAAAGCTCTCCAAGGCCTATACAAGATAAAGAGAACAGTGAAGAGAAATTCAGATTAGTTTGAGGGACATATAATCCAGGGTGACCAGATATATACCAATTAATTCATATGTTGCGAAAAGGTCAGAACCTCCAATGATGACTTAAAAGACCTTGACTTGAACAGGAAACCAAAGACACCGCAGATGTGGGTCAAGGTCTTTTGGAAGATATTCTCTGTCTTTTCTGTGAAAACAGTGTGTGCTCTGATTCAGTTCATCAAGCCAAAAAAAAGAGAAGTCTGATGGAGACTTTAGGGATAGGTTCTTTAAAAAGTAGCAGCAGGGTTCAGTAGTAAATCCTGAAGCAGATGGGACCCTGGCTCTCCCTCTCATCTTTTTGCAAATTGCCTCAAAGCAGAAATAGGGGATTTAATACGCAAGCAAAAAGTAGGGTGGGAAATAGGCCCATGGCCAGATCTCCCAAACCTTGGAAGAGCTCTATTTAAAAGAGCCCTGGAACTAACAGACTAAAGGGAAAAGAAAAAAAAAAAAAAATTCAATGAAGGTGTTCAGTCTCCCATTCTACCTGAAAACCCACAAGGAAACACTTGTCTAAAAATTAAAAGACAAACTTACAATTTTGACTGATGTTATCACAACAACAGCAATCTTAAATCTGAGCACTATTATACAGATCTTTCTCAACTTATAAGGGGTTATATTCCAATAAAGCCATCGTAAGTTGAAAATATCATTAAGTCAAAAATGCATTTTGTAAACCTACCATCATAGCTTAGTCTTGTTGTCCTTAAACATGCTCAGAATTTACGTTAGACTATGGTTTGGCAAAATTATCTAACACAAAGCCTATTTTATAATAAAGTACTGAGTATCTCTTATAACTTATTGAATACTGAGAATGAAAAACAGAATGGTTGTCCAGGTATAGAATGGTTGTAAGTATATTGGTTGTGTCCCCTTGTGATCACATGGCTGCTGGGAGCTGCCACTTGCTGCCTGCCCAGCATCACTAGTGAGGATCTTACTGCATTTTGCTAGCCTGGTACAAAGATCAAAATTCAAAATTTGAAGTGTGGATTCCACCAAATAGGTATCACTTTCCTACTGTCTTAAAGGTGGAAGAAGTTGCATCATCATAAGCCAGGGACCTGCTGGAACAACCCTCTCCTTAGAGTCAACAAACTATGTGGTCAGGAATCTATCTGATAATTCTCACCACACCATCCCTAGGCCCCAGCACTTAACCATTGCCCGGTACTTTTAACCAAGGAATGTTCTTTTCTCCTTTGTGACCTTATACTCATTAACTTAATAGCAAGGGATTTACCATGTGAATGGAATTGCCACATTAAATGCTCTCCTGATGGCCTCTTCTTTCAGTCCCCAAGGACCTCCCTGTTCATAATGAGGCCCTGGCTAATGTGAATATTGATTTACCAGTACTTTTGATGGTAAATCAAGCATAGTTTGCAGTTCTCTTGTGGGCAAACAATTCCACTTACATTCTACTAGAACTAAATGCGTGGTGTTCAGTTAAGACTGACCCGCCTAAACCTCTATGCAAATTTGCCCAACAGCCTTTAAAACAAGGCACTAAGGAAGGAATAAAACTGATAATCAAAGGCCACAAAGAGAAAGGAGTCTTCATACTTCATCCCAGTCTTTGTAACACTCCTATTTCCCTAGTCAAAAAACCCAGTGGGCAAGAGCATAGATCATTTATTAATTGTTCCCTGGAGCCATAAATATTAATGTCACTCTCCACTTCCCTTTGGAACCAAACTCAAATACTGTTTCATCCTCAAGGTCCCAGGAGACTAGGCATGTGCTGTTCAACTGTGGAACACTGTCATGCTTTCCTTGGTGTGCCTTTAAATTAAAATTAATACCTGTCTTCTCCAAGGAAAATCAACATACCTGGACTGGTATGCCTCAGTTTCTGAGGTGCCCTCCTACTTTTCACAAATCCTCAACTGGGACCACTGGAGCTTTAACTTACCCTGTGATCCTATTCTTAGCCAGTATGTAGATAATCTTTCTTGTTCCAAAGATGAGGCTCTGAGGCTGATACATCTGTTTACTCTTTTAGCTCAGAGAGGACATATGGGTTCCAGAGAGAAGTTAACAATTTGTTAAAGGACAGTGCACGACCTAAGATAGGATTTATCCCATGAGGTAAATCTCTTACTCCAGACAACCAGCTGTGCAAAAGCTTCCCAGCCAACTAAGAGATAATTATGAGGATTCTTGAGATGAATCCACATAATGGCATCACTGACTTGATGGACATGAATTTGAACGAGCTCTGGAAGTTGGTGATGGACAGGGAAGCCTGGCGTGCTACAGTCCATGGGGTTGCAGAGTTGGACACAACTGAGTGATTGAACTGAACTGAGTCTCACTAGCCAAGTGGGTTATGTGTTCCCAAGTTTTCTTATGCTCCCACACCATTATTTGACTTACCTAAATTCCTGGTAACCATGTCTTTTCCCTGAGACAAACATAAATTTATTATTTTAGTTCAAATGAACTGTTCAAAACCCTCTTACTTTGGGCCTAGTGTATGTTAGTCTCTCAGTTGTGTCAGACTCTTTGTGGGGAGCCATTCCCTTGTCTAGGTGAATCTTCCCAACCCAGGGATCAAACCCAGGTCTCCGGCACTGCAGGCGGATTCTTTACTGTCTGTGCTATCAGGGAAGCCCAACTGTAAGTCAATAAGAGATCTCACCAAGACCTTAACTTTATGAGAATAAACACTAGTAGCTTAGCTTCTCTGATGATCCAGTGGCAAGAACTTCCCACTTTGTTCAGGGGCAGAAGCTAAAGGAACATTCTCCTATTGGCTTGGCTTTAAGAGTCTCCTTTAAATCAGATGGTCCCTTGTTCTGTACCACCTTGGTTGCTCCCTGAAAACACACATTTCTCATGAAGTCGATTTACCTCCTGTGAATTCCCTTCCCTTCTATGAGATGCTGCAAACATTGTCTAGGCAGTACCCTCCCTCTCGGGTAAGCGATGAACTCAGCTTCCTTCACCTGATCAGCAAGTTACTTTGGCAGCATTTCTGAGCTGGCAATGACAGCATTCTTTATCCGAATGTGTCTTAAACTCTCATCTGGGAGATCCCAGATTATTAAAAATAAATTAAAAAACAGCCTCTACACCTGTATTTGCTGCTGATTTTGTCAAATATTACTGACTGGATCATGGTTGTTCTTTGTTCTTGTTCCTACAGCCTCCTACTCCCCTGAAAGACAGTAGTGACTAGTGGGCTGGGGTCTTGACTCTTCTGGAAAATAGCTCTAAGGGGGTCCAGCAGGTGTTTGCGTTCGGTAAGTTTTCATCGTCCTGCTACGTTCCTCCTGCCAGTGTCCCAGGCCCACACAAATATCGGTGCTCCTGTCAAAGAACATGCTGGTTGCTCAGTCGTATCTGACTCTTTGCAACCCCATGGGCTGCAGCCCGCCAGGCGCCTCTGTCCATGGGATTCTCCAGGCAAGAATACTGGAGTGGGCTGCCATGCCCTCCTCCAGGGGAATCTTCCCAACCTAGGGACTGAACCCAGGTCTCCTGCATCAAAGTCAGATTCTTTACCATCTGAGCCACCAGGAAAGCCCAAATAACAATTTAACCCCAACATGATCTGAACACTCAATCAACAGGCAGCAATACTGCCTCGGATAGTTTCCTGGAGTCCAGCAACCTGGGGGCAGGCTTAGCAAAGGACTGGAGAGAAAAGAGGGAGAAGGTTTTCCTTATTTTGTTAGGATTCCTCTTATCAGCTCTGCTTTTCTTTGGCTGCCCTCGGGCTGACTCTGGGGAATGCCAGACTGGGGCAAATCACAGGGTGTCCTCAGGCCGTCTTCATCCAAAGGACACACACAGCTCTCTCCAAGTGACATCCGGTTCTGGTGACCAGCAAGGGCAGCCAAAGGGTAACCAAAAGGAGTCTGTGTAAGTTGAGTAAACTGTTAGAGCCACCCCCGTTTTCCTTCATCTATCTCCTCATCTCTAGGAGCTCGGGTCAGACCCTAGAGCAGCAGCCAAGGTGAGGAACTCTGCTTCCCAAGCAAGGAATGGAGCTGCGTTTTGAGCCTAGACAAGAGGACATCTAGGGCTTCCCTGGTGGCTCAGATGGGGAAGAAACTGCCGGCAGTGCAGGAGACCCGGGTTCAGTCCCTGGGTCGGGAAGGTCCCCTGCGGAAGGAAATGGCTACCTAGCCCGGTATTCTCGCCTGGAGAATTCCATGGACAGAGGAGTCCGGTGGGCTACAGTCCATGGGGTCTCAAAGAGTCGGACACGACGGACCCGTTACCTAACGCTGAAGAGTACATCGGCGGGGGCGGGGGCGCGGGCGCAGGGAGGCTGCCTCCAACCGACGCCCCCTTGTGGCTGCAGCGGCAAAGGGCCCAGCAACCCGAGCTCCACTGCACAGAAACTTCCCGCGGGTTACAGCTGTCCGGAAGCACGAAGTCGTGTCTCGGGACACTGAAAGTGGTCAGGCTCACTCCCAGGGTTACATATCAGGCAGGGGCTGGGGAAGAAGGTGTGCACCTTCTAGCTCTTAGGGGTCTATCCTCAAAAGCGTGCTCTGACTCTCCGGTCTTCTGGAATCTTCGGTCTGTGCCATGCACTGTCCCTTAAATAATTGTTTTGTCGCCTTGGTCTAGCGTGATGGCCTCCATCCGCACCCTGGGCTGTACCCGGAAGCGGGCCCACCATAAGCGGGTCTCAAAGCGTGGGAGGCCTGCCTCCCCCGCGTGCCTTGTAATCCTTTGAACTTCTTAGTGCCCACAGCACAGGGCTAAGTCCTGCTAAGAGCTCGGTACAGCTTTGATCAAAGTGGTCTTTATACACTAGCATTAAGAAATAAGTAAATACTAAGTTGGAGAAACGGCTTAAAACGTCTAAGAAGTCCAGGGCAACAGGATTCTGCAGGAGGAAAGGCCTGCCAGCTGGGGTGGGGAGAGGCAGGTTGGAAAAGAGGAACTCCACTCTGAAGAAAGAACGGGCAAATCTTTCGCAGGGGAGGCATCCCGAGAGCCGCGGGCCTCGGAACCAGCCGGTTCTCCCGGGCGCCCCGGGGGTGGCGCGAGCCGGGCGGCCGCCGGTGGCTCCCCGGGGAGGCTCCTGCTCCGAGCTGGGCGCTGCCGGCCGGCGGGCCTCTCCCCGGATTTGTGACGTCCCGGGGCAGCGGCGGTGACGGGGCCACCACACAAAGCAGGGTGGCCGGGCCGCGGGTCTCCCAGGCCAGGAGCCCCAAGGGGATGGGGAGGGGCGGGGAGCGAGGCGCCCCCGGGCGCCGGGGCTCCGCGCGGTTCTAGAGTGAGCGCCGAGGCGGCGGTGGCGGCGGCGGCGGCGCGGGGGTGGCGCCGGGGCGGCC